>CM053582.1:91534729-91547693 GCA_028627135.1 Pseudochirops cupreus
ATAATTCTTTTGTTTTTCTGCTTATAGTCCTGGTGTTGATAAGCATGTGCTGGTTTTCATTGGTATAGACTGTTGCCTCCTGGAGACCATGTGGTCCAACAGAAGGAGTACAGAGGAAGGAGTCAAGAGACCTAGGTTCTAGTACTTATTCTACCACTAAGTAGCTTTTAGTCCAGAGAAAATTGATTTAATCCCTTAAGCTTCCCATTTCCTTATCTATAAATTGGGGGTAGTACTCAGCCTATCTACCTTACCAAGCTATTATGTGGACAAACTATGATAAGGTATGTGAAAATGCTTTGAAAAAACCTAAAAGTTCCATACAAGTATAAGGGAGTGTTAGCAATAATTATTCTTACTGTTAATGAAATAAGTGAAAATAATAGAAAATGTGATTTAAAAAAATCTTTTCTCCCTCCTCCTTATATTTTCTTCTCTTTTCTCTTCCTTCTTGTTAATGAAATAAGTGAAAGTGCTTTAAAATATGAAGATATCTTCCTCCTTCTCCTTCTCTTTCTTTTCCATGTCTTTCTCCTTTATCCCCCTCCCCATCAATATAATGGGAAATGCTTTGGTTCTGGAATCCCATGTTTACAGCAGACTCCCACCCACAAGAAGGTGTGATTCTATTCACCACAGGAAGGTTGTTTTCCATGGGATTATGAAGGAACATGGCAAAAGCTGCTCAATTTCAAAAGAGTGCCTTTCAGAAAGTTTCCCCTGGGATCTTGGCTGCCATGTTGACATTCCTAAAACACAGATCTAAGCATGTCAGGCCCCTGTCAGTGGTTTCCTGTTGCTTTTAGGATGATATACAAAATTGTCAGCCTGGCTTTTAAATCCTTCCACAAACTGGCTTCCACCTGCCTTTCTGGTCTTATTTAACACTGCTCTTTGTTCTAGTCAAACTGGCCTTCTGCTTGTGCCCAATACATACTATTTCATTTCTTGGCTCAGTGACTTTGTATAGACTGCCTGCAGTGTGATCTCTTTTGTCCTCTCCCCCTCAATATCCCCAGTTTCCTTCAGAGAATCACTCAGGTTATCCCTATGTCAAAGTACTTTCTAATTCTCCCTGGTTATTAGTGCTTTCTACCTCTTGAAATTATTTCATGTACACTTCTGTACATATTGTATCCTTCCTGTTGTATCTAAGTATCTCAAAGATGAGGACTATTTAGTTTTTGAGTTTGTGTCTTCAGCGACTAGGACAGTTTCTTGTTTCTAGGTGGTATTTAAGAAATGTTTGTTGACACGAAATGAAAGAGGAGAGACTTCTAACTGAATAGAGCACCGGCCCTGGAGTCAGGAGGACCTGAGTTCAAATTTGGCCTCAGAAACTTAACGCTTACTAGCCGTGTGACCTTGGGCAAGTCGCTTAACCCCAATTGCCCTGCCTTCCACCCTCCAAAAAGAAAAAAAGAAAAAGAAAGAGGGGAAGCTGGACAGGAGAATAGAAAGTTCATCCATACTCTGGCCTCTTTCTATCTCCACTAAGAGCCCTCCCTCCCCCAGAGCCCAGAGGTAACCACTGTGAGAATGGGACAGAAAATAGGCGTTTGCCTATACAATTCTAGGGGAGGGAATTTAGCAGGGGTGGGACTCGGTTCAGTTGGGTGACAGCAGGAGTAGGATTGATTGTCTGCTGTTATGAAAGCAGGCTTGGTAAACTCTTCCTGACTTGAAATACAGTAGACAACAAATTGGGTGCAATTGATAAATTGTGGGTGAGAGGGAACAGGCTTGAGTGGCTCCCTCAGGAATTGTTTTTAATGATACTTTTTCTGAACGTTAACATCCTGTTTGTCTTCTCCTCTGTGGATCTGTACAAAGGCAGCAACCTGTCCCCATGCTTCCCAAACCCCCTCCCAGAAACCTGAAGTCTTTTCAAGGGGTAAGAAAAACATTGCTTTCCAATTGACTGCTGCCACTTGCTTAAGTAAGGCTCGGGTCAATCTCAATCAAGCGTTTGGACTTTACAGTAAAAGAAATTTTTGAGTGAATAACCCTCTTTGTCCCTAAAATCCTAATAAACTGCACTTTACCACAATGGAAATGAACAATGTGTAAGTTTACAAATGCTAGTATACATCTTCCCCAATCGTAGAATTGTACATTTTAAGTTGAAAGGGACCTTAGAGGTCATCTGGTCCAATCTCTTTATTTCAGAGAAAAGGACATTGAGACAAACAGATCACTGGCTCAAAGTCACAGTCAGATTTCTAACTGGAGGCCTGCCTTTAATTATGTATCTAGAATTGACCCCTAAGATAGCTGTCATTGCCCTCTCCTCCACTTTACTCCCCCAAACTTTTTGTCACAAACTCATGATTTCAAGAAAGTTGCATAGGGTGTTAAAGGTTAAATATCTTGCCCGGAGTTACACAGCTAGTATATGTCAGAGACAGGACTTAAACTGAAGTGCTCCTGATTCCAAAGCCAAGTCTGTTTGTGTTTCTCTCTGTGTCTCTATCTCTTTCTCTTTTTGATGTGGTTCAGTTGATTCACTCATGTATGAGTTTTTGTGACTCGATTGGGCTTTTCCTGGCAAAGATACTGGAGTGGCTTTGTATTTCCTTCTCTGGCTCAGTTAACAGATGAGGAAACTGAGGCAAACAAGGTTAAGTGACATGCCCAGGGTCACACAGTTAGTAAGTGTCTGAGGCTAGATTTGAAGTCAGGAGGATGTCTTCATGACTTTCAGGCCTGGCACTTTATCCACTATGCCACCTAGCTGCCGTATGTCTCTTGCTATTTCTTTCCATCTTTCTCTCCCCATTCCCATCTCTCCCTCCATTCCCATCTCTCCCGCCATTTTCCTCTCTCTCTCTCTCTCTCTCTCTCTCTCTCTCTCTGTCTGTCTCACGCACACGCGCACACACACACACATATACACACAAGCACACCAACTAAATTTACTAAATTTTTAGAATTATTTCGTTGTGTGCATGTTGTATCACTGACCCTCCCCCAAATATGGAAAGTCCTGTGATCTCACTGGCTTATTACCATTTAAGTCAGGGCAGTTCACGATGTAATGGCAGGTACAAAAGAAGGGGATAATCTTCAAAGAAAGAGGATCTTCTGCCTATCCCACCTCTTCCTGAAATCCCTCTCTGTCAGCCTTAATATCTGAACTTTGATGACCTTGGAGCCTTCCAAGGGATATAAGGATACCCAGTGTGTATACACCCACTGGCCTCCTCCAAGTTTCTCCCAGAGTCAGAGTGGCCCAGAACCTAAAGCTAGGTCCTGAAAGTTTTAGAGACCAGAAATCAGAAGGCCCAGGTGAATCTTGAGGTGGGCAGGCAATCTTTGTGCAACATTGATTCCCAGCTCCATGCTGCAGTGAGCTTGAATAGAGTGATACAACCAGAACTGCAGATCTGAGGCTTTCTGAAGAGTTGCCCATTAACTGCTAAATAAGGATATTGATTCAATTGATACTGTATGTTGGATTTTCTCCCTCTAAGTTTATAAAGTGTCCAGGGTCCGGACAAGGCTGAGTAAGGTCTGATCTGCATGGGAAGAGTTTAAAAGATTAACTTTCCTGAAGGCTTCAAGGTTTGGGTAATCCATAATTAATCAGCCAGGCTCAGCAGCCCTTATAATTGGGTGCCAGTGACAACTCCTTAAAAGGCAAAGAAAGAGGGGGGAAAAGCCCCCGCACACTAGAGGAGAGAAATTCCCTCACTCAACACATTTGTATAGTGGAAATGGGGGATTTGGTGAGCTGAGCATTCTGAATTTAATCAGTTTTGTGCTAAGTTTGAGTGTATTAACTTCAATGTGATTTATAAATAAGCCAAATTGTAGAATCACAGGAACCAGGGGGTGGAAAAGACCTGTGCGGTCGACCTCTGGGGAGCCCAGTCAAGATTACATTTAGTCTCTATTCCTGGCCTGCATTTTGTGTAATTGATCAGGGCTCCCAATAAGCCTTTTGGATCAGCAGGGACATTTCCCATTCCATTTCCCTTACTTGGCAGTATTAGGGTCCCACACAGTGAAATTGTCCAAAGCTCTAAATTTGGAGGATTATACTGAGTGAGAGACAGAGAGACAGATACACAAGCAGAGAGGAGAAAAGGAAGAAAATTAGTATTTTAAGATCCCCCCCTGCCTTCCCAGTGGAATGGAAACTCTGAAAACTAATTGAGAATAAGGATTTGTCTTTGTGTCCTCTGCACATAGCACATTGCCTAACGAATAGTAGGTACTTCATGAGTACATACTGAATGAAGGAAGAGTGCTGTCATTTATTCAACAAACATTTATAAAACACCTGCTAAGTATCAGGAATTATTCTGTGTGTAGGTTATAAAAACAAAAAAATGAAATTGTCCCTACCCTCAAGTACCTTATAATCTATTGGAAGGAAATGGCATACATGTACAGAGAAGAGTAAATTCAATATATATCTAGATATGTAAAAGCAGAGAGAAAATAGTTTCCTGGGTGGAGAATACTAGAAACTGTGGTGGGGGGCAAGGGCAATTAGGACTGGCTTCCTGTAGGAGATCTTGAACTGGGTCTTGAAGGCATCTATTCAACAAGGAGAAGTCAAGGCAAGTGGGCACTTCAAGGTTAGGGGTTACTCCACCTGAATAGGAGATGAGATATTGTTTCTAGAAAATGGCAAATAGACCAGTCTGGATTGACAGTATAGCATATGAATATAGTAATGTATAACAAATCCAGTCAGATGATTGGACTAGATTGTTAAGGACTTTATTTTTATTTTTTTGCTTTTTGGAGGGCAATTGGGGTTAAGTGACTTGCCCAAGGCCATACGGCTAGTTTTAGTGTTAAATGCCTGAGGTCGGATTTGAACTCAGGTCCTCCTGACTCTGGGGCTGGTGCTCTATTCACTGCGCCACCTAGCCTCCTCCTGTTAAGGACTTTAAATACCAACCTGAGGTGTTTGTACTTTTCTAACAGGCAAAAAGAAATCGTTGGAACTTCATAAACATAATAATAACCTGTGCTTTAGGAATATCCACTGGAAAGCTATGTGGAGGATGAATTAAACTGGGAAGGAACTCAAAATGAGAAGTCTGATTTGTAGGCTTTTGTGGTCATCCCATTAAGATTTGATGAAGTAGCCATGTGAATGGAGAGAAGGGAAAGGATGTGAAAATTGTGGGAATCCACAAAACTTGGCAACTGACTGAATATGAGAGACTCAGTAAAGAGTCAAGGTTGACTCTGAGATTGTGAACTTGGATATCTGGAAGAGAGATGACACCCTCAACAGAAATTGGGAGAAAAGAGAATTTGAGGGAGGCGACAACATTAAGATAATGCACTCTCTGTTGGATATGTTGAGTTTGATATGTCTATGGGTCATCCAGTTGGAATAGCCAATATGCAATTGATGATGTGAGACTGAGGTCCAGAAAAGAGACTGGGGCTGGATGTGTAGATCTGGGCACATCTACATAAAGACAAGAGTTGAACCTATGAATACTGATGAGATTCCATCCAGAGAGTATGGAGAGATAGAAAAGAGATCAGGACAGAGCCTTGAAGTATACCCACATAGATAATGATTCAGCAAAGGGAAAGGAGAAGAAGCAGATAGAAAGGTAGGAAGAGGGCCAAGAGAAAAACAATGTCAACAAAACCCATTTGGCCTTCACAACAACCCTGTGAGATATATGGCATAGATATTATTATTCCCAAGGCTATTCACAAAGAGACTGGGCTTATAGAAATATTGTCTTGCCCATGATCACAAAACTAGCTACTGTGAAAGTCAGGACATGAACCAATCAATAAGTATTTAAGAAGCACTTACTATGTGCTAGGCATTGTTCTAGGTCTACAAGCACAAAGAATGAAACAGTTCCCATTCTCTTGGAGCTAATATTCTATCAGGGGATATGTTGTGTACCCATATGCATATATAAAAGCAAAGACAAGCTAGTTAATTATAAAGTAGTTGAGAAGGGAAGTCTCTAGCAGTGTGTGTGTGTGTGTGTGTGTGTGTGTGTGTGTATGTAGGGGGCAGTGGATTTCATATGTGAAATGATGTTTGAGCTGCTTTTTTCATGTGCAAAGGTTTCATGTGCGAAGTGATGTTTGAGCTGCTTCTTGAAAGAAGAGAAGGATCCTATGAGGTGAATATGAGGAGGGAGTATGCTCCAGGTATAAAGGGAGGATGGTCATTGCAAAGGTGTGAGGACCGTAGGTTGTCAGAAGAGGCTTTATGTATAAAGAGGCAGGAAAGATAGGTTGGGGCAAAATAGTGAAGGGCTTTAAAAGCCAGGGAGAGGAATTTATGCCTAATCCTGGAGGCAGTAGGGAGCCACATGAGTTTATTGAGTGTGATGTAACCTTATCTGAACTTAGGGAAAATCACTGTAGCTAAAGTTTAGCAGCTATAGTGGGAAGAGACTTGAGGCAGAAAGACCAATTAGGAGGCCATTGCAATAGTCTACAGGTGCTATGAGGGTCTGAACAAGGAAGGTGGCTATTTGAATAGAGAAAATGAATCAGATGTGAGATTGGGCATAGGTAGGAATAGTAGTATTTAGCAATAGATTAGCTCTATGAGGTGTGAGAGAGCATAGACAGAGAATGCTGAAGTTACAGAGCTGGGAGATTGGAACAATGACAATTCGTTAAAGAGATGTAGGGGACTATAGAAGATGAGTAGGTTTGGGAGAAATACAAATCTTTCTGATTCTCAAGTCCAATGTTGAAAAAAAATAGGGCAGGACAGGACAGGAGAAGAAAGGGAGACAGAAAGAGACAGAGAAAGAAAGATGGAGGGAAGGAGGGAGGGAGAGAAAGAGGGAGGAGAGAGAGAGAGAGAGAGAGAGAGAGAGAGAGAGAGAGAGAGAAGCACACTGAAGAAGGCCAGGGCTGGTGAGGTGTCTTAGCTGGCCAGAGCTATTTATTATCTGTTCTGAAAATGAGCTTTGCCCATCTTTGATAAAAAATTAATACGAAGAAAACGCCGACCTTTTGGCTGCTTATTGAGTGCCCTGTGAATGTCAGACTGGCTCAGTTCTGTCTGCCCATAGTGACCTTCAGCAGATTCAGCCCCACTAATCTTGAGAGATTAATGCTGGGCTGTTTGGGTTGGGGGGACATGGATGTAATATTTATAAGTTGATTGTGAGCCGTATAAACTTGGTATTTCTACAACAGCTTGTTCAGAAAGACATTCTTTAAACACTTACTTACTGTTGCCCCTGCCGTTGCGTATGAGCTATAGGGAAGGTCTGAGGGCTGTAAATTGGAATGAGAAGATTTAGTAGCAGTGTACACAATAATTTGCTTTAAGCTGTATAAATAGTATTTTATTCGGGGGATTCACTGGAAGGAGGTTTGAAGGTCAAATCCTTTCCAACTTCAAGTGTGTTTGTATTTAATTTTTGGCATCTCAGGTCCCTGTTATAATCCTGAGTGGCCTGACTTCTGAAATATTTCTAGTGATGGGAAATAGAATGTCGGTTTGAGAAAGCCTTCCCCTAAGTTGGCCCCCCTCCTGCCCCGAAGCACGCCTCTGCTCAGAGAGACTTCCACAGCACTGAAGCTTTCCCTCAGCCCTCAGAAACCTCCTTTCTGACAGCTCAAAGTCCTAAATGGATTGAATTGTGGAGGGACAGGGAGACCAATTAGTCAGCATCACACCATTACTCAGGGAGAGGATCAGTGAGGAAATGCCGTCAACTCTTGGTTGTTCAGGAGCCAAGAGTCCATTTTTTCCTTCCCTTCTCTTCTTCTTCCTACAATTCCTTTTTTTTCTCTTTCCTTCTCCCTCCCCCATCTCTGCTTCCTTTCTGATCCTTTTGTGGGTCTGAGGAAGTACAAGGGGCTGGTTGTGCTTTGTCAATCAGTCACTAAATATCTATTAAACACTTACTGTATGCCAGGTTACTGTGCTGGCATACAGAGCTGGAGATACAAAGAAGGAGAAAAGACAGGTCCTATGCGCAAAGAACTCTGAGGCTGATGGAGACAATGGGGTAGCTGAGGAATTCCAGAAGCAGAGTCATGGGAAGGAAAGAGCCCTGCGCCTGAGAGTCAGAATGCCTGAGTTCTGCTCTCAGTTCTGCCTTGAGTCAGTCAACTGTTCTATCAACGAGAACTTGTGAGATCTTTTAGTGCTTTAGCATGGTGCAGAGAACTTCCAATCAGTCCCTGCCCTCAAGGAGCTTATGTTCTGATGGGGGAAGGAGACAACAGATTACAAAGGGAGGAGTGTCACTAGGGGTTAGGGAAGGGAAATCAGCAAAGGTCTCATGTAGGAAGTAGCACATCAGCTGAACTTTGAAACCTAGGGATTCTAAGAGGCAGAGGTGGAGGACAGGGGGCATTCCCGGCATGGGGGCAGCCAGTGCAAAGACAGGAAGGAAGGGGGACTGTGGCAGCACCAAGGGGAGTGGGGACCTCCAGCAAGACACTTCCACTATCTGTTTTCTCTTGTGCTAAATGAGGGCACTGGACAAGAATATGTTGTTGACCCCTTTCAACTTTGTCATTCTATAACTCTACATAACTATAGACTGGGAAGCTCTTATGGAGATGGGAGACAGCGAAAGGCAAGTCTGTGGTGCTCATGGGATGAGGAGGACATGGCAAGATGGGGAGAAAGATCTAAGTGTGCTGAGTGCCAGAATGAAGGTCACAGACAGAGAAGGTGGTGGGAAGGGCCTCCACTGGATGGAGCTACTCCTCAGTCTTTCCCTCTGACATTCCAATAGAGTGTAAGCTGTTTAAAGGACAAGGATTCTTTTTTGTTTGTTTGTTTTGGTCTTTGTAACCCCAGAATTACCATAATGCCATATCCATTTAATTAGGGTGTGGGAGGAGGGAGTTTTGTTGTTGCCTGGGATTTCTGATGAGGAAATTTGTATCCCCCACCCCCAAAATTATAGCACTAAGTGTAGTTGCCCTGAAGATGACTTGCTCTGAGTAAGACAGCCAGTAGGTATCAGGCTGGATTTGAATCCAAGACTCTGGCTCTCTAGCCACTATACTATGCTCCCTTGCACATAGTAGGCACTTAATAAATGCTTCTTAGATTGGGTTCAATCAACATGAGACCCTCAATGCCTTAGCTGTCCTCACTTGGCTCTGTCCATCTTCTTTGTAGCCTCCTACAGGTAAGGAAGCTCCTGTAGCTTCAAGGGGGATTGTGAGATACTCCATTTCCTCCTGGGGGATGATTAAATCTGCCAAACATCATCACGGCTCCATCCCTCCACATCGAAGGCCCATCAGTTATTTTCTATTAGGGTTCCCAGCTTCCCTTTGACATATTTTTATTGTCAGGTTAGAAGAAAACATTCAGCTCGTTTGCAACATTCTCATTATATTCCCTTTATAACAATTTCTAAAAGAGAATAAATATAAAATATTTCTTGGTATTGTGGCCATATTTCAGCCTGACTTTAATACGCTGAGTGGTTCTCTAGCTCACAATTCTTCTCACCTTGCAGTGACAGTTAAGAAATCTTTAGACCTGGGAAAAATGTGCCGATCAATGAGTTACTGGAGACTCAGAGCCTTTAATGGGGAGTCCTGCTTTCTGATTCTCACCCTTGCTGGGAAATGGAGGCCTTTCCCCTGTTCTCAATGGTTCAGTCTTCACCTAAGCTTTTGGGAAGATTGGAAAGTTTGAAATAGCCCTTGCACCTCTTCCTTCCCTTGCATTAAGGCTGAACCCAGATATCACCTCCTCCAGGAGATCAATCAATAGATCAATATTTGTTAAGCATCTTCTCCATGCTATGTGCTGTATGATGGGGGTCTTTGCACAGCCCTTTCATTCATATCTCTCCCTTTCTCTTATCCTCTAGCTGTTTGCATACTTGACCTCATAAGATCATGGGCCATAGCCTTAGAGCTGGAAGTACATTAAAAGCCAAACACATCCTTTTACAGATAGAGAAACTGAGACCCAAAGAGGTCAGTTGAATCTTAATCCAGGCCAAAAGGACATAGGATCATAGATTTAGTCCTGGAAGGGACATCAGAGGTCATCTAGTTCAAACTCTTCATTTTACAGATGAGGAAACTGAGGCCCAGGGAGGTGACATGACTGGCCTAAAGCCATATAGGCAGTGAGTATCAGAAGAGGGATTTGAATTCAGATCCTTTGACTGCAGAGATGATCTTTCTTCCTTCTGCCACAGACTGCTGTCTCCCTCACTAATGGCATCAAGGTTCCTTTTCATGCCCTCTGGGAAATGGAAGACTTTTCCCTGTCCTAAGAGTTTTGTGTCCATCCAACTTAAGCTTGTTAAAATGCTGGTTCTCATCTCTCTTGTCTCTTAGGAGTGAGCCTTGTACAAAGTGAACAGTAATACATGTTTGATGAGGGAATGAAGGAATGAATGAATTCCTGGTCCCATGCCTTACCTTGTCCTTTACAAGAATGTCTCTATCCCTGAAGACCCTGTGCTCAGGCCCTGAGTTCTAACAACCAGCCTAGTCTCACCTTTGGGTGGATCTGGTCTAGACTTTGGTCTCCAGATGTCCCTGTATACTCCAGAGTAACCATCCCAAGTGGGTAGTGATATTCTGGAGGCAGGGATGGGGATAGGCTTGAAAAAAAGGCCAGTGATCCAGAATTCAAGGCTATTTTGGGGATTGTGGGCTGTCTACAACCTCAGACGTTCCCCTCCGCCAGCAGACCCAAGCTGATTCCTGACTCAGACAGTCTCCAGGATAAAATATGGTATCTTGGACCTGAGGCTATCTAGCAAAGTTATTAGCATCTGATGGAAATGATTTTCTAGTTGGGTTTGTCAGCTCCTTAAAGGAAAGAAATCAAGAGAGGCAGCATGGTTTAGAGGAGAGGGCACTTGATTGGGAGTCGGAGAATGGGTGTTCAAATAGAATACTGGCTACTTACCTTTAGATGACTTTGAACAAGTCACCAAAGCATACATTTCCTCAAAGACAGCTCAGTGATACAGTGGATGGAGTGCTGAGCCTGGAGTGGGGGACTGCAGAATAAAGAATAATAATAAAAAAATAAATAATAAAGAAGAATAATAGCACCTATCTCCCAGAATTGTTGTGAAGATCAAATGATATAGAAAAAAAAATCAACAAACCATGAATACAGAAAGTGGCTGAAGAACACTCATGATGATGGAGGTGGTGACAGCTCACATTTTGTAGCCGTCTATGGTTTATAAGGCTTTCTATAGATTATCTCATGTGATTGTCAACCCAGCCTTCT
The DNA here is from genome assembly GCA_028627135.1 of Pseudochirops cupreus. Lineage (NCBI taxonomy): Eukaryota > Metazoa > Chordata > Mammalia > Diprotodontia > Pseudocheiridae > Pseudochirops > Pseudochirops cupreus. The sequence goes on from CM053582.1 coordinate 91,545,936, forward strand.
TCCAAAACAGCAGAGAAATAGGGTGTGGGTCAGTAGGGTTACAGCCAATGGAATATATGGCATAACTGAGTCCTAATCTGATGGGCTAATCAAGTTTAAAAAAAAAGAAATCAAGATGGAGTCAGGTGAGTTAATCATGGAAGTCATTCCTGGGAGGAGATGAATTTCGGATGTGATTTTGGAAGAGGACTTAAGAGAGAACCATGATAGCAACAACAAAGCATAATGATAGCATTCATATTGGGCTTTCAGGTTTGCCAATGCTTTAGCCTGGTCATTCATTAGAGCCTTCCATTCTGTGGGTGAGGACAGCAGCTAGTCAGTGTCTGAGGCAGGGCTGAACTCAGGTCTTCCTAACTCCCAGACTAGTACTCCCTTCACTAAACCATCTACTGACCTGAGGCCACCTAGTTCAATACCCTTGTTTTTACCAGTGAGGAACCTGGGTCCCAGAGACCTGAGATACAATACCCAGGGTCCCAGGGCTGATCTCGGGCAAAGCCAGCCCTCGAACTTGGCTCTTCTGATGCCTTCTTCCATTCTGTGTGATGAGGGAGGACTGTGGGAGAAGAGGGAGGGGCAGGAGGGCAGCATGGGCTTGGGGATCATGGAAGGCATTGAGAGGGCAGAACTGGGGTTTTCTGAAAGACTGAATCTGAGGGACTTTCCCAAGCCCCGGATCATTGCCTTCCAGGCCCTCACCCCTCCTGGGCCATATCAGATAGGCCACTGTTCTTACCCCAGGCACCTCCATGGGCCCAGGTTGAGTCCATAGCTACTTGAACTTAGCACAGCTTTATTTCAGAGACAGCCTCAGCCTGGGGTGAAGGAAGAAATACAAGGCAGGCCTCTATCCAGCAAAGGCCGTTAAACTCCTATAAAACACCCAACTTTCTGGTTCTCCAGCTTCACTCACTCTAACAAGATTTGCTGTCTCCCCTGTGGCTCTGCACCTCCTCTTATCTCTATCCTGGGCCCTTCAGTCTTTCAGCTTCACCAGAAGAGAATTATTTATTGTGTTGTTTAGTACATTCTTTGCAGGAAATGCCCAAACCCATCCTCCAGGGAGATAGGTAGCTGCCTGGCAGGCAGCTCCTGCCAGAGACCTTGCAGGGTTTTATTTACAAGTCGGGCAATGGAATAAACCCTGCAGGGGCCTCCTGCTCCCTCCCCACCACCCTCATACCCTTCCTCTGGTGCCTTGGAAGGGGCTGGGGTGAGGGGGCAAGGAGATAGATTCCCCTAAAGCCAGGAGAGCCACTCTCCCTCCTTCCCACTCAGTGCAGTGATGTGAACTGAGCTGTCCAGGCCCCTCTGTGAGCTGATGGAGCAGCTGCCCAGTGGGGAGAGGGCCCCGGGAAAGAGGAAGACGCACACCAAGCAGCTTCCGTATTGCAGGCCATTGCTCAGACAGATGGACGAGAAAGGGATTGTGGGAGAGAAAAAAGCCAAAGGAAGACACTCTCCATTTCTCTGGGTCTCCCCCCATCTCAGATGACTCTCAGACTCCGACTCTCATTTCCTTTCCTCCCCTCCTTTCCCCTCCCCTCCCTTCTCATCTTTTCCCCTCTCCTCTATAGAACTAGCACCTCCTCTCCCCTCTCTTCCCTTTTCTTCTTCTCCCCTCCCCTCTCCTCCCCTCCACTCCCCTCTCTTCCCCTCTTCTGCCCTCCTCTCTCCTCCCCTCATCTTTCCTCCCCTCCCTCCTTCCCATCTTTTCCCCTCTCCTCTATAGAACTAACACCTCCCCTCCCCTCT
>CM053582.1:91547793-91576962 GCA_028627135.1 Pseudochirops cupreus
CTCACCTCCCTGGGCTCCCTTTCCAAAGATGCTACAAGAGAGCTAGCATGGGGAAGTGGGAAGAATATCGGATTGGAAGCCTAAGCATGCTTACTAGGGTTGACTTTTTAACTACTTCTGTGAAAGTCACTGCCCTCTGGGCCTCAGTGTCCTCCTGTATAAAAGGTGGAAGTTGGGCGGAGTGGTGCCTAAAGTCCCTTCTCCCTCCAGACACTTGATCCTCTGATGAGTCCCCACTACTCCTCTCGGGCAGGACAGAGATGATGCAGCATGGCCTGGTGGGAGGGAGAGAACCTGGCTCTGCTGCTCCCTGCTTGGGTGACCTGGGGTCGAGTCATAGAATCTCTGGAGGCCTTTGGTTCTGGGGGCGAGGGGTGGGGGGCAGGGGCCCTGGACCGTCTCTAAAGCCCCTTCTAGCCCTTAATCAATGATCCTCAGAAGGAACAAAGAGAAGAGAAAGACACTTACTAGCTGTGTGACCCTGGGCAAGTCACTTTACCCTGTTTGTCTCCGTTTCCTCATCTGTAAAATGAGCTGGAGAAGGAAATGGCAAAACACAGCAGTATCTTTGCCAAGAAAACCCCAAATGGAATCACAGAGACACATATGACTGAAATCATCTGTCCTGCTGCCCTGTAGTCTTTAGAAAGAGGTTCAGAATTTGACGGGGACTGCTCTTTGCCCCTTGGGGATAGCCTGGCTTTTCTTCTGTCCCTGGGCAGCTTAGGTGGCACAGTGCACAGAGCGCTGGATCTGGAGTCAGGAAGACTTGAGTTCAAATCCAACCTCCGACATTTACTAGCCATAAGGCAGACATTTAACCTCTCCCTCAGTTTCCTCAGCTGTAAAGTGGTTGTTTACTGGTCCCAGGGTTGTTGGAAGGATCAAGCGAGATGATATATGAAAGCATTACTTAGCACAGTGCCTGGCACGTAGTGGGACTAAATAAATGCTTTTTGCCTTCCTTTTCCATCAGAAGACAGCAGGGTGGGGGATCATGGCCAGATCTGCCCAAAGGCAATAAATTGCGAAGGCGGCAATTTTCCTTGAGTATTCCCAGCACGATCTGTCTCTGCCAAATCTCTACCTTTTCTTGCGGAATTATGGGAAGCGTGCTATTGGCATCCAAGAGCCTGGCTCTACTACTTGTCAGCTGTGTGACCTAGGACAAGTCATTTCCTTTCTCTTTTTCAGTTTTCTGATGAAGGGGGAAGGTTAGACTAAATCTGATGTATCTATTCTACCCCTCTCCTGCTTTGAAGCTCCCTCCTACTTCTAAATCCTCGATCCACTAAGGGTCCCTTGCCCTGCCTTCCCTACCTCCTCCCCACAGTGGTGGTCTCTCCTAGCATTCTAGCCCCAAACACCCCTCTTCTTCATCCCTTTCTTCCCTTTCAAACCCTGCTACTGAAAAAATGTAAATATTGCTTTTACCCTACACCCCCCACCACATTCAGGACCCCTCCCCTAGCTTTCTAGCCAAAGGTCCTTGTTGCTTTAGTGAGTTTTTTCAGAGCAGCAGCCCTGCCCCCATGGGAGGCAGAAGGCAGGAGGAGCAAGGGAGGAGGAGGGAGTCAGGCCACACGTATATGCTGCAGGGAGACAGCCCAATTTGCAATCAGGAGAAGCAGTCTTTGGGATTTTTTAGGCACATTATTTATCGAATAGACTAACACCTCGGTGGCAGCTCAAGCTGTGGTCTGGGCTGCATACTGATGGACTCAATCCCCTTTCCCACCCTCCCATGGGCACAGAGGTGCTAGGGGGAATGTTTCTGCTCAGGTTAGAGGGAGAGGGGAGGCAAAAGATTCTAATGAGTAGGGAGATGCCTGTAGAAGACTGGAAATATGAGAAGAAAGGTAGGAGGCCAGGTCTAGGGCAGGAAGGGACCTCAGAGGCCAACTGGTCCAACGCTTTCATTTGAAAGATAAGGAAACTGAGCCCGGGGCATGGACTGTCACTTGTCCAAATTCATTTAGGGAGTGTCTTCTTTCATAGTATAATAGAAGCATAGCTTGAGAGCTGGACACCATCAGTCAAACTTCCTCTGTTTACAGACGAGGAAATTGAGGCCCTGGGAGGTTGTGACTTATCCAAGGTCATATACCTTCTTTCATAGTGTACCATGACAGGCTTAGAAGTGGAAGGGACCCTAGAGGCCATCATGTCCAATACCTTCATTTAACAAATGGGGAAACGGAGGCCTTCATCTACCTCCTAGAGTGGTTATACAGATGAAATGAGATCATATTCATAAAGCCTTTAGCACAATAACTGGCACATGATAGACACTTAATAAATGCTCAGTCCCTTCCCTCTCCTCCCCTTCATATTATGTGAGGGTACTTTTATCCCCCCACGAAATTATAACCTCCTTAAAGGGGCAAGACCATTTTTCAGTTTTCGTTTTGTACCTACAACCACCATTACAATCTCTTGGACATAGTCAGCTCTTAGTAAACACTCTGAATTGAATTGAATTGGAGGGCATGGTTTCATGGGAACTATGCATATTGTAGGGGAGGACCAATTTGTAAAGTCCCTGGGGGGGCCAGAGTCAGGCCATGGGAAGCAAGCAGGGGTTAGAAAGTTTCATGCTAACTGGGAGACGCCCAATAGATTGAGTCAGATTGGTTGGAGCAATGGTCTTAGACTCCAATCCCATATTTACTTTAAAGTTATAGGACTTATCCATTTATAACCACAGACTCTCTGAGGTGGAAGCAACCTCAGAAACCATCAGGCTCAACATTCAACTGAATGGAAATTTCATCTCCAACATCCCTGCCAAACAGTCATCAGCCTTTTCAGGAAGACTGCCAATGAATGGGCACTCCATTGCCTTCCAAGGCACAGTGCACTTTTTTGGGTAGCTCTCATTATTAGGAAGTAGAGCTGGGTGGCACAGTAGATAGAATGCCAAGCCCAGAATCAAGAAGACCTGAGTTCAAATCCTGCCCCAGACACTTACTAGCTGTGTGACCCTGGTCAAGTCACTTTACCCTGTTTGTCTCCGTTTCTTCATCTGTAAAATGAGCTGGAGAAGGAAATGGCAAAACACTGCAGTATCTTTGCCAAGAAAACCCCAAATGGAATCACAGAGACAGATATGACTGAAATGACTAAACAACATTATTGGGAAGATGTTTCTTCTCCCTACCCCCTTTACATTGAGCCTAGAACTTCCACCCGTTCTAGTCCTGCCCTCTGGGGTGAAGCTTTGGTCTTGAGTTTGAACAAATCCTTTCTGTCTTCTCCTGAGCTCTTCAGCTTTTCTAAGACAGCCACTGCATCCCCCAATCCCAAGCAACTGCTCCTTCCTCTTCCAAGTGGCTTGATGTCCTGGTTACCTATTTATCAAAGAGACAAAGGGCTGCATGTTATGACTCAGGGTGCTGTGAGCAGCCAGATGTCTGCACTTGAGATTGCCATGTTAGAGATTGGAGTAATCAGAGAATCCACTGAAGCAGAGAAGTATGGCATCTCTTCCTGGCTCCACTGGGCCTCTTTAAATGTCCCTTCTTTCCTTCACTGTCCTGGTTGGCCTCGCCCTCTGGGCAGGGTTCTCTTGATCTTCATAGGTCCTAGATCTGTAGCTGCCATCTGATCTGATCCCTTAATTTTTCAGATGGAGAAACAGAGGCTCAGAGAATACATACAGGTGGCAGTGTCCAAATCTGCATCTGTACTCAGGTCCCCTGACTCCAAATGCAGTATGCTCATCATAGATTACTAGGCCACCAAGGAACTTCAGCAATCATTTGGTTCCAACCCTTTCAGTTAGTAGATGCTCCAACACTAACCCTTTTAGGTTAGAAAACATTCTCATCCACATAGTCCAGAGCCTGGAGACTGAGCTTGGGGACTCTAGCCTGCTTTGGGGCTCATGAGAGGAGTCTATGTTCCCAGAGATTCCCAAAGGGGCAATATGATAGGAGTACATACTTGCTTTTTTAAAAAAATCTTTTGTTAAATATTCCCCAATTACACATAAATGTTAACATCTATTTTAAAATTCTGAATTCCAAATTCTCTCCCCCTCATCCCTCTGCCATCCTTTGAGAAGACAAAGCAGTATGTGATTTCTCTTTTTTACAATAAATTTATTGTCAAAAATATTTTTATGAGCATTTTTAATCTATACCTTCCATTGCATCACCCCAGGTGGTCAAATTTAAAAATAAAAGAAGTAAAACCCTGATTCTAAACATGCATCTAGTTGGGCAAAACAAATTCCCACATTGGCCACGTCCCAAAATTCCTGTGTCCTTATGCATGTTAAGCTCACCACTGCACTGGCAGGTGAGGGGCAGGTTGTATCTACAGTCTTTTAGATTTGAACACACTTTCTCTTAATTAGATCTTTTATCCACTGGGGACCTGGCCTCCCCTGGGATAGAGTCCTATGACAGGTGGCGAGAAGGGGCTTTGATCTGGATGGAGGAGATTCAGTTCTCCCTTTGAAAGCTTTTCTTTTTCTTTTTCTGGTAGTAGGGAATCACCCCTCAGGACACATCTCATGAAATGTCAGGGCTTGGGAACACCTTCTAGGAGAGTAGGGTATTAGTCTAGGTTTTTTCTGAGAAACTGACAAACCTCAGAGGCAACATCTGAAATGAGTCCTGGCTTCCAAGTCAGAGGACCTGGGTTCAAGTCCTGTCTCTGCTAATGCCCTGGCTAAGTCATCACTCCTCTCTGGACCTCGATGGGGTATGGGTGGGGAGGTGTCAATCAAGAACATCTGTAGTCATTTGTCCCATCAAGCTCTCAATTCCGTGGTCTTTCTGGAGAGAAGCACTGAGCTTTAGGTACTCACTGGTGTTTCCAGGGAGAGAAAAATCATACTTGCTCTTTCTAGGGCTTCAGGAGGCAACCTCTGGGGTATCAGTGCCAAGACTACAGTACTTGGAAAATGGCTGCTCTCCTCCAGTCCTGCAGGTGCCAAGTGCCTGGGCAGGACACCCTCAAGGGAACCCTCTGCCTCAGGGTAGCTCCCCCCCTCTCGCTCCTCTGCTCTTGCCCATTTGCTATTGAGAGTCAGCTGTACAAATGCAAGGTGGGGAAGCCACAACTAGACAATAGTTTTTGTGGAGGGAAAATAATCTGGGGGGTCTTAGTGGACTGCAAATTCTACTATCAGGTCCTTCTCAAAGAGGACCAAAATGACATTACTGTGTGAGAGTCAAGATAGAGCATGTCCAGCTGTGACGGATCAGACCAGTATGAGCTTGGAAGGCTCCACCCCAGGTCAGACACAAGCAGTCCATGTGAATGTTTGGGGTGGATTCTCTAAATCTGCTCATCTCACATTTCCTCTGAGCTGCTTCGGTTCTGCTTTGGTCGCAGAGCACAGCAGCTTCTCTGACGTGGGCACGCCATGCTGAGCCTTCCTGCACCAGTGTCTCCCATGTCACACAATCCCTTCTAAAGTCCTTCAGAAAGACTCTCAGGTGCCGCGTTAGCCACTAGGATACAAAGAAAAAAAAAGAAGCAAAAAATATCCCACCCTCCAAAAGTTGGTATTTTTTATACACCTCTGTGCACACACAAAATAAGTATATGCAAAATAAAATACAGGTGGTGTGACTGCCAGGAAAGGCAGTGCCAGGGAATGAAGTAACCCGAGCACCGGGCCTGGAAACAGGAGGACCTGAGTTCAGATTTGACCTCAAATGCTTCCTAACTGGGTGACCCTGGGCAAGCCATTTAGCTTTTACCTGCCTCAGTTTCCTCATCTGTAAAGTGGACATGATAGTAGCCTCTAACTCCCAGGCTGCCATGAGGATCAAATGACACATTATTCATGGAGCACTTTGCCAGCCCTAGAGTGCTGTATAGACACTGGCTGTCCATGCTAGTTGTTAACATAGTCTTCGGCCTCACTAGGGAAGGCCCGACAGTCAGGAATAAGATGCAGGAAACCTATTGTCCCCCTCCCAGCTCAGGTCAGCTCCTCGTCCCACATTTCTGAAATGACATTGAGAGGCCAGAGCAAATTAAAGGGAAATCCAGAAAAGTGAGGGGAGGATTGGAGAGCATGTCCTGAGAAGGTCAGGTAAAGGAATCCAGAATGTTTGGCCTAGAGAAGAGAAGGCCTGGGTGAGAAGGGGGCAGAGTCCAGAGATGCCTTTCCTTAAGTATCCAAAGCACCATCAAACAGAAGAATGATTTAATTTGTTCTCTTTGGCCCCAGAGACAAACTAGGAGCCATGGAAATTGCAGAATCAAAGGAGCACACACACACACACACACACACACACACACACACGCCTCACACACTCACACTCACATACACAAGCCTCACATATGCACACTCACATACATACACTCACATACACACTCACACTCTCATATACATTCACACACACACAAAAGCACGCACGCACACACACACACACACACACAGCCTCACACATGCACACTCACACTCACATATACACTCAGACTCTCATATACACATTCACAAAACACACACAAAGGTATGCTCACACACTCACATAGCCTCACACATGCACACTTACACACACACACAGCCTCACACATGCACACTCACACACACACTCACACATACACACACACAAAGGCATGCTCACACATGCACACACACACTCAGACACACATACTTAAATTCACATTCTCACACACAAATTTGTTTGGACTTAAGGAAATGCTTCTTGACAGAACTGACCTCAAACTGAATGGGCCACCTCGGGAGGAAGCAGGCTCCCCATCAGGGGAGACCTTGGGGGAGAGTCTGGATGACCCCTGGTTCTGTCTTTGAGGGGACAGACATTGGAGCTTTTAAAGACTCCCCCCACTATTCCTGAATGCTTCTAGTTGCTGTCTCCCCATTTTCAATCCTTCTGGTCATCGAAGGCACTTGCTCTCCAAGCAGGTAAACAATTAAGAGGCACAGAGGTCCCAGAAGGCAAATCCCCAGCCTGGTCTACCTTGTGGGCTCTCACTGAAAGGAATTAGGTGTGAGTTCAGGGCTCCCCTCCCCTGCTGCTGCGTGGATTTGCAGCATCTCACACCCCTGCACTGCAGCTTGTCCTGGCTGGCTGGTCCCTGCTCTCTGCAGTTCAGGTGTTGACCTGAATTTCTGACATCCCCAAAATTCCACTTTGAGTTACAATTTGGCAAACCTGAGAGGAACCTTTAATCTGGTCCAGTTGAGGCTTCAGAGTCTCTGTCTTTCACCTCCCTGGATCATGGTCCCGTAAATCATGATCTAGTCCAGCTGCCTCATTTTACAGCTCTGAAACTGAGCCCGGAGAGTGACTTGCCCAAGGTCATACAAGTTATAATTTCATCATTCTTCATTTGTATTATATTTACTCGTCCGTTTGCAGGTTATAGCCCCCACCCATGCCCCATTAGAATATAAGCTTCTCAAGTTGCAGGGGCTGGGTTTTTCTTTCCATTTTGTTTTTGTACTCCTGGCACCCATCCTTGTACACAGTAAGCACTTAATACATGCTTGTTGGATGGAATTGGAAGAGGTAAACTGGATACGCATTGGTGGCAGAGGATCCAGAGCTCTGTCTACTGTCCCACCTGAATCTAGGCTTCTTGGCTTACTTTCATTCTCCTAGGGATACCAGCAGGCAAGCCCTTCTTCATCATCACCTATGACCATGCCTGGGACCCGTATCTCTCCCTACCCCCCAGTATCCCAGATCCTGGAAGGGAGGAGGCCGAGGCTGTCCATTCATCCCCAAAAGCCAATAATTTTCCCCATTTTCTATGCCTCAGAGTCTCTGCAATATGAGAACACCCAGAACACCTACAACATACTTCTCATGACCTCCCTATTTACCCTTCAGAGATTGTTGTCTAGTCATTTTTCAGTCAAGTCTGAGTCTTTGTGGCCCCATTTGGGGCTTTCTTAGAAAAGATACTAGAATGGTTTGCCATTTCCTTCTCCAGTTCATTTTACAGATGAGGAAGCTGAGGCAAGCAGGGTCACAGGGTCACACAGCTAGGAAGTGTCTGAGGCTGGATTTGAACTCAGGAGGAGTCTTCCTGACTTCAGGCCCAGCGCTCTAACAACTGTGCCACCTAAGATGGATTTTCCAAAGGGCATTTGGGATTTGTTCCCTTTTCCCTTCAGCTGCTTGTACCTGTTCCAGGGCCCTCTTAGCCTTCTAAGTCTGTCTTCCTCTTCTCCTTCCCTCTCCCCACCCAGAAGAAAGTGGTGTCTTCTACAGGAAGCCTTCCCCAGTCCCTCTTCATTCCAGTGCCTTCCCTTCTTTAATTATTTTCTATTTTTCCTGTACGTGGCTTATTTTTACTGATTTTTCTGCTTGTTATCTGCTCCATTAGACTGTAAGCTCCTTGAAGACAAAGACCATCTTTTGCTTCTTTTTGCAAACCCAGCACTTAGCACAGTGCCAGTAAGGATAAGGGGACCACATCTCAATCTTAGGCATCCTGTTCCAAGCCCTTGTGCTCACCCCATTATGTCTCATCACCTCCCTTTTCCTGCCCCAAAATTTTGAACCCAAGCCCTGAGCCTGTGAGCCAAGCTGTCTGGTGTTCAGGGAGGCATGATCATTCCAACTCCCTCCCAATTCTCAGTTGGACATACAATCCGGGGAGCAGGCAAGGTGACAGTTCCCCGAATATGAGGGCTCGGGATGGCTGTCACCCCCCATCCCACTCTGCGCTTCCTCTCTGGCTGTAATGATGTCAGGTCTGAGGCCTCCCCTGGCCTCTGGTCCCTGGTCATGGGTGGGGGGCCCTCCTCCTGGGGAGGATGCTCTTGGTTCTCCTCCAAACAGTGGGCTTTGCTGCTGCCCTGCCGCAGATCCTGACTTTGTCCTCTATGACATTTGCTTGCCCTGACCTGCTCCCGATTTCTCCCTTGGCAAAAAACAAGAGGCATCATTGATTGGACTTGATTAAACCTTTCCCATCTAGTCCTTCCTCTGAGATAGATGGAGAACTCATGGTGATGGCCTCTCCCCCTAGTTTTCAGTTAATCCAGGGATTAATTTGACTCTTCCAGCCAGCACCTTCACGACAGCTTGCTTCGGGTCCCAGCCGTCCTGCCTGCAGGAATGAGTTTCATTTGAACTGTTTACTCTCTTAATTGCTTCTACATGCCCAGTGCCCTAGACATCATGGAGACAATCCCAGTTACATGAGGGATCCTCATGGATCCTTCTCTCCTTATTGATTTCCATTCATAGGGTCCTGGAGTTAGAAACAAGATGGGATCTTGAGGGACATCCAGTCCACACACACACACACACACACACACACACACACACACACACACACACACACACACACTTTATAGAGGCAACTGTGGCCCGAAGAAGTTGGAGTGACTTTTACCATTGTCACATAGGTAGCAAGTGACAGAGCCTGGTCCCCTGAAACCAAAACCAGCCATCTCTCCTAGAAAGGTGCAATTACTTGCCCAAGGTTATAGAGACAGCAAATAGACAGTTCCAGTCTTCTGTGTCCCAGATCTTCTGAGAGGGCATGTTGCCCCTCACATCATCAGCAACATACACAACCAGAATAAAGGGGATGGCTGATCTTGTAGCAAGAAGGAGATACGATGAAGAGATAAATCATCACAGGTGATGTGGAAAAGACCATTGGTTTTGGAGTCAGATGAGCTGGGTTCAATTCTCTCCTTTACTATTTACTACTTATGTTTATTTGGGGTAGTAATTTAATCTCTTGGACCTTAGTTTCCCCTCTGTAAATTGAATGTTTTGGGTCCAGTTGCCTCTGAAGTTCTGGGTATAGACCTATAGTCCTATGGTTAGTATGTCTGAGATATAAAAAGAACCAAGGGAGAGGCTCCAGTATATTAAGAGGACCATTGATGGGAGATTTGTAAATAGGCATGGAAAAGAATCACTGGGTTCTTGGTTGCTCACCTGTATTTGGTCCTCCTGACTCCAGGGCCGGTGTTCTATTCACTGCACCACCTAGCCGCCCCAGCTAACCTTTATTTAGGAGCATGGGATCTTTGCTTTAGATCAGGTTGGTCACTGGTGTTACTGATCCAGCAGCCCTCTGATCCATGACTGATCTTTTCTCTGAAATAAGCAGCCAGGTCCAGTCCTGATTATGGGCTGGGAGTGAAGAGAGCCATGCCTGGTTTTAGGGGTTTAACATGGTGAGCACAGATTGTCAAGAAAGAGAAAAGGGGACTTAATAAGGTGCATTCCTAAATACCTTGAGGTTGAAGACTGGCTTCGTTTTTCCTTTGTCTCTCTATGGTTTAGTGCAGTATTCGGCACATATCAAATGTATGATAAGTATTTATTTATTGATCTTTTGGACTCATTTTGTTGTTGTTGTTTGGTTTTTTCAGCCATGTCCAACTCTTGATGACCCTTTTTGGGGTTTTCTTGACAGAGATACTGGAATGATTTGCCATTTCCTTCTCTAGTTCATTTTACAGATGAGGAAACTGAGGCAAACAGGGCTAAGTGACTTGCCCAGGTCACACAGCTAGTAAGTATCTGAGGCTGGATTTGAACTCAGGAAGATGAGTCTTCCTGCTTCCAAGCCCAGTGCTCCATCCACTGTGCCATCAAGCTGCCTCGAGGAATCAGAAAGAGCTTAGTTCAGATCTTGCCTCAGCTGCTTCCCAGCTATGTGAGCCTGGGCAGATCAATTAATCAGTTTCCTCATCTGTAAAGTGAAGATAATAATACCTGCTTTATAGAGTTATTGTGAGGACCAAATGACATGGTATGTATTAAGTGCTTTGTAAACCTCAAGCAGTTGTGGAAATATTATTGTAATTATTATCAAGCCACTATGTCATATTGCAAATGTGGAAATAACTAGAACTAAGAAAGTCTGTTTATCATCAAGGAAGGGCAGCTCCATCCAGACAGTGAGAGAAGGCTGTGGCCTAGAGTGTGTGAGAACAGATTCGTGGCTGCAGTAGGGCTTGGAATGGCCCCTGAAGGCTGAGGAGCATGGGGGTCAGCAGAGGAGGGAAGATAGGATCCCAGCAGAGGAAACAGCATGAGCAGACGAATGTGGAGCAGTGAGCACCTACTATGTACCAGGCATTGTTTTAGGCATTGGGGATTCAAAGACAAAAATAAAACAGCTTACAGAGGGGACATTATGGCATAGCGAATAGGGAGCCAGCCTCAGAGCCAGGAAGACTATCACTGATACATACCAATGGTTGTATCTCCCTGGATATGTAACTTAACCTCCTAGGGTTCTAAGCAGCTCTCTGAGCATAAGATGCTAACTTGTGTTGGCAGAAGGAATTTCTTCACCCGAGAGCTCTCTGTACCATAGGTCAGGTCCTTGTCCCTCTGCCTGTGGAAGGGAAATTGATTTATCTCCCCCTGCCCCAACTCATTTCCTCTGACTCTGCCTTAGACCTGAGCATCACCTCCTGTGAGGTGAGAGGTGAGTCTGGCAGGACTTTGAGGAGAACTGAGGAGAAGGGAGTTGCCTGAGGCCTGGTAAAGGAGGAAGTGGGGCCTAATGAGGTGTCAGTCTTCCCCGTGCACCTTGAATGAATTCACTTCTAACACAGACATCAAACCTGTGTCTGCTCCAATCTCATGGCCAAAGGGCAAATGAGGTAGGAAATGAGGATTTGATTTAGGACACTCAGGTTGGATTAAAGAGTCTCAAAGGGCTGCTCTTACAGCTGAGACATTGGTGCTTCCAGGGGTCTCTAGGGAGCCCCCTCTGGCCTTCGTACCTTCCAGGACCCCCTCAGGAATTCCCCCTGGCATCATTCTTCATTGTTCCCCATGAGAAGCAGCTCTGACTTCTTTTCTTGTAGTTTCTCATTCATTTTTTTTCCTCTCCCCTGAAATTCGTCTACATCAATGCGGGATCCCTTCTGCTCCATTCTCACTGAGGCCTTGGTGATTAAGCACTTAAATTGATTAATCAAATTTCCTGTGATGAGAACTCCTGTCATTCATTAATCTGAGCTGGATTATAAATAAGAGATGGCAGATACAGGAGACAAACATGTTGACAGATAGGCACAGCAGCCTGAATCCCAAGCAGGCTCCCAGCTTCCGGAGGGCTTTTGCTAGAGGCAATCTGGGGACAGAGCTTCCCTAAAGATAAAATTAGACTGAGATTAAAGTATCCCCATTTTAATAAAGAAATATGCACCTAGGAGCAAGCAGCTACTGTTGGGAAGAGTGCAGGTGTGCATACCAATTGGAAAGAGGCTGGGGGTTCAGGGTGGTGGCTGCTTAAGACAGGTCAAGAGGACAGGGATAGCTCATGCCCACAAGACTCCGCTCCCCAAACTAGATGCTAAGGTTCTCTGGAGTACAGTGATCTCTCCCCCTCCCCCTCCTCCACACACACTGAAAAAGGAAGAGGGAGGCCATAGAACAGCTGTAGCAGAGAATGGGAGAATGCACTGGGTGCCTCAGGGAGCTGTCCAATTTTTTAAAAAAATCCAGGCACCTGCTTTAAAGGAATCCTCTGGGAGGACAGGGCTCACCTGTGTCTGGACAACTTCACCTTGGGCCTGGATATCTTCCCCCTCACCCAGTTCTGTAACAACTCCCCCCCCCAACACACACACACACACACACACACACACACACACACACACACACACACACACACACACACACACACACACACCTGGAACCAGAAACAATTTAGTGCTTTTATGGAAAGGGAACTAGATTTGGAGGCAGTGACATTATAGGTAAAGGCAGATGTATGAATGAAGGATGGGGGAATCCTGTGCCGAGGGTGGGGTGAGCACCATGGAAAGCTGAGTTTAAATCCTGCCTCTGGACAGTGATGGAGCTGGACTAGAGGATCCCAAAGGTTCTTTGAAGTTCCAAATCTATAAGCCTATGGGGGTGGCTAAGTGGCACAGTAGAGCCCTGGTCCTGGAGTCGGGAGGAGTTCTGGTCCTGCCTCAGTTGCTAGCCATCTGACCTTGGACAAGTCCCAAGGGGCAATTGCCCCTCCAAAAAAAAAAAACCACCAAAAATTTTTTTAAAAATAAAAATAAATCTATGATCCTAGGAATTCCCCTTTCCTGTTCTTTCTGACATTTACAATTGATATAATTGATTATAGCATTAAATCTAGAAAGGAACTTAGAGGTCATCTAACCCCCTCCCCCCATTTTGCATTTTAAGGTCAACAGAAGTTGAAAAGTCTCCTCAGAGCCACATCAATAGTGTATGTCACAGAAAGGATTTGAACTCAGGATGTCTGACTCTACATTGAATGTCTTTTCCAATATACCGTGCTGTCTCCTCATTTTTTGCCTTGCCATTCAAATCTGACCTCCTTGAACTTCATCTCCTCCAGGAAGTTTTCCTGGATGGAAGCAAGCAGTAGGGAGATGGTATGATTCAACCATTACACCCCTGTTTTCAAACATAAGATCTCCCCAAATAGGCAGCACTCAGAACACCAGGACAATTTTCTGAGTCCAGAGGCTGGCTCTTCTTTGGCTATGTCTCACCCCTTGTGAGTGGTCAGTGAGCCACTCAGCCCCTCCCAGGAAGAAAAATTGCATGATTTCATTGGGGGTGGGGGTATGGACAGGTTTCCCTCATTTTAAGAAAATGAATGTTCGGTGTGATGAAAACTATCATTCTTGGCTTCTTACCATTGTTTTCGTAAATATTTAAAGAGTTCTTATTAAAAGAATTACCATCATAACAATGTAAGAGTTTGATACATTTCATCCAAGCCATCAGAGCATTGTCTCAGTTTTGCCTTCTGAACTCTCCAGCAAAAGGGAGAAGAGAAAGTTGTGTGTCAGGAAATGATTTTCAAGTTCAATCTCCCAATAGACAAGAGGTCTTTCCTGCTCCCTCCAGCTGCTCCTACCTTCCCCTAAGGCTCCCTTCTGTCTACTCTTTAAGAATGCTTCATAGACCCATTGATAGACAGGTTGGCTCCCTGTTAGAATGTAAGCTCTTTGATGGTAGAGAGGACCTTTCTGGGCTGCTAGTGCCTTTGTTCTGAGATTGCTGCAGTCTGTACTTCCCTCTTGTGTATACTTATTGATGTACATATATTCTCCTCCTTTAGAATGTAAGCTCCTTGAGGGCAGGGAATATTTTTTTTTTGCCATTTTTGGTATTCCTAGCACTTAGCACAGAACCTGATACATAGTGTTTAATAAATGCTTGTTGATTAAAGTTCACTGTGGAGGTTACAATGGGAAAGAGAAATTTAGAACAAAGGTGACTTTTCCAGGTTTCCAGTTTGGGCTAACATGGCAGCAGCTCACTCTTACTATAAGAAAATAAATAGCCTTTATGTAGTTTGTATATCTAAATAAAAACTATACCTATCCATACTCATACCCATACCTACATCTCTATTTCTATCTCTGTCTCCCTCCTTACCCCTTTCTCTCTGTCTCTGTGTATCATTTTCTTTTCTCTCTCTCTCTCTCTCTCTCTTTTTTTCTCTCTCTTTCCCTCCTTCCCTCCCTCCTTCTTCTTCTCTCCTATCCTTCCCTCTTCTTTGTTTTTCTCTGTCTCTGTTTTTCTCTCTCTCCCAGTAGAGTCAATTGGGGTTAGACAACATCAACCTCTAAGGATTTCCCTGAAACGCTTCCAGCTTTGGGCTTTACTATTCAGTTTAGATTCTTTCTCTCTTTACCCATCTTGCTGCTGGTTACACACACACACACACACACACACACACACACACACACACACACACACACACACACACACACACACACACCCCTCATGGATTAGAGTTAAGCTTTAACGAAGGGATAACTTTGCTTGGGAATCCTGAGTATAATTTAAAAAAAATCTGCCATTAAGATAACTTGCTGAAATACGGAAGAGCATTGAAGAAGTTAAAAATGTTAAAAACACGACCCTGATTTCCCTCTCCCTATGACATGGATTATTAAGTCAGGTTTGAAAAAGTTCCCATTAAATATTTAAATATCCCATTAAATATTCATGGTTTCAAAAATTGCTTCCTAACAGATCCTTAGGTAAATATAACAATATTTGATCACAAAAGCTGCTCCCTCTGACAAAGGCTTATGAGCAGTAAAGTATGGTCGGGAATGTGGCCTCTAAGCTCTGCTTTGACTAGAGCTGGGAAATCCCTCCTCTAAGAATTGCATGAGAAGCAGCCCAGCCCAATCCTGGCCTTGGCAGAGGGCTCTGCAGGGAGCCGCTGGGCCAGTCCTCCCTCAGCTCTCCATATGTCCTCAGCCCTGGATTTCCCATCTTTCCTTATACATTGCTTTCTCTCCACTACTCCCTTGGGATGCCTACAATTTCCATCTTCAGCTCAGATGATGATTCCACATATCCTTTCCTGATCCCTTCTGATCCTCTCCACCCTTACCCTATGAGCAAAATTATATTTTGTGACCTTGGATAAGTCATTTTACTTGTATAAACTTCAGTTTTCTCTTCTATTAAAAAAAAAAAGAGGGGGTAGGGCTGGATGATGCCAAAGTTCTCCTTTCAGTTCTTGACTTGTCCGCATATGTGGTGTTCCTCTTCCTGGCCCCCAAGTAGAATGTAAACTCCTTCAGGGCAGAGTCTGTTTTCACAGAGTCACATATTTTGAAATAGACAGGACCTCAGCAGCCATTCAGCCCAATCCATACATTCCTGCTGTAACATACTATTCACATGGTCATCTAGCCTCTCCTCGAGTACCCACCACATCTTGAGACAGTCCCTTCTCCTCGTAGGCAGCTCCAGGTGTGGGGAAGATTTTCCTGAAATCAAACCTACATCGTCATCTTTGCAACTTCCATCCCTTGTTCCTGGTTCTGCCCACTGGAGCCAAATGGAACAAGCTTAATCCCTCTTCCACAAAACAGCCCTTTAAATACCTGAAGATTACTATAATTCTCTCCCCTGCCAGCCCTCCCTCCACCCAGTCTTCTCTTTTCCAAGCTAAACATGCCTATTTCTTTCACATGGAATGGTTTCAAAATCCTTCATCATCCTGGTTTGCCTCCCTCTGCTCTCTCCTGGTTTTCTCTTTTTTGAGGGAGTTGGACTTGGTGATATCTTTCTAACTCCACACTCCATATCTTATGTCTCTGCCATGATGCCTACTCCCATCCTGCGTCAGCCTTTCCCCCCTCTGCCTCCTCACCCCAGGCACCCCAGGCACCTTGGAGCATTAGGAGGAGAGAAACAAGATTGATGGAGCTACCTTCATCGGGTATGGCATTGGCATTGAGTCGGGGGATTTTATAGGCACACGGCTGGCTTCCCTTGCTGAATTTTGATTAATGGAGCAAGCTGGAGCTGCTGATGTCTCCTAGCTACTTTAGCTGACAGAAATGCGAGTAATCTGATGTTTAAATGGATTTGGAACGTGTCTGTGGTCTTAGCCTCAATGTCCTGAAGGAAAGACCATCTGCTACAAGATAACCTGATCTCAGAGGGCACTGCTTTCAGAGCTTTTCAGACAGGCAGATGACACTTGTCGAAAGTTCGGGCTGGTTTTAATGCCTGATGATTTGGGGGGAAGTGGGTGCTGCCTCCTCTCCCCCACAGCCCCCCATTAGCAGGCTGTGGTTATGGCTGTGTCTGCCTGCAGCGGCTGCTCTGCTGTTGGGTTTCCAAGCCTTGCCCGCTGGCCTTGCCATAGGTCTTCCCGATCCCAGGGATGGTTAACAAACACATATGGGAATGGGAAATGCCTCCGAGGTACAAGAGCAAAAAACATACTCATGAGTCCCCAGCAACCTGTTGGGGATACTTGGTGGCAGCCATGCCTGGAAGCCAAGGAAGGGGGTCCAGGCCTTGGGCAAGGAGGAGTCTGGGGGAAAGGAAAAGCCACTCCACTTTCCATCCCCTGTGTGTGTGTGTGTGTGTGTGTGTGTGTGTGTGTGTGTGTGTGTGTGAGTGTGTGTGTATGTGTGTGTGTATGTGTATGTGTGTGTATATGTGTGAGTGTATGTGTATGTGTATGTGTGTGTATGTGTGTGTGTGAGTGTGTGTGTATGTGTATGTGTGTGTATGTGTATGTGTGAGTATGTGCGAGTGTGTGTGTATGTGTGTATGTGTATGTGAGTGTGTGTGTGTGTGTGTGTGTGTGAGTGTGTGTGTGTGTGTGTGTGTGTGTGTGTGTGTGTTTAAAACTAAGCTCTGGGGGTATCCAGTGAAAGCTGGAGCCTAGCCAGTAGGTAAATAACAAAGGCAAAGGTGTGTCTGGGGGACCAGGGGTCTCTAATTAGAGTTTGGGTGGAGACACTGCCAGGAGGGCCAGTGGCCAGGATATGGGGAGGTAGTCGGGAAGTGCAGGCAGTGTGGGCTGTGGGAGATGAGTGCATCATGCCTCAGGGACCCTGGGTTCCTTTGATTTCCTGCTCAAGCGCCACCTTATTTTTATGGATGTTGGGGGGGGGTCCCTTAATTTCCCCAGGACTCACTTTTTCATCTATAACATGGAGATAATAATACTGGCATTGCCTGCTTCACAGGGTCGTTGTGAGGATCACATTGATAATGACTTGGAAGTAGTATGTAACCTTCTCCCTCTCTGTCGTCTCCTCTGTCATCTTTCTGCTCCTTTTCTTCTCTTTTTCTTTTCTACTTCCTTTTTCTTTTTCCTTCTTCCTTATTTTCCTTTTGTTCCTCCCTGTTCTCTCTTCCTCCCCCTCCTCCTCTTCCTCCTCCTTTTTTCTTCTTTCTTCCATCTCCCATTTCTTTGTTGTCAAGGACAAGAAATGGAGTTGGACTAGTCATGTAGTCAAACTCAGGAGTAACAGACAGCCCAAGTGCTTCTCTGGAATGTACACAAAGCATCAAGAGACTGAAGAGAAGGTCTCCTACTTCAAGTTGGACTGATCACCTGTGGAGCATTTCTGAAAAGACACAGATAAGAATCACCTGGGAGGAGAGGGCACGAACGGATTGTGATCTGCACCAATGGAGGGTGCACCCATACCGATGAGCTCACAGATCTATTATGCCATGCTTTAAAGATCTATGATTTCGTCGGTGTGAGTATTCCTTCTACCATCACCGGTTACAGCGCCTCTCTGCTCCTCACTAGACAGTCTTCATGAGTTGCAGCCACCCTGGTGATGAGCATCTTCAAATATAGCTTGGCTGATCCTTGGACCAAAGATGTACAGCCAGGCCCAGTTGCTGAGCCAGCACCTGAAGCCTTCCAAACTTGGTTGGACCTACCAGAACTACTCGTGCTTTAACTGACATGGACTTTGATGCAAGGTCACTGCCCTACCTCAGTGAAGACTTTAGTGGGACATATTTATCATTCTGTCTATTTATAACCATTCATCCATCCATCCATCCAACCATCTATCTATCTATCTATCTATCTATCTATCTTTACTCTCTATTTTCTAAATGTAGCAAGACTGTAATTTCATACCTAGAGTAATATAGGCAGCTCTCAGTGAGGAACTCCCTCTGTCATTGAGCCTTTTAGTCACAGAGAGCTTCCAGAGCACAGAGAGTTCTCAGAGAGCCCTGAGAGGGTGAACACTTTGTCCAGGGCCACACAGCCAGTGAGTTGTCCCATGGACCCCTTCTCAAAATAATATTGACAAATGTACAAAATGAAGTACATAGAATTACAAAGGAAATTGATTATACAGAAATATAATTATCAAAATATTTTTAATAGAAGTTCACTGACCCCAGGTAAAGATAGTCCTACACTAGACCATGTTCTTACACTCATATGTGTGTATATTTGTATACATACATAACATGAGATAGATAAGGTGCTAGTTGGGGGTTTGAATCTTGTCTCTGACACTTACTAGCTGTGTGACCTTAGGCAAGTCACATAAGGTCTCTGAGCCTCAGGGAATCCCATAAGATGTATTTAATACCATTCACAATTGCAGATCCTTGATGTCGATGTGATTTCGTTTGTGTGAATTTATTTAATATACATTTGTCTGGATTTATTGTAATATAAATTACATGAATGTAGCCTTATAGGATAATAGCCCTGGAGGCAGAGGGGACCATGGTGACCATAGGATTTTAGATCTAGAGTTGGAAGGGAGTTTAGGAACTTAATTAAGTTAATTTATTAATTAATCTAGCCCTCTCATTTTATAGATGAGGAAGCTGAACCTCAGAGGTAGGAAGGGATTTGCCCCAAACCACATAGGTAATAAGTGACAGAAGTAGGATTTGAACTCAGATCCTCTGACTGCTGAGGAAATGCTTCTTCTATCAAGCTATATGACTTCTTCAATATACATGTACATTTATTATTATTATTATTATTATTATTATTAATCTCTCTGGCATCAGTTTCCCCGAATGTAAAATGGGGCTGATAGTACCTACCTAGTTCTCTTGCATTACTGTCCTGTGGGTCCACTGGGTTGAGCGAGCACTTGGCTAGGTGTCGGTCCGTGTGAGTTGGTCACATTATTATTAGCAGCGACGGTGGGTGTAGAGCAGCACCTGGCTTTTCCTCCTTTGTGGGGGCCGGGAAGCCCGAGGGGTTTGGGGGCGGGAGGAGAGAGCAGCCCTCCCCCTCTCCTTGTAAGCATCCCAGATGCCAAGCTGTAGACAGGTTGGATTGAATTACCCACAGGTGCCTGAGGGCTCTAAGCCACCCAGCCTCCCCATCCTGCCTGCTAGATTCAATCGTGGCCCCCACGCAGGTTAGTGGCATATTGGATTCCAACAGCTCATATTTTAAAGCTGCAGAATAGTTGCAGGCGACAGAAAACCTGTTTCTTTCCTATTTCATACATCCAGGAAATTTGTACCCCATGCAGCCTGCATGTCATTACACGCATTAAAATACTGCATTCCATCTTACCGGTGCCCTTGCTCATACTGTAGAGTAGATAAAAAGAGGCTGAGGTTGAGAGTGGAGCCGGATTGGACCCAGACAGGGCAGTTAATCTGAGAAGACTGTGGCTTGCTGATCTCTGGGAAGAAAGTTGCAGGTGAAGCCCCCCTCCT
This sequence comes from Pseudochirops cupreus, assembly GCA_028627135.1. Lineage (NCBI taxonomy): Eukaryota > Metazoa > Chordata > Mammalia > Diprotodontia > Pseudocheiridae > Pseudochirops > Pseudochirops cupreus. Next base: position 91,567,713 of record CM053582.1, read on the forward strand.
TCACTAGGGCTGTGCCCGTGGGGAGAGTGTGGCTATAGGAGGAACCAGGATGGGCTGATGGAAGTCTGAGGAGGTACTCAATCAATCAATCAAGATTTATTAAGCACCTACTGTGTGCCAGGCATTCTGCTAAGCACTGAGTATACAAAAAGAGGCAAAAAAAACAGTCCCTGCCCTCAAGGAGCTTACAATCTGATGGAGGAGATCACATGCAAACAGATATATACAAAGCAAGCTATACCCAGGATAAATAGGAAATGATTAACAGAGGGAAGGCACTGGAATTCAGAAGAGCTGGGGCAGGCTTCCTATAGAAGATGGGGCTTTAGTTAGGACTTAAAGAAAGATGAAAGTGAAGGAAATGAAGATGTAATTGCAGGGGAATACACTCACTGTGCAGTGGGAATAGTGTATGTAGGATCAGCGGCCACAAAGAAATAGACAGCTGAGGCATGAGGTCTCCTATATTGTGGAGCCTCAAACAAGAAAGGAAAGAGAGGGAAGGAAGGAAGGAAGGAAGGAAGGGAGGGAGGGAGGAAGGAAGGAAAGAGGGGAGGGAGGGAGAGAGGGAGGAAGGAAAGAAAAGAAAAAACAAATAATTCTTTCTCCCAGAGGGCTCACATTTTAAGGAATGTCATCCAGAAGATTGATAATTGTTGGATTTTGCAAGAGCACTTTAAGTTTGCAAAATATTTTAACTCTATTGTCTTACTTGGACTTCCCAACCAGATGGTTGGGTTTGTGGTGGGGGTAGGTCTTATCACAAGTGGAGAGATTGAGGCACCCTCAGTCATACAGCTAGCAGGTGTTAGGGGCCAGATTAGAAGTCACAGACAAGTAGGTTAGCTCTGAAAGAATTTATTCTATAGTTTTAAAGGAAAGTGACTTGTACAATTGCAGTTTCATGTATAACCTTTTTTTCTACTGTGTTAATGGAACTGCTTATTTTCATTAATGTTAGTTAAGTTCAGATTTAAAGTGAAAACAAGTGTTGGAGGCCAGGTTTCAGCCCACACCTTCTTGACTCCCAAGTCAAGCAGCTTCTTGGGAAGTGTCTCCTGATCCAAGGGGGGATGCTCCAGAGGCAGCCGGACCTCCTTCATCTTGGGAAGTAGCAGGGCTCTCTCCCTGCCCAGTAGCCTGGAAGCATGGGCATTCCCTCAGCCTGCCCTAAGGAGGCTGTTGGCTGCTGATGTTGGGAGTGGCTCCGAGGACTAGCTTAGAAAGGGATTTGGTAAAGAGTGGGAGCTGCCTCTCAGCAAGTCTCTTTCTGTGTCTGAGACAGACGTATCTATAGATTGGATGCCAATGATCCTGGCCTTTTGGACCTCTTTGACACACATATCCTATAGCATTACCACATAGTTCTCTGAATTGTTTGTTTTCTTACTAAACTATAAATCCATGAGGGGGAAATTTAAAGCAAGTAATAGGCACCCATACAGGTTTGTCAAGTTGAAATGAACACAAAATTTCTATCTCATACAGCGCCCAACACTGCATTGAATAAGGACAGGCATAGGAACTACATCTATGATTTCACTGGTACAGGGAACTCCCAGAAGAGGGAAGTCCCTCTTCTGGTTCAGGTCAGCACAATTTATGGCCTTAGGAAACTGCCTAGAGCAGGGGTGGGGAACCTTTGGCCTCCAGGCCACATGTGATCCTCCAGATCCTTGGTTCAGAAGAGGGGGAGCTCCAGGTGGCTCCCCGACCCTACATCTTTTTATTTTAGCTCAGAAGTCAGCATGGGGCAGTGAAGAATGCTAGGTTTGGATCCATTCAAAGGACCTGAATTCAAATTCTGGCAATGTCAGTTCTTACTATCTGTGTGGCCTGGGCCAATCTTTAACAAACCTCTGTGCCTCAAATCGCCCTTCTTATAAAATAAGGGGTCAGACCAGATGACCTCAGAAGTCTCTCGTAGCTCCAGACCTACGATGCCATGATTCTTGTCCTCAAGGCCCCTGCTCACATGACACTCACTGGAGACCACCGAGCGTCAGGCGGATTGACCCAGAGCATAGAGTTGTCTCCTTATACCACATCATCTCTAGCAGGCTCTTCCTGAGAGGAATTTCAGGCTATGCAGGGTTCAAGCAGGGGGAGCTGAAGGTATATGGAAGAATGTATCATTGGACAAAACATTGAATTCAAGAGGACTCAACTTACTGTCCCTGCTCTATGAGGAAGGTCTTGTTATAATCTCCATTTTAAATATAAGGATGTTGTGGGGGGGAGTTCCCTCTCAGTTAAATATAAGCATCCTGAAGGCAGGGATGCTTTCCTGTTCTGCTGCTCTCATTTTCCCTACTTATAATATAACTTTCTTGATGGCAGGAATTGTGTCTTGTTCACCTTTGTATGCCTGGTGCCTCGTATAGGATCTCCACGCTTAGTCAGCCTTCAATAAATGACTGTTTAATTGAATGGAGTTGAGATGGCTTGCCTAGCCAAAGGGAGCAAGCCTCATGTTAGGCGGCTGTCTTCTCTTTATAGGAGACTCATGCAATTTCCAGTTATACCAGAGCATAGACCAGTGGACCATATTTGAATAGCTGGTCAGACTGGTCTCTTTGCCAGCTACAAACCAACCCTTCTGTTCCCTTGTGGAGACGATGCTCAGAATGAGCTGACTTCAGCTGCTTCTCCATAGCTAGTTTTCAGACTATTTCCTGAGTTCATTTCAATCCTGATCTTTCCTCCCTGGCATTTGTTGGCCAATTCTGAGCTGCAAAGAATGCCAGTCCCAGATTAGAAGTGACTCTAGGAAAGATCTGGACCCTGTCCATTGAATCCTGGGACTGAAAGAGGCAGCCCAAGGAGTTAGCGCAGGAAGGTTAAAAAGGAAACTCCTCTTTCCTCCACTGTCAGACCTGGCTGTTCTTAAGACTATACCTTATCCATACCTGAGTATGATTCCATCAACATCTCCTGCTCACCCGGTCAGTCTCATCCCCATGGACTCAGTTCAGTTCAGCGTGCTAGGCACTGACCAAGACAAACCAGGCCTGCCCTCTAGATGCTTCTATTCTACCAAGGGGAAATGACATAGAGACATGCAATGAAATGAATGAAAAATGAAAACAAAATCATTTCTGGAGAGAGGAGTCTTTAACAAATAAGAGGATGAGGAAGGACTTCCCATAGGAAGTAGCAATTTAATGGAGCTTTGAAGGGAGCCAGAGAGTCTAAGAGTCAATAGAAAGCCAGAGATCTAAGAGGCAATAGTAAGCATTCCAGGCATGGGGCATGGCTTGTACAAATGCCAAGAGATTGGAAATGCATATTGGCTTCAGGGAACAACTAATTTAGCAATTAGAGTTAGTGAAGAGAAAGGGGAGCAATGTGAAATAAGTCTGGACAGGATTGTGGAGAGCTCTGAATGACAGGACGAAGAGTTTGTGTTTGGTCCTAAAGCAATACAGAGCCATTAAAGGTTCGAAGGAGGAGATCAGAGAGGGGAGGGATGTCCACACCTGATGAAGAGGAGGTAGATGATGCTACAGCGAAAGAGATGAGAGAAGGAGCAGAGGAACAGGCAGGAGCAGAACCAGAACAGAGAAGCGTCACGAAGCCAACGGAGGAGAGAATATGTAGGACAGAGGGTGATGGAATCCAAAGCTGAGGATAAGTCAAGAAAGAGGACAGAGGAAAGCCCTTTACATTCTGGCTCCAGGCTCCTTTTCCAGACTTAATTCAATATCACCTCCTCCTCCACTGTCTACCCAAACTATCCTACTTCTGGTTTCCCGTGCACAGTATATCATCTGTGTGTCTTTGCAAAGGCTGCCTCTCATGCCTTTCTAGCTGCCACCTCTTGGTATTCCCATCTCCATTTAGGGTTCAGCTTAGGTGCCCGCTCCTGTACAAAGCCTTCCCTAATTCTCCCAGGGGTTTGCCTTCCCCTGGTGCAGTGGAAAGAGGGCTCACTGAGGAGTCAGAAAGACCTGAGTTCAAATTTGGCCTCAGACACTTGCTAGTTGTATGACCCTGAGCAAGTCACTTCACCGTGTTTGCCTCAGTTTCCTCATCTGTAAAATGAGCTGGAAAAGGAAATGGCAAACCACTCCAGTATCTTTGCCAAGAAAACCCCTAATGGGGTCATGAAGAGTTGGACACAACTGAAAACTACTGAACGATGATATTTCTTTCTGCCTGTTCTTTCTGATTCTATCTTCTGGGGCCAAGGGAAGCAAATCTGATTCCTCTGCCTCTTCTTCAGGACAGCCCTTCCAGTAAATTCTCCCCAAACTTTCCTTCTATACACTAAATATGTCCAGTTTCTTCAATGACTCCCAAGTTCATGGCATAAATTTGAGGCCCATCTCCATTCTGTTTGTTAGCTGCAGAATTTTGTTCTCTTTGTATAGAATCAAAGAATGATCATAGCTTTCAAGCTGGAAGGGGCTTCAGAGGCCACTTACTTCAACCTCCCTTGTTAATGAATGCCTGGGCTGGGGTTAGCTGTCCCTTTAAATCCAGGGTTCTTCCCCACTGGACTACAGGCCTTCACTCATTATGTCCTTCCCAGATGTGATTCTGCAGGCCTGAGAACAGCATGGCCATCCTGTCCTCAACCCTGCACCCTGTGAGCCAATCTCTTCACTCAGTTTTTTGACTTCCCTGTCTCCTAGTTGACTCACCTGGAACCTATTCTTCCAGAGTAATTCTCCTCCCAGAATGATGCAAACATGAAGCATGAAGATGATCCTTCTTATCTCATGAGTTCAGCCTGCCAGCATCCAGTTAGAGCCAATTGGTTTGGTCAGACTGTTTGGCAGGGGCCTCTGATGCAAACTCCCGGCATCCCTCCGGGCTGGGAGAACTTCAGTGGGCCCTCTGGTCATGAGGTTAATTCACTTGGCCTTTTCTCCCTCTGCCCAGGAGAAGAGAGGGGACTGAGAAATTGGCTGTCAGGCAGAGGAGAGAATGTTAGCAGAGAAGAGATTGCCTGAGAGAGGGAGGGAGGAAAGAAGCCTCCAAACTGGGAGCTTTGCAGCCTGTCTGCCTTCTCCTTCCCCTACAATAGACCCCAGAAACCCCAAAAGACCCCTTCTCCAGCCCTTTCCCCATACCCTCCAGCTTCTGGGGAGGGACACTGTGCATGTGAGCCCAAGCCTGGTGCCAAGAAAATTGGCCCCAGAGGTTTTTAACTTTGCAAAGCCCCTGGGTTAGATGTGATTTGTTCTGTAAAGATTGATTTAGGTGCTGAGGAGCAGAGCTGGGAATTTGGTGTGGAAAAATCTTAGCCAAATCCAGGAGGATTTTGTTTAAGAAAAAAAAAAGCTGCCTGCAGTAATTCAGTGGGGAGGAGGGTTTCAAAGCTCTCACGGTCCTCCCTGGAGTTTTCAATTCTCTTCTTTTTCATTTATATTCGCAAAGAGCTCTTAGAGCCCGTCTAGCGCAGCTGATTATTTTAAAATAAGCCACAATAACTCTAAGAAAAGGAGAGAAGTGAATAGTTTTTTTCCCCTCTTATTTAAAAGAGCAACTCAGTATTGGGAGCTTGCACTCCACCACCATTGGGACTATGACCTCTCCAGGGGAAGGAGTGCCCTCTCTGTAATGGCCAGCTGGTCCCCTGTCTGGATGATGCAGCCACTTATGGAAAATGCTCTCAGGCTGAGAGGAGGAGGAGGAGGAGGAAGAGGAGGAAGAAATGAAAGAGGAGGGGAGAAAGAGGAGGAGGAAGAAGGGGAACGGAAGAGGAGGAGGAAGGAGAGGAAGAAGAGGAGGTCCTGGCTCAACCCCCAAGGGAACAGAGCTAGATGGAGCAGGGCTTGGCTGTGTGGTGGTCTTATCCTTTGTCAAGAACCCCATGCCTTCCAAGGACAAAATGAGAAATACAGCCTGGAATATGGGATTTGGCAGGAGAAGAGAGCTTGGGGGAGAGAGTAGATGACACAGCTTATTTGGGGATGAGTTATTCTGAGCTGTGTCTGAAGACTTCAGCTTGCCTTTGGTAGTATAATAAGTGTGATCTATAGAGGTCAAGATTTTCGAATATATAGCAGTCATGGCCCCCTAGCCCTCTTTTCTTTGGGCTGGACATACCCAGTCCTTTTGCCCTCCTGGTTGCTGACCTCAGGATTTTCCTGCGTCTTCGCAGACTGTTGGAATGATCATAGCTTTAGAGTTAGAAGGAACTAAGGCCGGGTGGTCCAACCTCCTTATTTTATGGATGAGGTTCCTGTGGTCTAGACAGGTTTAGGGACCTGCCCAAGACTAAGTTAGCAAAGCACAACAGGATCTGACAGAATTTCAGAGTTAAAAAGGCCCCTAGAGGCCCTCTAGTCCAACTGGAACCTGAATAAGAACCATCTTCTCCTTCCCGTATCTAGAGTCTGAAGCTAGAGCCATTTTGGATTCTTCTCTCTACCCCCGTTCCTCCATATCCAGGGATTTGTCAGGTTTTGTTGAGTCTTCCTTCACAGCATTCCTCCTGTACAAGCCCTCCTGGTCACTCACATGCCCACTGCCCTCATTCAAGCCCTCATCCCCTTTTTTTCTGGACAAATGATAAAACCCACTCCCCTCAGCTTGGTGTGGAATACATTCCACAGCCTGACTCCCACCGACTTTACAGGACTCACTTTATATTAAGTATATTATAAGTATCTTCATGCTCTCGCCATTTCGGCTAAGCTGGACTGCCGATTGTTCTCCCAAACACCTTTTCACATGTTCCCCATGTCAGGAATCGCGCCCCTTTCTTGTCTTGTTCTCTCCCAGATTCAGTGCAAGTGCTCTCTCTTACAAAATATTTTTTTCTGGCCCCCCCAGTTGTTCGTGTTCTACCTGCCCTGTAATTGCTTTTATTTTAAAAACTAAAACATATTTTATATTTTGCTTTTGTTTAGTCATTCAGTTGTGTCTTTGTGACCTTATGGACTATAATGTCATGGAGTTTTCTTGGCAAAGATACTGGAGTGGTTTGCCAGTTCCTTCTCCAGCTCATTTTACATATGAGGAAATGGAGGCAAAGTTAAGTGACTTGCCCAGGGTAACACTGCTAGTAAGTGTCTGAGGCTGGATTTGAGCTCAGGAAGATGAATGAGTCTTCCTGACTCCAAGCCCAGCGCTCTGTGCACTATGGTGCCCCCTAGCTGCCCTGTGCGTGTCTTGTATGTATATGTATATATCTTGTTTGTATATGTTTGTTTGCATGCTGTCTCTGCCTTTAGATTGTGGGCTCCTTGAGGGCAGGGCCTGCCTTTTGCCTCTCATTGGGTCACCAGTGCCCAGCACATAGTAGGTGTGCTAAATACTTGTTGACTTCATTTGAGTACATGTTGCTTCCCCCATTAAGCCCCTTAAGGAGAAGGATTATTTTGCTTTTGCTTCAGTAAGCCCGGTTCCTATCGAGTGTCCCTGGTGTACTCTTAGGGACCTTATAAATACAAAATGATGATTTACTGTTGACTTACAATCCCTTGCTTCATTCAAGGTTTAGCCCAGATGCCATCTCTTCTCTCCAGAAACTGGTTTCTAATGCCCCTGTTACTAGAGCCTTTTCTGTCTTTTGCATTTAGTTAACAATTCCACCACTATCACCACTCAGAGCAGAATGTAAGCTCTCTTGAGGGTAAGGAGTTTTGCTTTCATCTTTGTATCCTGAGAGGCATCTTGGTGTAGTGGGTAGAAATCTGACCCTTTAGGGTTCAAGTCTTGTCTCTGACATATACTGGCTGTGTGACCCTGGCCAAGTCATTTAACTTCTGAGTGCCCCCACGATCTCTAAGACTACAGATGGCATAAGAGTGGTCCACTCACTTTGGTGCAGGGAATTTCCTCACTGAGAGTTCTCTAGATCAGTGAAATCACAGGAGCCATAAAAACAAAAACAAGCATAGTTCCTTGCACATAGGAGGTAATTGATTAATAATGTTTGTGGAACTGTCAATAGAAGTCTTGATGTAGAAAATGGTGTTCTGGTCATCCCTGATAAAATCTGTTGTATGTCCCCTAATTGGTCCATGGAGAAAATTCACTCAGCACCAAGGTCCAGGACCAGCTGGGACCCAGTCTGAGGAGGGGGAGCCAAAACCAGGAATTGTACCCCCAGGACAAGCATTGCAAACCTGGGCTGTGACAAAAGGCACACATCAATCAGTAGTTGAGGGGAATGCTTGAATGTGGTGTGATGGGGAGAAACTTACCTAGGAAGAAGAGTTTAGATGAGCCTTAAAAGAAGTTAGGAATTCTCATCCTATTCATATCAATCTAGTTCAGCAATAGGCCTCCAGTCCAGGCCCACTATTTGGGAACTTCCCATTTTAATTATTTCTGCTAAATCTATACTAAATCAGGTTTTTCTACTTTAATGAACGACAATAGGCACCCTCTAAATTTGGTGCCCTGGGGGAAAGCGCTTATTTCCCCCACCCTAGTTACAACTCTGGAAGGAGGTGAGTCAGAAGGGTGAGAGACTTGCCTGACCTCCTTTAAAACATTAAGCTTTTTTGGTTAGGGAAACAGGCCTCATTTAGTGGCTTTGACTCAAAAGACCCAGAGGGACAGCTGACTAAATTCCACATGACCTTTTCCCTGGAGAGGGAGGAGGCTGCATTCTGTCTGCATTGTCACCACCAGCATCGCATCTCCCCTCCGTGATCATCTGTGGCTGGTGGGTTGCCTCTTCCTTCCCAGAAGGGCTCTGCCAGGCTGTATCATCTCCTTTTTTAGAGATCTTTGTAAACTGGAGAAAGAGGTGGGAAAAATTAGGGGGAAAAGCTGTTTCCCTCTGTCCAGCCCATTAATTCTGCAGGCTCAGGACCGAATTAACCTTGGCAAGGCTTCTGGAGGAGAGAGTAATTCTAACCTTAAAAATCTGCTGATTAAAGCGGGTTTCAAGAATTCGATTTCACTTAATGTCCTGGCAAGGAGCCCAGTCCAGCATTAACATAGCCACAGACATGGGTTCCGGCAGCATGATGGTTCTTTTTTTCCTACCCCCTCCAATAAAAGGAGCAACGTGTGAAACCTTGTCAAGTTTGAATCGAGAATCCATTTCCCAGGTTCCTTGTGTTCTCTGTGTAAAGTATGATACAGTGAGCAGGATCCCGCCTCTCCTGCCCCCATCCCCCAAACCAGATCCCAGCTCTGGAGGGAGAATTGCAGGGCTCTCTATAGGGAACTCATAGCTCTGCTGACAATCCTGCAGTTGTGGCCTTCAAGGAACAACAGGAGGGAGGAGAGGGGAGGAGAGGAGAAGGGAGGAGAGGGAATGGAATGGGGGAAGGGGAGA
>CM053582.1:91577462-91629986 GCA_028627135.1 Pseudochirops cupreus
GGGGAGGGAAAGGGAGAAAAGGAGGGGCGGGGAGGAGAGGGGAGGGAGGGAAGTGGAGGGAAGGAGAGAAGAGAGGAGAGGGGAAGAGAGGGGAGGGGAGGGGAAGAGACAGGAGAGGAGGAAAGGAGGGGAGGGGAGGACAGGGGACGAGGTTGGAGTATCCCTGGTGGGATTCAAGGCGAGGTCATCTGTCTCCAAATGCAGCTTTCTTCCCACTGTACCATGTGGCTTCCCCAAAAGTAATTACCTGTAGAATATACCTTAGCCTCCCCTCCCTTCCCCTCCCCTCCTCTCCCTTCCCCTCCCCTCCCCTCCCCTCTCTTCCCTCCCATTGTTTCTTGAAGGCCACAGCTGCAGGATTGTGAGCAGAGCTATGAGTTCCCCATAGATAGCCCTGCAATTCTCCCTCCAAAGCTGGGATCTGGTTTGGGGGATGGGGGCAGCAGGGGTTGGGGGCAGGAGAAGCAAGATCCAGCAAAGTGTGGTATTGGGTAGCAGTGGAAGACGGTATTGGTTCTGAAGTCAGAGGACCTGGGTTCAAATGCTGCTATTGCTATTTGGGGGGGAGGAAGAGAGAGCGAGAGAGAGAGAGAGCGAGAGAGAGAGAGAGAGAGAGAGAGAGAGAGAGAGAGAGAGAGAGAGAGACCTTTGGCGAGTCACTTAACCTCCATGAACCTCAGTTTCCTCATCTGTAAAATGAGTAAGGGAGGGGGGAATCTATGGACTAGCCAACCTCTGAGGTCCCTTCTACCTCTGGATCTATGATTCTATGGAGATTTGGAGAGAGAGGTCTTGGGACTCTGTGGACTGAGGCAGAATTCTGGACCCTCTTCTGGGTAACAGCTTCTTCACCTATGAAATGGGAGCAATGGAGCAAATGTCCTCTGAAGTCCCTCCTAGATAGGAACATCTAGGAGCTTTAGAACATCGGGGCTGGGAGCACACACCAGAGGGAGGGCCCCTGGCCTCCAAGAGCTAAGAACCACTCTCTCCCCCTTTCTTTCTCCCTCCTCTTCTGGGCTGAGATTCATGACCTGGAGCAGCTCCTGCTCTAAATCTCAATTTACCTTATTATCAATTTTTCGCTATTATCCCATTTTATGCCCACTAATTTATTAACACTGGAAACCCCCCAAAACAATAAAGCCTGAGTTCCAGGGCACCTTATTTATATCTTTAAACATGATTTTTATGCCTTTTTATCTAAAAATTCATTTAATTTTTATTGTCGTCTTCACTCATGTCATCGTTACTCTGCCAATTGAATTTATTCAAATTTGTTTCTTCCCTGGGAGCTCAACCTTTTTTTTCAGAGAGATGAAATCCCAGGGGCACAACCTGGGGCTGATTGTGGGATGAAGACTGGAGATCTTTATCACCCAGAATAGAGCCTGAAGCCCACTTGGGGAGACATAACCCAGGGCAGAAATCCATGGGCTTTTAAGAGAGTTCAAAATTCTTTGCATATTTGACGACCACGGTTCTCCTATTTGTCCTAAGATTCCATCCACTTGGTTCTTCCTCCCCACTCACCCCCCCCCCACATTCCACTCTTGCACTGCAGGTACACACTCACACGTGCGCGTGTATGCACATGCACATACACTCACACACTCATACACACTCACATGCACACACACACGTGCGCACACACACTCACACACTCATGTGCACACACACACACACACACACACATGCTACCTTCCTACCACCACATAGATCTCACTGGAAAACTGAGGGCTGATGACTTGGTCAGTTGCCCAGTTGAAGCTACATTCAGAGTCTCTGCATCTTGGAGTGGAAACAGACCTCTGAGGGGATGTGTTTGACCAGCTCCTTTCCTCTAGAATAAAACACAGGCTTCTTGACTTGGCATTTAAACACCCTAGGATGATTTCCCATCCTCCCCCGACCTGCTTTCCCTCCAGACTGTCTGACTCGCTATCGTTCCTCGTACTCAATGTCCCATCCGCCGTCTCCGTGTCTTTGCACAAGCCATCTCGAATGCCCACAGTGATCACCCTTCTCCTTCCATCCACCTCTTGAGAAAACTAACTTTCCCTACCTGGAGCCCTTCCTTCATATACCAGTGTTCCTATTGCCGCCCCAATTATTTTGTGTTTACTTTGTAAAAATATTATATTTATTTATCTTAATATAGGTATATTACTCATAATATACACATTAATATAGGTATATTATTCACAATGTAATATTCATATGGACATATTTATAATGTACATATTGATATGAATATGATTTATAATATACATAATATATGTAGATTGCTTATGACATACATATTAATATAGGTGTATTGTTTACCATAGACATGCTAATATAGGCATGTCATTTATAATATGCATATTAATTTATGTAGATCACTTATAATATACATATTAATGCATGTATATTATTTATCTTAATGCATGCGTATTATTTATGTGTTTGCACGCATCCCCCAACCCCACTCTATTGTAAGCTTGCTGAGGGCAGGAACTGGTTCCTCTCTGTCTTTTGGGCTCCCCACACTCGGCAGCACGCGCAGGAGCTTGGCAAATTCCTGTTTTATTGAACTGAACACAGTCCAACTTGAACATGAATTCCTCTACGTAATAACAATCCGGTAACAGGTGCCTATGGAGCACCTGCTCTGGGCCAGTCTTTGCTTGAAGACCCCTGTGGAAGGCCTGGGTTTTGTCGTTATTTTGCTGGGTTTTTGTCTTTCTTTGTATCTGCCTTACTCAGCCCAATAACTGGCATACAGTAGATACTTAATAAATGCTAGGTGATTGGTTGTGAACAGGATTTTCCAGCAATCATGCCTAGATTTGTTTCTTCGTTACTCAGACCTTTGCTACTGGTTCTGTCTCAAGCAGCCCAAACCTACATTTCCTTGTCATAGATAACCGTCACCCCCACTGCCAGAAGACAGCCATCCCCCCACCCCAGGGCTCCTCTAGCTGAGGCTCAGTGTCCCCAGTCCCTTCAGTCAATCCTTTCATATGACATGGCCTCCTCTGGACGTTCATCAGTCACCCTCCTGGGTTGGGTCACCAGAATGGCCGAGAACATTCCCCACATGGCCTGACTGGGGCAGCCGAGGGCAGGGCCGGCTCCTCCTTGGCCTCCGCCTCTGCCCCTCTCTTTATATAACCCAAGATCACATTAGATTTCTTACCTTTTAGCTCCAAACCAACCATTCTCCTTTTTGTGGCCAGTGAAACACCATGGTATTTACCCTGCTCAGTATACCTTCCTCTCTCTCTCTCTCTCTCTCTCTCTCTCTCTCTCTCTCTTTCTCTCTCTCTCTCTCTCTCTCTCTCTCTCTCACACACACACACACACACACACACACACACACACACACAGCTTAAGTACCTGTTTTTGTTGTCGTTCGGTGGTGTCTGGCTCTTTGTGACCCCGTGGACCACAGAATGCCAGTGCTGTCCATGGGTTTTCTGGGCAAAGATACTGGAGGGGTTTGCCATTTTCTTCTCCAGTGGATTAAGGCAGAGGTTAAGTGACTTGCCCAGGGTCACACAGTTAGTAAGTGTCTGACACTGGATTTGAACTCAGATCTTCCAGACTCCAGGGACAGAACCCTATCCACTGCACCACAGGTAGCGCTAGTCCTCACCTTCCCTGGTGTGCCTCCAGGCCCAGAGCAGGTGTAGAAAAGCACCGTGGTCGAGTGGACATTTTGCTGATCCTGAAGTCAGAGGACCTGAGTTCAGGCTCTGACTTTGACACTTACTTAGGCTTGTCAGTTAGCTCTTTTGAGCCTTAGTTTACTCACCTGTAGAATGGGAAGGATGATGTACATTATGGAGATGTTGTGCTCAGAGCATTTTGTAAACCTTTTTACCAATGCAAGCTAATTAGGAAGGTTCAGCAGGGAGGTTGTGTGGACTCAGAGACCCCAGCTCTGCTACTGAAAGGACCAGAGATGTAGACCAGCCTCTTCATTTAAAAAAAAATGAAGAAACTGAGGCTAGGAAGGCTTGAGGGCAACTAGGTGGTGCCATGGGCCTGGAGTCAGGAAGACCCGAGTTCAAATCCAACCTTAGACATTCACTAGCTATGTGACTCTGGGCAAGTTATTTCACCCTGTTTGCCTCAATTTCCTCATCTGTAAAAAGTGCTTGAGAAGGACATGGCAAACCACTCCAGTATCTTTGCAGAGAAAACCCCGAATGGGGTCACAAAGAGTCAGACGTGACTGAAAAATGACCACAAAACAACAAGAAGGGGGTTTGATGTCTAACGTCACCCAGGTAGTATCAGAAGCAAGACCTGAAGCCAGGTTCTCTAGCTCCGAATCCAGCATTTTTTTGTCTGTCACACCAGTGTGACCTCAAGCAAGTCTCTTAATCTCTCTGGGACTTAGTTTCCCCAATGGTAAAATGAAGGAATTGTTGTTCTCTTCAGTTGTGAAATCCTGTGATCCCGCTAGTGGTAGTCATCAGAATAATTCCTGATTGGCGGGTTCAGGGGAACAGGTGGCATTCCTTACAGAATGTTGAACAGAAGGGGCCAGGGGTCACGGAGAAGACCGGGGACTAGGGGGAGAACTGAAATTGCCTTGTTCCATTGGGCTGCCCAGGAAGGCTATTTATGATTAAGTACCCTGGGACTCGGGGACTACGGCTCAGGAATCTCTCCTCCTTTCCATTTCTCTCCCACGGTATCTTGTCATTTCCAGGCCTGGCCCTAACCTAACAGAGAGTTTACAAATGAGTCAGTTAAGGAAATACTGCCCCCAGAAGCCCCAGGAAAATTTGCTGAGCATCCACAAAGCCCAGGCACAGATTGGAGATTGGTCTTAGATCGCGCAGGCGTAGGTGGCTCTGGCCCATTTGAGCACAGCCAGCCACCCCCACCCCCCATGGAGGGAAGAGCTGGTCAGGACATTTCTAGAAGCACCTAACTTCATTTCAAGTCTCCAGCCTCCCTTCCTTGGCTCTGATCTGTGCTGCTTTTGGAAGAAGCTATTTCAGATTATATCTGGGAGATAGGCTCCCCGTGCGGAAGCCTTGGTCAATGGATGGGCTAATATTCCGAATCACTGCTATCACTCAGCACTGGAGGCGCAATAAGATTGCAATCCATTTAGTTCAAACTAATTTTAAAGCAATTCACTATTTAACAAGTTCTGCGGCCTACTCTGTGGGCAGGCCGTGAATGGAATCATTTGGCCTCATCTCTGATTAATACGAACCAAAACCTTTGTTCTAAGATTTGGGAGAATGTCCAGGTGACTTTGTGATAAAAATAACTAACATTTAGAAAGCTCTTTAAGATTTATAAAGTGCTTTATGGAATTTTCTTTTCTTTTCTTTTTTTTTTTTTTACAAAAACCCTGCTATTATAACCCTAATTTTTCAGATGAGGAAACTGAGTCAGAGAGAAGTTAGGCGACCTGCCCAAGGACGCACAACTAGGAAGTATCTGAGGCTGAATTTGAACTCAGATCTTCCAGACTTTAACGGCAGTTCTCCATCTGCTACAGTGAAGGTGGGACTATAGAAGGCATTGATGACCAGTGTCTAAGGCCCTTAAGGATAACAGCAATACCCTGCACTTGAACAGTGCAGGTAATGAAGCCCTCTGCAAACATTAAGCTGCCATAGAAATGTTGGGTATTTTCTTTGGACAGTTTCATGGATAATTTTGGTGTATATGCTCTATCCATCAATTATACCTTACTCTCCCTACGTAAGACTGTCTTAGAGCCAAAAAGGATCTGAGAACCAGTTAAGTCCAAACCCTCATTTCCCAGATGAGGAGACCCAGGGAAGGTGTGTCACCACAAGAGCAAAGTGGAACTCAGGTCCTTGGAGTCCCGCACTGTTTTCATGGGGCTGAGTGCCTCACTGCTTTTTCTAGCTATCTCCATCTTGGAAAGAAAGCAAGCTTCCTCTGGACAGAGATCACTTTGTATTTCTCTAGTGACCATCACACAGTAGACATGTAATGAATGCCTGTTGATTGATACACTAGTGACTTTTCATATCAGTGGTATCAAACTCCTGTAGAAAACAGGCACCACCAAACTGCACACTGAAGCCTAACGGCCACATATTAACAAAGAAAACCACACATTCACATTATCAATGTTTTATCATGTTTTTATTTACTTTGTCAAATGTTTCCCAGTAGCATTTTACTCTGGTTCTGGCTGCATTCCCATCTTTCCCATCTTTTCCTTATGTTACTTCTCTTGGTTGGTAATATGTTACGATCTACTTAATAACAATAGCTATCATTTATAGAGCACATTAGGGTGTACAGGGGGCTTCACATAGATTATTTCATTTGATCCTCTCTGTGGGTACCAATATGATACCCATTTCACAGACAGGGAAACTGAGGCAGACAGAAGTTAAGTGACTTGCCCAGGGTCATGTAGCTGACAAGTGTCCAAGGCTAGAAACTCAGGTCTTCCTTGCTCCAAGTCCAACACTGCCCACTGCACCACCTACTTGCCTCTCTTTATGGCCACCACATAGACTCTCCATTGTTCTTTGAGGGGTTCCCAACTTTAATATCTCAGGATCTGTAGTGTTACATGACTTACAGTTATAGGAGACCCCTGGAAAAATATCAATGTCTAAAAGATGAGCTGTGGTTTCAGGTCCATTTGGGGTCAGTTCCCCAAAGGTTGTACAATTCAATTGACACGAGGTAAGCATCTATGGATAGATTCAGGTCAATTCAGCAAATGTTTTTTAAGGGCCCTTGTGTGCCCATGTGTGAAATTCTACTCTAGGGAAACTGAGGTTACAAAGATGAAGACAAAATTGGTAGAATACATTCTAGCCAACACAAATCCAGGCTCTTGGTGGTGGTGTCTAAATCCCAGGGCAGTTATTCCAATGAGTGGATGTTTGGGGGCTTTCCGTCTATTCAGTTCATCCTGGGGGCCTTAGAGGCAGCTGTACTAACTCCCTTTCTGACCACAGGACATGTTTTGGTCGTGACTTTAATGAGGATGAGAGAATTTGATGAGTGGGTAACCAGAGTCAAGAAGAACCAACCTTGCCTAGTAAATAGTTGCCCTGCTGATGGAGTCATATCTCCTTCACAAGGCATCCTCATGTGACAGGCACTTTCAGGAAATAGGCCACCACCTCATCCCACTCAATGCCATCCAAAAACGGGGAGCCCCTCACCCTGCCTTGAACTTGCTGGAGATTACTCTAAATCCACAGTACCTATTTCTTTGTCCCCATGAATAGCAGGATTAAAATGCTAAGCTTCTCCTTGGATTATTTTCTTGACACATTTTTCCTCTCTCTTTTCCACCTCCTCCTCTATTTTTCCCCTTTCTTAGTCAGACTTACTCTTTGCACATTTCCCCCTAATGCTATTAATCTTTGGCATTTGTATCTTAGAAATGAGTAGAAGATAGAAACCAACAGCCCTGAAAATCCCTTTTAATTCAAGTTGACCTTGGAAGGATGATTATTGCACCATGGAGAGTGCCCTTGGTGGTAGGCATTATGGTGCCCTGTTGGTGGGCCACTGATAAACACATGGGGCTAATGGTGCACCCAGAATGGGACCCTCGCCTTACCTAATCCTGTTACCAGCCTGCTAATGATGGCCTCACTGGCAGGCAGATTGTTTTCAAGAGAGTTGAGAGAGGGGCCTTTATAAAAGAGGATTGTAAATCAAGATTGGAAAGGGAGAGAATCCTTTGCATTAGGATAAATTGGCTAGATTGCCCTGCATTTGGAAGGGTTTTAGGGAGAGGCTGAATGAGAGTGGTAAGAGAAAAGGCACCAAGGTCTCACTGTCTGGTACTCAATAAATTCCTGCCATCGAGTATCCCTAGCCTCATCTTCCATTCCACAGAGGGGTCTGCTTAGGCCCCCAGTAGGCAACCCACCTGGTATGATTCTCCCAGAGGGCAATAGGGCAGGCTCCCCAGCAGCCCAGAGATCATTTGACTTTTTAATGATTTTTTTTTTGGTGGGGGGGAAGAATTAGTCCTCCTCCAGTCAGTCAATCCAGCATTTATCCAGTACCTACTATGTTCCAGGCACTATGCTAGGCACTGGAGACAAAATCATATTTATCAATGATAGCTAGCAATGCACTTTACATCTGTTGTCTCATCTGATCCTCACAACAATCCTGGAAAGTAGGCGCTATTATTACCCTTGTTTTACAGAAGAAACCGAGAAAGACAAAAGCAAAGTGACCTGCTCAGGGTCACAAAGCTAGTAATTACATGAGGCTGGATTTGAATTGGGGTCTTCCTGACTCCAGGTTCACTGCTCTACCCACTGCACTACCCAGCTGCCCTCCAGTACAAAGAATGACATAATCCCTACTCTCAGGGAGTTGACATTGTAATGGAGAATGGCATGGAGTCTGACCTCAAAGGATGTCAAGTTCCTTAATAGAAATGAGTTTCCTAGGGAAGACCAAGAGGTTACATTAGGGTCCTGCAGAAACCTAGTTGGGTTTGTAAGTGTTCTTGGAAAAAACTCAAGGAGACTGATTAGATTGAGGAGTAGAAGCTTGAGTGGATGTTCTTTTTGTCTTGTTTTGATGCATTTGGTAGGAATGGTGGGTAGAGAAAAGAGGGAGCATAGTGACAGTAACATGGTTAAAGGCGTTCATAGAGAGGAGGTTCGTCAACCCTGGGGAGGCCCCCGCAATGTGCTCTTCTGTCTGCTAGCTGAACAAAAGGTTGAGAAGCAGTGACCAAAGGCAACTTCTCTGTAGTGGGTATAGGGTTAGAAAACTCAGAATTTACTGAGACTCCAACCCAATTCAGACTAAACTCATTCCCAATATATCAGGATATTGGGCAGGTATTTCTGAGATTCGTGGTCCAATCTCATTCCCCCAGAAAACAAGAGCTCCTCATTTGGAGTCAGGAGATGTGGGGTTGAACCCTCCACTGAGTCACTTTGTTATCTGTGTGATCTTAGGTAAATGACTCAAACTTCCTGGCCTTCAGTTTCCTTCTCTGTAACATGAGGGCATTGGACTAGACCTCTAAGGCCATTTCTGCTTCAAATCTGATATCCCATGGTCCCATTAATGTGGTGCCTTATACATTTTGTCTACTTGTTTTTCAGTAAAGCCCAACTCTCCATGACCCCATTTGAGGTTCTCTTGGCAAAGATGCTGCAGTGGTTTGCCATTTCCTTCTCCAGTTCGTTTTACAGATGTAGAAACCAAGGCAGACAGGGTTAAGTGACATGCCCAGGGTCACATAGCTAGTACGTGTCTGATTTGAGCTCAGAAAGATAAATAAGTCTTTCTGACTTGAGACATGGCATTCTATCCACTGTGCTCCCTGCACACAGTGAGAGCTTAATAAATAAAAATAAACAAGCAAAAGAGTAAATGAATGAATGGCAGTTCCTCAATACAGTGGTTGCTGAAGAATACTAGGAAAGTTGGGGGTAATTGATTATGTTAGAATCTGTGATGGAGAAGTGGAAGTTCAGGGATAGTCTGGTATCTTCCCTAGATTTGGAGAGAATAAGCTTCAAAAAGGTTGAGTCTCCAAAAAACTGGAATTCTACAAAGGACCCCACCCTAAGAGGAATAGGTAGGTCTCAAAAGTGAATTTTTGCTTAGGAAGAAATGGAGAAACCACCTCAAGAGTGCTGTGAATACATAGGAAACTCATCAGTGAAGTTGTGTTCAGCAAGAAGGGATGAGTAGAATGTTGACTCCAATGGTTTAGGTGCTGAAAGGTGAATTCAAAAAACTGGCGTGGTCCCATAAAAACAGCGACAGGAGCACAAAATCTTAGAATAAACTCTGGTTGGCAGCAAATTCTTGTTGTTGTTCAGTTGTTTCAATCATGTCTGATTCTCCGTGACCCTGTTTTAGGCTTTTCTTGGCAAAGATACTGCAGTAGTTTGCCATTTCCTTCTCCAGCTCATTTTACAGATAAAGAAACTAAAGCAAACAGGGTAAAGTGACTTGCCTAGCATCACACAACTAGTAAGTGTCTGAGGCTGGATTTGAACTCGTGAAGATGAGTCTTGCTTCTAAGCCCACTTCTCTATGTATGATGACACCACCTAGCTGCTTTATTGTACCACACTGTGCCACCTAGCTGTCCCAGTGACTTCTAAGGATGCCAGAAAGGTACTTGTTTTTAGACTGTGTTCATGGCAAGAGGAAGATCAAAGGAGGGACAGGACAGTGGCTCAGAGTGGATGGAATAATGCTAATGAATGATGGAGAAAAGATAGCATACTATTTATTTCTTATTTTCTTTCTGTTATCTCGGCCAAGGAGAATGAGCTTCAGACTAGGAAGTTTAGAAAGGTTAATCGGGCATTAAAAGGAGATGAGGAGATAGTAAAAAATAACATAGCTGTCCTTGAAGAGTTCAAGTCAGCAAACCCTGATAAGCTACATCCCGGGTTACTACAGGAATGGGCAAATGTGATTGTTCATTGATTATTGGTGATCTCTGAAAGACTGAAGAGTAGAGGGGATAGAAAACTGGAAAAGGAAGAAAGGTTTCATAAAGGACAAATGGTGCAAACTTGCAACCAGTTGGATTGGCTTGGGTTCCTGGCTAGATTCTAGCACATCTGATTAAAGGGATGGTTTAGAACCTTTAGAAAGGGAGATAGCGATCATCAGGAAATGGCAGACTTCCACCAGAACAGGCCAAACAAGACTCACTTCATTTTATTTTTTACAGGGTTGCTAGACCAGAAGAATATAGGAGACATAGCCTACTGAAAATTTAGCAAAGAATTTGACAGTCTATCATATGTCTGTGGACAAAGTGGAAGGAGGTGGGCTAGGTACAAGT
The DNA here is from genome assembly GCA_028627135.1 of Pseudochirops cupreus. Classification (NCBI taxonomy): domain Eukaryota; kingdom Metazoa; phylum Chordata; class Mammalia; order Diprotodontia; family Pseudocheiridae; genus Pseudochirops; species Pseudochirops cupreus. The sequence goes on from CM053582.1 coordinate 91,588,270, forward strand.
GAGGAGATTTGAAATGGGTTTAATCAATAGAATCAAACAGTAGTTCTTAATGGCTTGAAACCAGATTTTTCCAACGGTGTCACAGCTAACACATCAGATAATAGAGTTAGGATCCAAAAAACGCAAAGGTTAGAACAGTTGACCTAATCTAATTAAAATAGCAATGAAGATGGTTAGCATTTATATAGAGCTTTAAGGCTGGCAGAATGCTTTACGTGTGTTAACCTGTTTGATCCTTATCCTGTTTTACACATGGGGAAGCTGAGGCAGACAGTGGTTTGTTTGCTTTTTTAAGTGACTTGCCCAGGGTGACACAGCTAGTAAGTATCAGTATGACTGTGAACTTCAGGTCCAGCTCTCTATCCTGGACCAAGTGGCTGTGTTAAGTTCTAAGTTTACATTTAAATAATTAATTTGATAAGCTTAGGGTTGGGGAATCATATAGGAAATAAAAAGATCTGGGACTTTTAGTGAACTACAAATTAAATATGAGTCAGAAATTTGCCATGGCAGCCAAAAAAAAAATACTGCCATCACAGGCACCATTAAGAGAGGAACAGTGTCCAGGATGGGGGAAGTAGCGGTCACCCACTGCTCTACTCTGCCTTCTAGAATTGTATTAGGATCAGTTCTGGGCACTGCCTTTTAGGAAGAATATTGACAAACTGGCTAACATCCAGAAATGTGGAGGGACTGAAGACTATGCCAAATGAGGATTGATTGGAGTAATAATAAAGAAAACTCACATGTACATAGTGCTTGAGAAACAAAATGGTGTACCAGAATGAGTGATCATCCCAAGATTAGGGAGTCCTAGAGCCACGCTGGTCCTGTGACCTTGGGTAAGTTACTTAGCCCCTCAGTCCCAGGCTGACTGGCCCTCTAAGACTGTAAATTATATACTGGCAGCAGATCAGCATCAGTGGAGGGAACTTTCTCATCTGATGTTCCCTAAACCCGTGAATTCACTGATCCAGAGCACTGGGGATCCAGAGATGAACGAGACACTGTCTTTGTCCTCAAAGAGCCCGCAGTCAAGCTAGAGAGAGGAAGCATAAACTTTCAATAAGTTAAATGAGATTTAAATGGGATAAAATACATTGAATAGTTTTAAAACTTCAGTGTGCTGCATAAGTGACAGTTGGTATTACGATATAACAGATCAAAACAAAGTAGAAGAGACGATGTCTCCTAAACTCAGCATTCCGTCACCTCCCACCTCCATGCCTTTACCCAGGCTGTTTCCCGTACTCACAACGCACTTCCTCCTCACCTCCACTTCCCAGAATCCTTAGGGATCTTCGAAAGTCAACTCAAATGTTAACTTCTTAGGGGGAGACTTTTCCTGTTCCCTTCCTGTTGAGAGACCTGGTTGGGGGAATGGACAAGCTAGACAAAGTGATGACGTTCTTCTCTGAACTGTCCCAATGTGTTCCAATTAGCATAGTGGTTGGGAAACTTTGATCTAGAGTATCCTGGTTTTCACCTGTGAAGTCTGAATGTTATGTCACCTGAGGTGACACCACAGGTACCCCCCGATGTCTTTTAATGTTTGAGACTTACGCCTCAGAGGGAACTACGGGAGCCTGGGTTAGCTGCAGAAAAGTTAACTGTCTAAATGAGTTTTTTCTTTTTAATTTCAAGAAAGTCTAGTTGTTGCTTCTTTCTAACATTTTATCTCCTTGAGCTGATGCATTTATTTAGAAAGAAACCAAGGCCTTGTTTACTGGATCACAAACACACATGCAATCTTCTTTTTCTCTAGAAGGCATGGGCGGGGGGGAAATAGGGTTGAGGGACATAGTACCATAAAAGCCATTTGGCAACTTTTGAGATTTTATTTGTTAAAGAAAAAATTCTTCCTTGTTCTACTGTCATGCTAAAAGGAACCTGTCAGGTCTTTATTCCCTAAACATAACTGATCTGAAGGTGGCTTTCATCTTTAAAAGAAAGTTCCCCAGAGTTTCCTGTAAGCGTCCGCTTGCTTCCTCCTTTTGCTAGTTAAAAGTTTCCATCTGCAGTCTGGCTGCTGCAAAGCTAAAGCCCGAATGGCCATAAGCATTCCGGAAAGTGAAATGTCGACACAGTTCCATTTCTTGCAGCCTGAACCTCCAGAGCAGCGATTCTCAGACTTTTTGGTCTCAGGACCCCTTTACACAATTACGGTTTATTAAGGACTCCCCACCCTAGACTTCCATTTGCACAGTTTATATCTATTAATATTTACCGTGTTCGGAACTAAAACATATGATTTTTAAAAATATGAATTAATTATTTAAAATTGTAATAAACCCATTACATGTTAACAGAAATAACATTTTTATGACAAATAATGAGAAGAGTGGTATTGTTTTACGTATTTTTGCAAGCCTTTTTAATGTCTGGCTTAAGAAGACAGCCGGATTCTCATATCTGCTTCTGTGTTCCATCTGTTTTAATGTGTTGTTTTGGTTGAAATATGTAAAGAAAATCTGACTTCACACAGATATGTACTTGAAAAGGGAGGGCCATTTTAATAAAACAGATAACATCTTAGTATAATGAAAATAGTTTGAACTCCACAGACCCACCTCAAAGAGTCTCAGGGGCCCCAGGGTTCTGTGGGGGATAACTCTGAGAACTCCTATTCTAGAAGACACCCCAATGAACACCTAGAGGGCACCCAAAGTCTGATTAATAAGCACCAGCAGTCTGTGGGGCACAAATCACTGGAGACAAACCTGATTGCTTTTTTGATTAGTGGGTGAAAGGAATGGATTTGATACACTCCTTCATGAAATATTATGCAATTAATTCCAAATTGGCCTGGTAATGACATTGTCCCATGGATTGAAACCTGGCTGGAAGACAACAGAGTAAGGAAGGGTAGTGACAAAGGGCAATGGATGAAGTAGGGGTGAGAGGGGAGGGACTCCCCTTTCCATCCTGAGAAGATCAGGGACCATTGAACCAGCTGGAAGAGGGATGACTTGTTAGAAAAACAAACAGGCAACATTAACTGTAACTGAGAGGGATGGACCACTCTAGGTATTGACTAAATCTCATCAGCTCAGGAAAAACTTGGCTCTTACCTAATGAAAATGACTCTGCAGACAAGGAATAATCCTCGGTGCAGTTTGTGCTTTCGTACATAGTTGAGTAATTGGGTGTGCTGGTTAACTTTGGTTAATACAACATATAAATGTTGGCATTAAAAAAAGACCGTACACACACAGTTGGAACGCAAACACATTTCTGATGATGCTACTCCTTTATTCTAAGGGAATATTTTATTCCATCTAAGATAAGATACAAAGTCCTTCATTTGGCATTAAAGTCATTTATAATCTGTCTCCAGCCTACTTTTCTAGATCGATTTGATGTTTTTCCCCATCCCATGGTCTACCTTCCATCCAAGCTGACCTGTTTCTTATTCCCTATATAGACATTCCCTATATAAGACAAGTCCCTGTATGAGACATTCTGCCTCCTTTGCCCTGACTGTGCCATATGCCTGGAAAGACATTCCTTCCTTCTTATCTCCACCTCTCAGAACCCTGAGCTTTCTTCAAAGCCCAGTTCCTACGCCACCTACAACATGAGCATTCTCTGATTTCTCCCAGCTCTGATGCTCTCTACCACCCCGTATCTACCTTGAGCAAAATCATTTTTCATTTTACTTTACATCAAGGGCATTGAATAAGGGAATTCTCTGATCAACTTGATGAATTTACATTGAGGTTAGGCTTCATTTGAGATTTTGAGAGTATCTATATAGCTCTATCTACCTAGTACCTGTCTATCTAGAGTGCAGACATACCTGTCTACAATGGCTATCCATTAAGAGAAATAAGCACATTTCCTGATTGTTTCATTATTGAGGAATAAATTGATTGGCTTGCAATATTACAGGGCAGAATATTATGTGAGGAGCCACCTTTGTACTGACTTGTCAAAGAGAGTCTTCATCACAGACTTGACTTGACCTTTTGGGGCCCTTTTTCTACAGAAGGTTTTCCTCATAAGAAGTAGTCAATGATGACTGCCTTGGGGCAGAAACATGTGGGAGCTTCATGTGCCTCACCATGTGGCTTGAGAGAAGAATTCTTGAACGCCAACTTCCTGGCCTCAGCTTTGGAGAGAAAGTGGTATAACCTCCTAGCCTTGAGACAGCAACTGTGGGAAGGGAAGACATGGAACCCAAGTGGAGAGCATTCCAGATCCCAAGTCCCCTGATGGAGAAGGGGGGCATTTCCTGAACAATGTAATCCTCTTAGGATAGAGAATTGAGTTTGTGGCCCTCAGGGTTGGAAAATGAGCAATACACTAAAGCCATGATGCACTTTCCTCCACTGTTGTCATGAGTCATTCAGACAGTATAGGTCTTGTGGGAAAAGGGCTTTGGATTATCTGTCTAAAAGTAACTGTAGGTGAATTCTCCTTCTAAAGAGATTCCAAAGCACAATTTAATGCCATGAGATCACCTGGGCTTCTGGGGTAAAAAATGGGGCTGTCAGGATGTCAGAAGGGTTGCCTTCTAGGAACCTCAAGATGGGTTCTTTTTAGAAGTAAATAGATCCCAGTGGAGAGCAAAGAGAAATAGCATGGAATGAATGTGAACTACTGTGTCATGAGATGATGGAATCATTGATTTTAGAGCTCAAAGAGGACATAAAAGTCATTGGGGCCAATACCCTCATCTTACAGATTAGGAAACTGAGATGCAGATGTTAAGTGATCTGCCCAGGATTACACAGATAGCAATTGTCTGAGGTGGAATTTTAATCCAGTCCAATAAATCCAATAAACATTTATTAAGACTTACTGTGTGCCAGACACTATGCCTAACCCTAAATCTAGGTCTTCCTACCTGCAAGTCCGGGGCTTGTGCTTCCTGCATTGTCTATGGTGGCAAAATACATGTACTTCACCATCCATAATTGAGTTCTTGTATGGGGTCCCATGTTCTGCACCTCTGTATGAGCTATATTCTGATATTTCTCAAAAGTCAATATGAATTTGGGGAGTTTGGGGAGGATGTGCCAAAAGCTAACTCCAGTCCATATCAACCTAGAACTCAGGGTTCTGGGCCACAGGTGACAGCTCCGCATCATGTTTATTTATCTATATACATGTTATAGCCTCCTTGGGTGCAAAGCTCTTTGAGTGGGAAGATTGTTTTGTTTTTTACTTTCTTATCTCCTGCACCTAGTACTATGCCTAAAAACACATAGTGGGTGCTTTGTTGAATTGTATGTAACCACAGATGCTTAACATTAAAGCAATCCTAGACTTAATTTCATGTTTGATGATGCTGATGGCCCCTTGGGTTCCAGTGGGACTGCAGGACCATCATTACAAACACTTGTTTTCGCATCTGAGTGGAGGTACCGACTGAGAGACCTAAGTGATAGAATGCTGCCTAAATCCACCTTTAGTCTAAAATGGAATATACAGCCAATACTATTCATCTTTGGGCTACTATTACTCCCAGCTTGACACTGATAGGTGGGCAGACAAATGGTGAAGAATTCGCAGGCTGGCAAATTTTTTAACCTGTCTATAAGAGTGGTTGCCTAAAGAAATTGGGTGACTGATGCAAAGGGAAACCCAAGGATGGGGGATGGGGGATGGGGGATCTATAGGGCAGCCTCCGAAGACTAGCCATAATTCATGGTATAACTCAAAGCCTTTCTTCACAATAACCATTCAGGGTAGGGAGTCACAAGGGTTTTCACCTTTAAAAAACAACAACAAAAAGGAAACTGAGTCTTAGAGAGGCTACTGTGAAGCGATATAAGCAGGTTTAGACATTTGGCCACTCATCTTTGTTGGGGAAAAGAATTATATAGGAAGGATTGTAAACAAATAACAGTGTTCCTTCTACTGGGGAGAGGGGCAAGGGGATGGCCATAAAATTGTGACGTTACTCTTGGGCAACCCAGGAACAGCAACACAAACTAGAAAAAACTCCTAAAACCTCAGTTTCCTCATATGTAAAATGGGAATCATGATACATGCATTGTCTGCCTCGCCTGACATTTTTGAGGAAAACAGTTTGTTAAACCTTAAAGCATGATATAAATGAGAATTGTTCTTATCAACTATAAAGTACAATATAGATATCTGATATCATTATTATTATTGTTGAATGATGAAGGACTGCTGTTATCATTAGCTTTGAGTTTGGTTTGATTTCTCTATTTTCTCTTCTCTCTCTGTCTCTCCCTCCTTCCCTCTCTCTCTTTCTCTCCCTCTTTCTCTCTTTCTTCCCTTTTCCCCTCTCCCCCTTTCTCTCTCTCTCCTCCCTCTCTTTCCTTCTCCCCTCTTCTTCTTCTTCTTCTTTTTCTTCTTCCTTTTCTTCTTCTTCTTCCTCTTCCTCTCTCAGAAACCTTGAGTAAATCAATTAATCTCTGAGCCTCAGTTTCCTCCTCTGTAAAATCACAGGGTTAGATTATAGATACCTTAGCATTCCTTTCAGCTCTAAATCTTTGATGCTATTGTTTAGTATCATGGATAGTATAGAAGGAGGAAAACTTAGCTGTAGATCCTGTCTCAGATACTTAGTAGCTGTATTATTCTTAGAGAACCCAGGAACATCTCCAGTGAGTCAGTAAACATTTATTAAGCACCTATTGTGTGCCAGACCCTGTGCTAAGCACTGGGTATACAAAGGAGGGGAAAAGACAGTTACCTGCCCTTAAGAAGCTGACAGTCTAATAGGGAAGACAACATGTGATTAATCAATATATAGACAGGACAAATTGAAAATAGTCTCTGCAATAATGAGGTATTGGGATGTTTGTAATGGCCCCAAGCATCTCCCTAAGACAACGGCTCATCTTTTTAATACCAAAACTCTTTTGGTGCTATCTCAGAATCGTGGTCTCAGAAGAATTTAAATTATGGGTCACCTGAAAGGTGATAGAGAGAAGTATGGTGGGTATAAATAAATTGCATCTTATTAGTAAGAATTATGCCCCCAAAGTGCAGCTATGATAGCTATTAATGAAGACAAGTGGAAGAGATGGGCTAGAGAGAATGATGGAGAATAGATGGAGTTCCACGGACTCCACTGTTATTCACATAATTTCAAGAGAGCTGGAAGAAGACCATTGGCATGTTCCTTGGACCCTCTGTGGAAGATTTGTGGGATGATATGAACAAGAATGACATAGGATGAGAGGGTATGTGTGAATTGTGGAAGGAGTACCCGAAGTAATAATTTATATTGAAATCAGTATACTATATACTTCCTGCCTCTTCCATATATTGGCTATGTGACCTTGGGCAAGTAACTTAACCTCTCTGTGCTCTAGGAAGCTCTTTAAGACTATAAATTGTAGAGAAAGTGCCAAACTGCATTAGTAGAAGCTATTTCTTCTTCTGGAAGTTCCCTGCTTCAGTAAAATCACAGATCCAGCCACTATCCCTACACCTCCTTATCTTATTAAACAAATTATACTGACCATAATTTAATCTTTTATTAATGATCCAGGGTCATCATAAGCATGAATCGTTATATTGGGCTGTAATAGAGTAAAACTTCCCAGAGCTATCGAAGAAGGATGGGTTGTTTGTTCTTATACAAATGGTCCTGGAATGGCTATGAATTTTTTAGGTCTTTCATCCGCTTTTTATAGTTTTTCTCAGTTCCTTTCATTCCCCCTTCCCTTTTTGCTTCTGTCAGCACCCCTGCTTCTTGGAGGCAAACCCATCTCCTCCTGATTTGCTGTTTCTATGCTACTGAAGCCTAGGGAACCAGATAACCAACCCTGATGGAATTGTGTTGCTTGTTGTACTTGGTGCTGTAAGAAGACCAAAATCACATCATGGTGTTGGGTCAAAGTACAGTGTATGTGACTGTCTGATCAGACCAATACGGATTTGGAAGGCTCTGCCACAAGTCAGGCACCAAAGTCCATAAAGCGGGTGTAACTAGACTTCAGTAGGCTTTTTTCTGAGCCAGGTATGTGACCCAGACCAGGGAGGTCTAACTCAGATGGAAGCAGGGACACTGATTCATATGTCAGCATCCTCACAAGCATCCCATTGGCTTACCTTTAAAATGTCATGTTGTCTGTGTTTTATTATATTTCTATTTTGGTCTGCTATGTATTGTATATTTATTTGTTTTGTTTTTATTCTGTTTTCATCTTGTTTTGTTTGTTTTATTATTTTGTTTTATGTTTTTGTTTTGTTAAATATTTCTTAATTACTTTTTAATTTGTCTTGCACCTCACTTAGAAGTGCTGTGGGGCTCAGTGGGCCTTATGTTTGACATTCTCACTTTAGAGCATATGGCATCTATTTGGGCTTAGAAAGAGCTCGGGATTTTGAATTAGAGAACCTGGGTTCAAATTCTGACTTTCCTACTTCCGCTTATGGTACCGTATCTGACCCTCAATTTCCTTATGGCTTAAGGGGCTTAAGACCCCTTAAGGGAGTTTAAGGGGATTTAAATCTCCTGAAGGGGATTTAAGATGTCTTCTAGCTCTAAATCCATAAACTCATCAAATTCTTTGAACTTTTCTATGCTCTTTTTGACTCTCAGTTGGGTTGTAGATGGAAATTTCCAAGGAAGTGAGCTCTGGACAAATTAGATTTAGGACAAGGGCTTTTTATATTGTTCTTAATCTCACAAGTGGTACCGGTAGATAGAGTGCCAGGCATGGAGTCAGCATGACCTGAGTTCAAATCTGATCTCGGACATTTACTAGCTGTGTGACTCTGGCAGTCATTTTACCCTGTTTGCCTCAGTTTCCCCATCTGTAAAAAAATGGCAGACCACTCCCGTATCTTTGCCAAGAAAACTGCAAATGGGGTAATGAAGAGCCAGTCATGACTGAAAAATGACTGAACAGCACCAGTCCTAGTAGAGTGCTGGGCATATAGGCTCCCAACAGATATTTGTCTATCGTCATCATAACAATAATAATATTTTAACTAATTTAGTTAACAGTAACATAGTGCTTACTATGTGCCAGGCAACTGCCTTAGGAGATGGGTGCTTTTATTACGCTCATTTTACAGATGAGGAAACTGAGGCAAACAGAAGGGGAAGTAATTTTCCCAGGGTCATACAGCTAGTAAGTGTCTGGTCAGATTCAAACTCCTGACCTCAGGCTAGGTGTTCTCTCCTCTACACCCCTAGCTGTAGATTTGTATTCTTAGACCCCATTTCTGGAAGGGGCATGGGATGGGCATGTACCTTGCTGAAAATGATTTTTAAAACCATCAGAGCTGTAACTTTGAGGGAGCCTCTGGAGTTTTGTCCTGGGGCACCCAACTCCATTGGGCACTGACCATGCTTAGCAAGAATAGTAAGGTAAAATAGGAAGTTACCATCTTCCTATGCAGATATACACAGCTGCTTCCCAGCTGACTTCCTCCCCATCCTGGCCTTGTCAGTGTTCCTTCCAATGGCAGTTTCTGGTGCCCCAGAATCTATTTGCCCCAGGCATTTGGGGATACTTGCCCCAGGTTCTTAGATTGGTAAGGAAAGCTCTGTAATCAGCCACTTCTGTTTTTAGCCCAGGAGAAAGAAATGGTAAGGAGATAAGAGGGATATAACAAGATACTCATGAGGGGGAATCATGGCAAATGTCTTAAAAGGCTTAATAAATAGTAGGAAATGGAGGGTACTGAGTGGGATCCTTTTTTTTTTCTTCCAGAATAACTTGACAAATGTCCATTTTAAACAATTTATGATCCCTTGGATTTTGCTCAATAGGACGCTAGAAATAATGAAATTACCAATGAGAGCATGCAAATTCCAGAGGCAAGCAGCTGATTATGGCTGGGAGCTGCATTGTTCATCCATCTCAGCCCTGCACTTAGAGGAAATGAGCAAGCATGAATCTCCTTTGGTAAGAGGGAGTAAGTTATGAAGGCACCCATACGCTATATTGAAAATCCAGGAAGTCAGCAAAGAATATTGCCTTCTTAATAATAAATACATTTCGGGGGCAGGAATTGCAGGGGAATCGTTTAAATTAATTTCAGCTTTGTTTGTTTGGTTTGTAGGGAGCCTCAAGTCCCAGCTGATAGCAGTCTGTAAAAGTTCTAACATATTGGAAATCTGATTTTCTTACCACTGAAATCCCTGAGCCCAAAATGATTTCTCTTTCAACCTCGCTAATCAGACAGGCAGGGTTACAATTGACTCCCCTAACCAAATCACATTTGGACTTTTTTTTTCTTTTGCGGGGGAGGGAGGAGGGTATAAATAATATTTAATCAAACTTCTAAATCTACAACCAATGGGCAGTTACCTCTGGAGACTTAGGAAAGTCTAGGACAAATGTCATACAATTAAAACCCAGGGAGAGGGGGGAGGGAGTGCAATCAGGGAAAGTGTGCCTGGGCATCCTGTATTGCCTGGCCAATGTTGGGTTATTGGGATAGTCTTGCTATTAAAAGGCTTGAGCTTGGAGGAAATGCATATGAACAGATAAGGACCTCAACATGTCATTGAGGGGCAGCGCCATCCACAGGGAGAGCTCAAGGATGGCTAAAAATTGGTCCATCTAACTCTTTTCTAAGGGAAGCTAGGTGGATCAGTGGATAGAGCACTGAACCTGGAGTCAGGAAGACTCATCTTCCCAAGTTCAAATCTGGCCCTGGACATTTACTAGCTGTATGACCCTGGGCAAGTCACTTCACCTTGTTTGCCTCAGTTTCCTCATCTGTAAAATGAGCTGGAGAAGGAAATGGCAAACCACTCCAGTATCTTTGCCAAGACAGCTCCAAATGGGATCACAAAAAAAAATCAGATACTACTCAAATGACTAAACAACAAACAAAACTCCTTTCGCAGCCCCTGATGATACATGGCTGTGTAATCCATCCCAAGTTATTTCTTGAGTATATATCTTCTCCCTCCCAATAAGACTTTAAACTCCCTGAGGGCAGAGATTGCCTGATCAATGTCTTCTTCTTCTAGACAAATCCCTCACCTTCCCCACCCAGCTACAGTGTCAGGAGAGTACAATAGTAGATGCTCAGTAAGAAGTGCGACTATAAATTAATGATGAAAAAAGGATTTTGGAAGTGGTAAAAATTCCCAAATCTGTAGTTCTTATCCTGGGGGGTTCTGTGAATTTTTGTTTGTTTGTTTCCCTCTTAATGTCTAGTTACCTTATGTACTTTAAAACATTATTTTGAGAAGGGATCATAGCATGCGCGCAAGCGCACGAGCACACACACACACACACACACACAATACACACACATACATACACACACAGAGATTAAAAACTCCTATACTAGATAAAGGTGAGATAGTTTTGAGAGGGGCTGTGCCAGATCTGTGATGCCATCAAGGTAGAAGACTTCCAGAGCAGATGCTTTCTCTTCATTGGGACAGATCGGCAACCCATCTGTAATAATTTGTAATCCGAGGTGATTGCCCAGGGCACTGAGAGATTAGGAAGACAGTGTGGCAATTTGGAAATCAGTCGGTCAATAAACATTTTAAAGTACTTACTATGTGCCAGGCACTGGGTCTGAAGTCAGAGGAACTGTGTTCGAGTCATGCTTTTCATTCACTAAATATTGACCTTGGGACAATGACAGCTTCCCCAAGTCTATGTTTCCTCCACTGCAAAATGAAACATTTAGCCTCCGAGGCTCCTTCTAACCAGCAAGTGTGCAGGAGCCAGCTCCTACCAGCTTGTGAGAGCCAGTTGTTAAATTTTCAGTGTGAGTATTCAACCCTCAGAAATTATTAAATACTACAAATCAAGGTTGGCTTTATAATTGTGCTGATTGACTAGACTTCTAAAAAAGTGATAGAAAAACTATTTATAACACAGATTAAATATATGTTATGCATACATCCCACCCCATCCCTGAGCTGCTTGTTAAACATTTACCAGCACACTTTGACTTCTAGCTCTAAGTCTCTGATCCCATTTCTTGCTAAGGGGCACACAGCCAGGATCTGTCAGAGGCAGAGCTTACTAGAACTAGTAACAATAATGAGGGAACTAACTGATCAATCAGCAGACCAAAACTTACTATCTAGGCTGCCTTCAAGGCAGACCTCTTGAGAAGCAATACCTTTTCTCTTAACCTGACTGCTCAAGACAGATTCAAATTCAATGTGCAGTTATTAAGTGCCTGTGGGGAACCTAGACTCTGGGAACACAAAGACAAAATGGGGGAAATAAATCTCTACCCTCAAGAAAGTTACATTCTACTGGGGGAAAGAAGGATATGGCATTTATCAGGAGAAGTATAATACAAGGTAGCATTATCACAAGGGTAAAGTGGATGTCCAGACAAGGTGAGGTTGGGGTGAGGACTGGACCTTTAATTTCATAGGTACAGGAAACTCCCTCTACCCATCCAGGTAGTCAACTTGTGGAACCTAAAACGCTAAGGGGTTATGTGACTTATCCAGGGTCACATAGCCAGTATGTGTCAGAGATGAGAATTGAGGTTGGGTCTTCCTGGCTCTGAGAGCAGTTTTCTGTTCACACATGGGGCAGCCCTTTGGAGCAGAGGGAATGTAGGCTCAAGATCCCATCTCTGACACTATCTGTGTGGCATTAGTCTAGTCCCTTGACTTTTGGGGGCCTCAGTGTCCTCACCTGTGAAGTGAGAGGAGGTAGTCTAGATAACCCCTAAGGTTCCTTCCAGCTCGATCTCCTATGATGTTGTGAGTATCAGAGAAGTTCCCTGTTCTAGCCAAGATGATCCAGGAAAATTTGAGTAGAGAGAAGGATCCTTTTAGTTAGAGGACACTCAAGGAAAATTTCCTGGAGGCAGCAGTGCCTGGGCTGAGCCTTGGAGCCTAAAAGACAGAGATGGAGAGGGAGCTCATGCTAGGTATGGCATATAGCATAATGACCTGTTCAAAAGTGTGGAGGTGGGAATTGATTTCAGAGTTAGAAAAACAGGCTTATTTATGGCTTAGGGGGAAAATAAACTTTGCAATCACATCTCATCAATGCTTCTCTGTTGACAGGGAAGTAATGAGTCCCTGCACACACACACACACACACACACACACACACACACACACACCTCAAAGAGGTGCCTTCCAATTCTGAGATCCTCAGACACATCCCAGAAGGTCTTCTTGTGCCCTGAGCTAAAACTTACCCTAAAACTCCTGCTCACCACTGTTAGTGAGATACAAACCAAGTGCTATTTCTGTTTTGAAAAAGGGGTACTTGGGAGGGGGGGAGAGCCTTCCTCTAGAGCTTCTCCTGCCATCAGAGAGTAGCCTAAACCTTAAGGAGATGGAAGGATTCTAAAAGGCACCAGTGAGGGGAAAGTGTATTCAAACCAAAGGGGTTGCCTGGTTTTCAAATGCCCAGTGATGGGAAATGCTTTCAGAGTGTTTAACCCACGCAAGAGAAGTAGGCTTATGACAGGGAAAAAAAGCTTTCATATTTCTGTGCCTTTGTTATTTGCCATATAGATTCCTGCCAAATGACAGAGTAGTGGGCTCCCACTCACTCAGAGGTCTTCTGGAGGAAAGGGATTGTTTCTGTTTTCTCTTCATTGTTTCCCCAACACCAAGCCCAGGGGTTGGCACTTAGTAGGTGCTTAACATATAATGGAATGAGATGGAATAGAATGAAACTGGGGGGAGGAGTAAAGCATTCACTCTTGCTTTGCCAAGTCAGTTTGTATCTATTAAGCACCTACTACGTGCCAGGCATGGTGCTGGGTAACACAAAGAAAGCTAAAAGGCAATCCCTGCTCCAAAGGAGTTCACGGTCTCATAGATGGCTAGAAGCTGCCATGCATTCTAATTCTCTCCCTGCCTTGTAATTTACAAAGAATCCAAATCTGGAGAGCTAGAAGGGACCTCAGTGGACATCTAGTCCAACATCTTTGTTTTCAGAAGAGAAAACTAAGGCCCAGAGAGGTTTCATATCTTGCCTGAGGTCACACAGCTAGTACTTGGCTGAGAGAAGATTAGAACTCAGTCTCTCTGACTCCAGATCCAGTGTGCTCTCTCAAATACATGAATAACATGAAAACTGCCAACCAAAGCACAATCAGATAAACATATAAAATGGGGGGAGGGAATGTCCCCCAATTCCTGCTTCCCGAACCCTCAGCCTTTAACAAGGCAGGTCAAGAAGAATCAAGAGTCTCAAGTTAGAAGGCACCTCAGTAGCCATGTAAGTCCAAAGAAATGCAAATGAGAAACTCTTCTACAAAGTGCTAGGCAAGCAGATGAGTATTCACCGCAGCCTGTGCTTGGAGCCCTCCAACAAGTAGGAATGCACCAAATTTAACAGACAATATCCAGGTTTTGCCCTGTTTTCCCTCCTCTTTCCTTTCTCTTCTTCTTCTAAATATACATATATATCCATATGTATATGAGTATGTATTTCTATTCAATGTGTATATATTTCCAGATGTGTGGATTTCACTTTGCATAGCCTCATATATGTCTTTCTGTATTTTCTTGTACATTTTATATTTCTTGTTTTTTACAACCCCATAAGATTCCATTACATTAATATAGCACAATTTTATTGAGCCATTCTCCAATTGTTCAATGTACAGTTTGGTTCCAATTTCTTGCTTTTGGAAATCAAGCAGTTTTGAACATTTTGTACAGATAAGTCTATTTTAAAAAAATATGCGTATATATATATGTATATATATATATATACACACACGCACACATGTGTATGTATGTGTGCATGTGTGTGTGTGTGTGTGTGTGTGTTTTGGGGATAGAGTAAAAGCACTGGAATCTTTGGGTTGAAAAGTATCATCAGTTTTGTCTTTCTTACTGCATATTTCTCTCCAAAATGTTTGTACCAGCCTGCAGTTCCACCAACAATGTATTAGTGTGCTTGTTTCACCACCCTGTCTTGTGAATTCCTTCATTTGTTCAATTCTCCCTTTATCTGACTGAATTATCTTTTTTTTCCCTTTCTCCCCTAGTGCTTGTACGGCTGTTATGTCCATTCCTCCATCATCCCCACCTTCCACCGGAGGTGCTACTGGCTCCTTCAGGTAGGTGGCTGGGTTTCTCCTGCTGTCTTTGGGGCTTGGAAGGTGTCTGGCTTCAGGAAGCCTGTAGAGATAAAATGGATGGGGAATGTTGTGGAAGGGTGTCAGATGAGGATGCTTTGATTGACTTTGAAAGACTGAAGTGTGGTTTGGTTGATTTTCTCTAGGTGACATTAGCAGGATGTAGGCCAACTTAAGTTTGTTGCTGCTTCCCAAATGAATACTCCCCACAATGCATTTGGTGCTTTGCATATGTTTACAATGAGAAAAAGGGACACCACATGTCCCACATAATTGAAATTCCACAGCAGATGGAGAAATCCTGGCTTTTTGAACCAACTGCCCCTTTGAACCTCATTCTCCACCTGGGAAAAATTTCAACAGGGAACTATTGTTCCTTGTTGTCGTAGTCCAACTATTAGATAGTCACTTGAGCAAGGCAGTTTCTATAGTTTTAAAGTCTTGGCTTCATCTTCTTTATTGTGTTACTTATAGAATCTCCTTGATTTGAGTACTTCAGCTGGGATTGGGATAAAGGGCCTGATCCAAGTTGTATCTGTACATATCCAAGATTGGTGACAACGGATAGCTAGGTTCTTGGTGCATCTATATGCATTCTAGATTGTTGATGATAGAAGGCTAGTTACTAAGAAAATCTAAGTATCTTCCTCTGGGATGTTGCAATGGGGCCTGGATATGGCTGCCTATCCAATATTGTTTGAAATTGATGGTGGGATGGGTGGGATTTGACTCTGGGTATGCCCATAAATATTTCAAAAAGTTCAGAATGAAGGGCTTTTGGAAGTCCTTGCTTTTCGAATTGACCTTGTGGAGATGTGTGTGTACAGTTTATAGATTGTTTGGGATGGAGAGAGAATTTGGGAGAATCTCTCCTGTCCTACTTTGAAATAAAAAGATTGAGCCTGAGAGTATCTGTACATAGCCAAGATTGTTTAAGATGGGAAGTGGTGCCCTGGGCATCTGCACATGTCCTAGATTGTTTATGAAGGGTGTTTGGGCTCTGGGCATGTGTCCATGTTCCAGCATGTTTGAGATGGAGGGCTGAATCCTGGGAGGGTCTATACATATTCTTGTCTGTGTGATGAAGGGATGGGATGGTGCCTGGTTGTGCCTGTAAATATCCAGTACTGTTTGGAAGAGAGAGCTGGACCTTCAGTGTGACCGTGTGCATCCTAGATTGCTTGGTGTTGATAAAAGGCTAGTCCCCAAACGCAGCATCTCTATCTCTTCTTGTCAGTCGTCAGGGTTCCTTCCATCTCAATGGAACGTTGACAAAGACCACTGTGTCTGTGCCAGACAACTGAGTAATCCATGGGGACCCTTGGGTTTCTGTTGCTTGTGTTGGGTTTCTCTATAAAAGACCATCCTTTGGTTTGTTGTTGCTTTTTGAGACCCTGACCCTTCACCTCATACTCTTGACCTTCCCCTCTCACCTCCATGACTGTATTTAGGCCTTCCTATCCACGAACTGCTGGCCTCTCTTTGTTTTGACTTAATGTATGAGCTGTATTGGGGGAGGGGCTGTTGTTCATATGGCACCTCTTTGAGTTCATATGGCACCTCTTTCCCAAGGCCTTCCCTGATCTCCCTGCACACTAGATGACCTCATCTTTACTTTGTATATATGGTTTGTATTTATTTATTAACTAAACATAATAGCTGGCATTAATATAGTACCTTAAGTGTCATAAAATGCTTACATATATTATCTCATTTGATCCTTACAATAACCCCGTGAAATAGGAGCTGTCATTACCCTCATTGTTTCAGAATACAATAGATTTCTATAGTAGCATAGATTTAGAGGTGTATAATTTTATAGATAAGGAAACTTAGATGTAGAGTAGTCAAGTGACTTACTCCATATTACTTATAAATACTAAGGATCTGAGGCAGGATTTGAACCCATCTTCCTGACTCTAAGGTCAGTGACCTGTTCACTAAGCTATATGTACATATTTCAGCCCACCCACCAATCTCTACAGATTGAAAACTTATAAAGGGAAGGGGCTAATTATTTTTTTTTTTTAGTTTTGTATCTCCAATGCCTGGAACTGTTCCTGGGACATAGTAGATGATTAATAAATGGTTGATTGCCTAATTGATTCACAGTTGCCCTGGGCTGATTCACTAGAGACATGGTCTCTTCCCCTTAGAAAATTGTATTGAGCTAGAATTTCAGGGGGAGGAACGTGAGAGCACCTGGACAGATGGAAAGACAGGGCCAATCAGTGCTATCCTGGCACTCAGAGATCAAACAGGAGAAATGAGTTACAACAGAATAGCTCCAGGGAAGGTGTCTTGGAATAACTCCCCACAAACCAGAACCATTCTAGTGTGAAATCCAAGGCTTAACCCAGCTTAGGGGGGTGGGGCGGAGTGGGGAGCATATTTCAGAGTTGAGCTATTTCCAGAATTCCCAGGGATAGAACTCAGCCTGTGACACTTAGATATAGCCATCATACAGCTTCCACACTTCATTGCCCCTACCAAGCCCCACAAAGCCTCCATCCTCCTTGGTGCTTTCAATTCCCCCAGAGTTACCAAACATAATTGTCAGTGGTTCAACAAGTTCATTAGCTAATAATGTCTATAACTGTCCAAAGACAGGTTGATTCATGGGTAGGTGTCATTTCCCCAACACCTAGGGTAACTCCTATCCTCAGTTACCCATAATCCTTTTCCCTTTGAAGTTGGAATAGTATTTATTACCTGATTCTCTAATTTCTCATCTGATTTCTACCTGAAAGATGTTCTCTCTCTTTCTCTCTCTCTCTCTCTTTCTCTCTCTTTCTTTCTCTCTCTCTCTCTCTCTCTCTCTCTCTCTCTCTCTCTCTCTCTCTTTCTCTCTCACTCCCTTTCTGCATAAGAAAATATTGGTCTCTGGCTTGTCTGGGAAGGGCTTGTTTTTGTTTTTGTTGTTTTCTGATGCCGCAGATGGAGGGTTTGTATCTCCATCTAGATCCGGTGTTCACAATTCCACATGTTTCTGCCAACCGCAGGGCCTTATTTATATTGAAGAGGTGTTTTACACTCTGTTAGGGGAAATGTGACATGTATATATAGAAGTATACCCAAAATAAATGAAAAATAGTACAAAGCAATTTCAAGTATATGTTAACAAGGGTAATCAGGCAAGATGGCATATTCCCATCTGCTTTTCCAGTCTTAGTAACTCCCCTTCACACTTTTCCATTGCAGTGAAATTGGTCTATTCTCTGTATACAATATTCGTCTCTTGCCTCAATTCCCTTGCAGAGATTGTCCCTTGTGTCTCTCCCTTCTCATCTCTGCCTCAGCAAATTCCTAGCTTCTCTCAAAGTACAACTCAGGTTTTGCCACCTGCATGAGACATTTTTAGATTCTCTTCCTCCCCCAGCCACTCAGTTATTAGCATTCCCTCTTAAAATAATTTTGAATTACCATCTATTTATCTGTCCATCTATCATACACACATGCACACACATATGCACACATGTAATTCAAAGTGATTTCCACTGGAGGGGTATGATATGCAAGAAAATAAGTGAATGAAAAGCATATATGTGTGTGTGTATGTATGTATATATTTTGTTTACTTATGAGCTTGCATGCATGTATATATATATGTGTATGGATATATAATATATACATATATATATACATAGAGACACACACAAATAGATATATGTGTGTGTGTGTGTATATATATATATCTATATACATATATATATATATACAATTTTTTTCATTTACTTATTTGCTTGCCTGTCATACCCCTCCAGTAGATTGTAAGCCACTTTAGGGACTAAATGGTACAGTGGAAAGAGTGCTAGATTTTACAATCAGAAGACCTCAGTGCAAATCTTAACTCTGTCAACCATTACCTGAATGACTTTGGGCAAGTCATGTGATTTCTCCAGGCCATATATATATAAATTGACAGGGTTGGAATTGATGGCCTCTTGGACCCCTTCCAGTTCAAAATATATGATCCAATGATACTGTGATTATCGTGTTTTGGACTTTGTCTCTCCAGCCCCTAGCATTGTGACGTATACATAAAAGACAAAGACTAGACCTTTGATTTTGTTGGGATAGAGAACTCCCAGGGAAGCAAGGTCCCTCTACCAATGCAAGTTGGAACCTTCTCTATAACATAAAATCAAAGAGCTGCCTTGGGCACTGATAAGGGAGATGTCTTCCCCAGGGTCATAGAGCTGGCATACATCAGTCAGAGCTTGAACCTTCTTGGCATGTTGATTGATTTTTATCTATTATATCATGATGACTCTCACTTTGTGCGTAGTAGGTGCTTATTGAATTGAATTCCAGAGGGCCATAGGACCCTAGCTTTAGAGCTAGGAGGGACCTCAGAGATCATCAACTCATCACATAATGGGATTTTGGTTCATAGATCTAGAGCTGGAGGGGACCATAGAGGTCATCTAGACCAATTCCCTCACTTTACAGATTGCATTCAATGGAATGTGGTATTGTGGAAAGAACAATAGATTACTGACCAAACTTGGGCTCAATTTTAGCTTGGCTAAAATGAGAAGATTGGACTAGGTGTCTTCTTAAGTTTCCTTCTAGCTGGAAATCTTGGATCCTTTATTGCATCCTGGTTGCCCTCATTGTCCATGGGTCTATTATCTCCAACCTTTCCTCTCACTCTCTTGGTCCAAATTTGACTTTTTTTGCCTGATTCCTTTTGCCTTTTATACCTTGGTCAGAGATACTCTAGATTCCTTGTTGGCATTTCCTCCTTCTCTTCCAATTACCCCCAAATTTCCTTTCCCCTTCATGTTTTAGCATCTTCTCACCTTATCTCCAGCTTCTTGTTGCCAGGCCCGGCTCTTTCTAATGGCCTGCCTATTATTCCAGTTAAATTATGCTTCCTTCTTCCTGATGCTCACATTCTTGTGGCTTTTAATGGCTCTCCTCAGTTCACTGGCTTCCTTGGGTTTCTGATTCCATCAGACTTGCTTTCTTGAGGTAGGTTTGCATTATTGTGGCATCCAAGCTGTATTGAATGAATACTTCTAACTCTCTCATCACTGGAGCCCACAATACTCTGACTCCACCTTCTTTTTTTCTTGATTATTATTTATTTTCCCCCCTACATACTTTCCTCCTCCATATATAGAAATAGAAAAAGAATATATGTGTATATATATATACATATAAAGAAAAAATTCTTATAGTAAATATGTGTAATCAAACAAAACAGATTATCATAATAACCATACCCAAAATTTTGTGTCTCATTCTGCAGCACTTCTCCGTCAGGAGGGGGGTCGAATTTGTCCTCTGGAATTATAGTTGGTCATTACACTGATCAGAGTTCCTAAGCCATTCAGATTTGTTTTCCTTTACAATACTGTTGTCACTATATAAATTATTCTCCTGGTACTGCTCACTTCACTCTGCATCAGTTCATATAAAATCTTCCCAGGTTCTTCTGAAACCATCCTCTTCAACATTTCTCAGCACAATAGTATTTTATTACATTCATATGCATTTCCCATATTTAGAATTTGCTCTCTCATTTCAACCAGTCAATAAGCATATATTAAATGTCTGCTATGTGCCAGGTATTGTGTTAAGTGCTGGAGATACAAGAAAGGCAATACAGTCCTGCCCTTAAGAAGTTCACAATCCAGTGCTTTATGGGCACCTTCCTTAGTTTTCTTTGCCACCACAAAAAGAGCTGCTATAACTGTTTTCTACGTATGGGTCCCTTTTCCTCTTCCTTTGGTCTCTTTGGGGATCATCATCATTGTTATTGCTCTTAGCTTAGGAGTTGGCCTAGGTCAAAGGGCATGCACAGATTAGTAACTTTGGGGGTATCATTCCAAATCACTTTCCAGGATGTGTCTTTTCTCTTCTCATTGAATTTCTCAGCCTGGGCAAGGAGAAGCATGACTTCCCCTCTGCTGCTTTTTGGATGCTCCAGTTCCTCCTGCTTCAATGATTCAGAGTTCTCTGGATTTGTGCCCTACCAGCTGTCTTGGACAGCAAAATCCCCCCAAAGGCCAGCATCACAGGATACAACTTCTCGTTAGTTAGCATGAGGTCCCTTCATTTCCCCCTAAACCAGTTGTGTTAAGGGAAGGGTTGTAGTTTCCCCACTCTCACCCCCATCCCTAACCCAACACATGTATATACACTTTTCCCAAGCATCACTCTTCTTTCCATAAACCACCCACCCATTCTCTGCAGCTGTGGATTAGGAGAGAAAGGATTCAAAGCTACAAGAATAGACCCATTTACTTCCTCTGTAGTGCAGAACATCAGTCAACAAATATTTATTAATCACTGATTGTTTACCAACCTTAAGGATACAAGGAAAAGAAGGAAAAGGCTGTGACCTCAAGGAACTCACATTCTAATAGAGGAAATAACATATGCTTGTCTCGTTATATACAAGATATATACTGAGCAGACACAAGATAACCTTGGAGGAGATGGCACTAACCGGGATAACTGAAGAAGATGGCATTTGAGCTGATTCTCAAAGGAAGCCAGAACTTCCAAGAGACACCAGTGAGAAGAGAGAGCATTTCAGGAATGGCAGACAGCACCCTCTGTGAGAAATAGCCAGTAAGCTGGTCTGACTGGACCACAGAGTATATGGAAAGGACCCAAATGTAAGAATACCAGAATAATAGGAAGGGAACAGATTTCAAAGTGCTTTATATGCCAAAGAAAGTATTTTATATTTTTTCCTAGAGGCAATAGGGAGCCATTAGAGTTTATTGAATAGGGTAGTGACATAGTCAGATCTGTGCTTTAGGAAAATCACTGGCAGCTGTGGAGAGAGGATAGCTTGGAGTAGGGAGAGACTTGAGGCAAGGAGACCAGTTAGGGGGCTATGGAAATATTTGAAGAATATTGTGATTCAAAGAAGAGGTGATGAGGACCTGGACTGTGGTGGTGATGTGTTTGTAGAAGGTGGGAAGTATAGGAGAGGTGTTGTGAAGGCAGAAATGAAGAGATTTGGCAACTAATTGGTGAGTGAGAGTGAGGAGGTGAATGTGATATCAAGGTTGTGAATCTGGGTGACTGGGAGGATTGGGACTTTTAGAAAAGAGGTAGGTTTGGAGTGAAAGATAATGAATTTAGTTTTGGAAAAGAAAGGAAGGTAAGAAAGAAAGAAGGATGGATGGAAAGAAGGAAGGAGGAAAAAAGGAAGGAGGAAGGAAGGAAAGAAGGGAGGGAGGAAGGAAAGAAGGAAGGAAGGAAGGAAGGAAGGAAGGAAGGGCTTACTATGAACCAAACACAATACTAAGTGCTGCAATAAAAGTGAAATAAAGGAATTCCATGCTTTTAGTTTCACACTCCAACTGGGGGAGGCACACATGAAAAAATTCAGTTGCAGGATTGATGGAAAAATCTAGGAGTCCTCAGGGTTGGGTGATGGCAAGATTCAGGGGTCCTGGGCAGATGGTAAGACTTAGCGGACCTTTTGAGTTTGCATACTTAGGAGAATCTGATTGGAAATGTCTGTTAGGGCAACTTGAGATAGAGGTCGGGAGCTCAGAAGGGAGGCTAGTGCAGGATAAATAGATCTGGGAATTACCTGCATCAAGATAAAAATTGAATCCATGGAAAGTGATGAAGTTCCTTAAGGGAGACAGTATAGAGAAAAAATATAAGAGGACCCAAGACAGATCCTTGGGGGATACCCACAGAGAGTTTGCATGACAGAGAAAGTTCCAGCAAAGAAGACTGAGAAGGAGCAGTCAGAAAAGTAGGAGGAGAACCACCTAATCTCTTTCTACACAAGAAAGCAGTGTCATGAAAACCTAAACTAGTGGTTCTCAACCTTCCTAATGCCGCAAGCTTTTAATACAGTTCCTCATGTTGTGGTGACCCCCAACCATAAAATTATTTTTGTTGCTACTTCGTAACTGTAATTTTGCTACTGTTATGAATCTATCTTATATGCAGGATGTATTTTCATTGTTACAAATTGAATATAACCCACAGGTTGAGAATCACTGACCTAAACAAAAGAAAGGATCTAGGATGAGATGGTCAAATGGTGCTGTTTGTTAGTAGGCTAATTACTGCACCTAAGTGATGACCACATGGTCAGGTTGATTTCTAGGATACTAAGTAGCTGTGAGATGATGGCCATGATGGAAATTGGCAGGCATTCGTCTCTGACACCTTAGATTATGAAAAGGCTGACTAGTAAATGAGAATTCATTTTAGGAGGAAATGAAAAAAAAAATGATCTGCTAACTGCAATGATATCTGAGCCATGATACACCTCAGACATTCAAACTAGATTTCTTAAGGATCCCCAAAGGGCTTCAGGGGGATAATTGATTGACACAAAGATACATGAGTCAGAAATTTAGCCATTCTTCCTGAGCCATTCAACTCAACTAAATTCAGTACGGAGTCATGCAGAGGGTGTCAGGGTGAGAGCCAGTTGGCTTGTGTTCAAATTTGCCCTCTGTAACTTACTACCTATGTGACCTTGGACTACCACCATTATTACTACTACTACTACTACTTCTACTACTACTACCAACAACAACAACAACAACTAACATTTATATAGTCCCTACTATGTGCCAAGCACTATGCTAGGCACTTTAGAATCATTATCTCATTTAATCTCCACAACAACCCTGGGAGATGAGTGTTATCTTTGAGTCTCACACTCATTATATGTAAAATTTTGAAGGATCTAGACTAGATAGGTGGTCCTTAAGACTCTGTCCAGCTCTAGATCAGTGGTTCAATAATCATTGTGAAGGCTTTTGATTCTTCTGAACAAGCATTTCTTTGGTGGTTACTATTTGTGCCAGGTACTGTCCAAGGTATTGAAGGTACAGTGACGTGACAGTAAGCAGCTTCTATTCTCAGTGAGCTTTCATTCTGTTAAGTCAGAAAATGTTTATTAAGCAGTAGAATATAAATCCATAGAGGGCAGATATGTTTCATTTCAGTCCCTGTGTCCCTAGAACCTAAAATAATGCCTGGAAAACAATAGGCACTTAATAAATGCTTGTTGTTTGATTGATTGGTTGACCGAACAAGGTGACTTCTAGGGAACCAAGTGGTTTTCAGGAGAGCCAAGGATTCTGGTTGCTTTCACCTTCAGGAACCTAGACCAAGGAGTGATCGTTAGGCATTACAGCATCTGGGGCTCAGTCTGTCAGAATCGTAAAATAACAGGTGGCATGCTGGAAAGAGCACTAGATTTGGTGTCAAGACAACTTATATTCCTGTCTCTCCTCTACTAGCTTTGTGGCCTTGAGCAAACACTTCCCCTGTCCTGAACCTCAGTTTTCTCATCTTTAAAATGGGGTATGGGGGATGTTAGCCTACATGACCCTTCCAGCTCTAATGCTTTGTGAACATTGGAAAGCCACAGGTCTAAGGGTTCCGGATGGAAAACAAGGCTGAGTTTATTTGATACATAAAGTTTCAAAGTCATGCTGTTCTCAGTGGAGGGCACTGCCACACTCTCTCCCTGCTGCCAATAAATATTTTATTAGGATATGCACATGGAAGAGAATTAGGAACCAAAAATTTTCCCCAGAGCGGAGGGTGTGGGAGTTGGTATGGCCAGAGGGCAAGAGTTACTCCTTTGCTCCTATGAGTGCTGCCAAGAACCACATGGGGACCTTATAGTGGAGCATTTAGAGCTGGGAAGGCTGACAGAATCATAGGATGTGAGGCTGAAATGGACTTGAGAGATCCATGATTCCAACTCTTTCATTTCACAAATAAGGAAAGTGAAACCCAAAAAGGGAGGTGACTTGGCCAAGCTCATACAAATTCCAGAGATGGGATTTAAGTTCAGGTCTTCTGACTCCAAAACCATTGTCCTTTCTACTTGACCCCTTGGGTCTATCATGAGAACATGCAGGCACTATATTGGTTAGGGATGGAGTTGGAGTCAGGAAGACCTGGATTTGTGTGGCCATGAGTAAGTCACTTTATTTCTCTGAGCCTCAGATTCTACTTTTTTAATGGGAGACAATGAAACTTGGAGTCCCTAAGTCTCAAGTCTCAAGGTTGTAGCCTCAGCTAAGACAATGGATATGAAGGAAACAACAAACATTGAAGTGCTTATGTAAGTGTCAGGACGTGACAAGTGCTGTATTTATCATTTTTATTAGGATCAGGATGCTCTTGACTATTAAGAACACTGAGAATGTTGAGTTGCTGGTGCCCACATGTATTTGTAGCTCCCTCAAAAGGCCAGGTGTCAGGAGAGGTATATGAGGTGATCACTACTTTTTCTTTCTGCTTTTTCAGTGAAGGTAGACACGTCACCTGTCTACCTGGCATTACCTGGAGGGTTGCCCACCTGGTTTTTTAGAAGACATCCCTTATTCCATCATTTATACATGGAGAGAGATCCCTTTCCTTACATGAATCTTACAGTGTCATCAGACCCCACCTACAGTACTGAGTTTAACTAAGGGATCCATATTTTAAGATGGATATGGACATCACAGAAGAGTATTCAGGATAGCAAGGGAATAAATACAGTGTTGACAAAGACACTGAATCATAACTTTACAGTTACTTGGGAAGGAACCTCAGAAGTCATAGTCTAACCCCCTCTACTTGTTTTAGAGGAGAAACATGGGACCTGAAGTATCTTGCTGAAAGTCATATAGGATCAAGAACTAGAAAGGACCTCTGAAGCATTCTAGTCCAATTCCATAGAATTATAATAGTAATTATTATTAATGATAATACTACAGCATTTTAAGATTTGCAAAACACTTAACCTAAATATTAAAACTCTTTTGATCCTCAGAACAACCCTGAAAGGTATGTGCTAGTATTATTTCATTTTACAGATGAGGAAACTGAGTCTATGACAGGTTAAATGGCTTGCTAGGGATGAGAGAGCTAGTAAGTATCTAAGGCTGGATTCAAACTGAGGTTTTCCTGATTCCAAGTCCAGGACTCTATCCACTAAGTCACCTAGCTGCCTACACCTTCCCCATATTACATGTGGGGCAAAGCCCAGAGGGTTGAAACAATTTGTCATAGAGGCTTTGATTTGAGCTTAGAGGCAGGCAGCTAGTGGCACATTGGATAAAGCACTGGGCATGGAGTCAGGATAGATCTTAGTTCAAATCCAGCTTCAGATGCTTAGTAGCTGTACAACCATGGATGTCATCTTGTCCTTTGTTTATGTCCATTTCCTCAGCCATAAAAATGAAGATAATAATAGCACCTATCTCACAGGGTTGTTGTGAGGGGAGATAACATTTTATGTGTGAGATAACATTTTAAAGAGCAGTTAGCACAATGCCTGTCACATAGTAGGCACTACATAAATAAATACTTATTTCCTTCTCTCTCTCCCTTCTCTCTCTCATCAAGTTGATGGCAAAGGCAATTTTTGTATTCTGGTTCCCTAACTGCAAGACCAAGACAGCTTCCACTATACCATGAGCCTTCTTACAAAATAATAATGGTATTAGGTGAGATTTACATTACACTTTAAGGTTTATAAGGAGTGAGTTCTGTTTGATTTTTTTTCTATTTCGTCTTGACAGTCCTATGAAGTATTTACTATAGCTCCCCTCCACTCACCTTTGGAGAGTCAATATGGCATGGGGGCTGGAAGGATGGACTTGGAAACAAGAAGATCTGGGTTAAAATTCTATTTCTGATAAGTTATGGTTACTCTCTGGTAAGCATAAGTCACTTACTGACTGAATCTCTGGCAGTTGTAGACAATTATATTTAGACTGGACGGGGGAGAGAGAGAGAGAGAGAGAGAGAGAGAGAGAGAGAGAGAGAGAGAGAGAGAGAGAGAGAGATGTGGATAGATAAATAGAAGAATAGATAGATGGATAGAGATAGATGGATTGAATAATAGATAGAAGGGTGGAAGATAGATAGATAGATGGTTAGATAGATGATAGAAAGAAGTATGGATGGGTAGATAAATAGAAGGATAGATGGATGGATGGATGAGAGAGAGATGGTTGGATGAATAGACAGATGGATAGTTGATAGAAGTATGGATAGATAGAAAAATAAAAGGATAGATATAGGTAGATTTTAGGATGGTCGGATGGATAGATGGATAGATAGATAGATAGATAGATAGATGGATGGATGGATAATGACCTGAGTTCAGATACTACCTTAGGCATTTCTAGATGTGTGACCCTCAGCAAATCACTTAATCTCTTTCTGCCTCAGTTTTCTCATCTGTAAAATGGAGATTGTAATAGCACCCACCTCCCAGGCTTGTTGTGAAGATAAAATGAGATAGTATTTAGTAAGTGCTTTGCAAATCTTCAACCTCTATATAAATATGTTCCAATTTTTTTTTTTTTTTGCTTTTTGGAGGGGCAATTGAAGTTTAGTGACTTGCCCAAGGTCACACAGCTAGTGTGTCAAGAGCATGAGGCTGGATTTGAACTCAGGTCCTCCTGACTCCAAGGCTGGTGCTCTATTCACTACTCTACCTAGTCACCCCAAACCTCTATATAAATATTAGCCATTACTATTGTTATTAGGAAACTCTCAGATGAAGGAGCCACCTCTCTCAATGCTGGTGGACACTTTTGCAATCTCTAGTATAGTGAGTTGCCTAGAGACCTGAGCCATCACGTGACTTGCCTGAAGTCATATTGCCAGAATATAGCAGAAGCAGAACTTGGACCCAGTACTTATTGATTCTAAGGCCACCTCTCTAACCACTTAGCAACAATGCCTCTATAAATGTAGATCTTTCTTTAAACAATATATGGGTATGAAGATACTGGAGCACAGAAGAGAGAGACTTAGCCAATGGACTAAATAACCAATGTCAAAAGCAAAATTTGAACCCACATCTCTCCTGACTCCAAATCCAAGACTCTCTAGGGCCCCATGATGCTGCTGCCTCTTCCTCTCCCTTTCCCCCTCTCATTCCTCCTCCTTCTCTTTCTCTTCTTTCTCTTCTTCCTCGTCTACCATCCATCTCAAATCATAACCTTAGCCTTCAACATCCTTGGCCATGACCTTTCTCCTTTACCCCTTTCCCCTTCTTAAAATGCATGAAGGTATCAGGTAAACCTACCCTTCTTTCTTCTACATTTTTCACAGCCTGTCCCTTCCCTGTACACAAATGCACTCCTACACACACACACACACACACACACACACACACACACACACACACACACAATCTAAGCATGTGATTCTATTCTTCCAGGGTCAATCAAAGGTACTCACATGCACATATACATGTATATGCATATACTATTCTGAGTGTATAAACATATAATTCTCCTTTCTCTTTCTGGCCTCAGAAGCTCACACCCACACCTCCCATGCTCACACATACATGCATATAGCATGGAAACATGCATGAAAACATATACATACTTGTACTTTCTAGGTGATTTAAAAACAGATTCTACCTCTCCTTAGCAGTTTTCCCTTCCATGTTTGCCCTCCGAAGTGCTTAAGGAAGGGCTTTCTTGGAAGAGCAAAGGCTAGTTTGGGAAACAGTAGTGTTGGGCAGCTCTCTCCATTTGGTGGTTGTTGGTCTGTTGGGACCCAGTTATTTGGAACCTATAATTTCATTGGCTTGGTGTACTCCATGTATGGAAAATCTTTCCACAGATGCAAATCAGTATCTGAGAGTCACCTGGGACACAGACACTAACAGTTTACTTGGCTTGTTCATGGTCTTAAAGCTAGGATGTGTCAGATTTTATGAATTCTAAGGCCATCCTTCCAGATACCATGCTATGTTGTATCTCAAGAGAAATGGGAGAACTTCAGAGGATACAAAGTCTAACACTAGGCCCCTACAGGGCCCGGGGTAGCCACCAGGAGCTTGATGACAGTTGGAGTCACTACCTGTGGAAGAAGCAGAGTGATACATCAGGGAGTTAAGAGATGGGTTCAGATCCTGGTTCTTTGTATGTCATTAAGACCATGGGTTACTTCTCCTGTATAGGCTTTACTTTCCCAATCTGAGAAAAGCTACTCTGTTATTAAGAATTGATTTTTATAAGTTGATCTTTATAAATCACATGTTGCCTAGATTCTATCCCTTGGTTCTTTCTGAAAGGACCCTCAAAAGCTGCTATTGCCCTTCGTTCATTCTCATTGTAAAAGCCCCTCTGAGCTCCTTGGGGGCAGGAACTGTCTTTAGCCTGTCTTTGTATCTTCAGTGTTTAGCACCATGTCTGGCACCTGGTAGGTATCTAATAAATATTTACTGACTGACTGTGTCAAACTCAGGTACCAAATGACCTGGCTTCAATTACTGGGAAAATTCTAGAACAAATCATTCAAGAGAGGGTTGGTGAACACCTCGAATGGGAGGCAGTGATTACAAAGACCAATCTGGCTTCATCAAGTAGAGGTCAGGGCGGATTAAACTCATCTCCTTTTATGGCAGTAAGACTACCCTGGAACACTCTAGTCCTGCAGGGCAACTTCATAAGGCTGTAAATTAAGAGCTGGTTAGAACTTGGTGTTTCATCATTTAGTCCAATCCCCTCTGTCAGCAGATGAGGAAACTGAGGCCCAGGTGACAGGGACCAGATTTGAACCCATGTGTTCTGACTCTAATTGGGCAGCTACATGATCCAATGGATAGGCTACCAGGCCTGAAGTCAGGAAGACTAATCTTTCTGAGTTCAAATCGAACCCCAGATACTTAGTAGCTATGTAACCCTAGGCAAGTCACTTCATTCTGTTTGCCTCAGTTTCCTCATCTGTAAAATGAGCTGGAGAAGGAAATGGCAAACCATTCTAGTATCTTTGCCAAGAAAACTCCCAAATGGGGTCACCAAGAGCTGGACATGACTGAAATGACTGAGCAACAAAAACAACTTCTAACTCTTTCTACTGGACTGCAATGTCTTTTTATGAAGAGAGATGCCTCTACTGACCTTTGTACATGTGTGTGTGTTTGTGGGTATACATGTGTGGTTTTTCATCTTTCCCCACAAAAGAAAACACCTTACCATAAGAACCAGTGCCTTTGTCTTGACCTCAGTCTCCCAGTCCTGGATGTCAGGGCGAGTAAAAGGGAAGGGCATGGTCCGCTGGAGGGGCTGCTGGTTGGAAGAGAGGTACCCGTCTACTTCTGGAAGATGTTCTCTTCAGTGGTACTCAGCTGGATGAGCAGCAGGAAGCTGTAGATGGCAAGATGAACACTGCTGAACCAAAGAAAATCAGAGCAAACACGCTTGTTTCATCTGCCTGGTCATTTCCTCTCCAAGCAAGTCCAGCACTTTCCATCTAACAAATGTTTTCAGCATTACTGTTTACCCAGGAGATACAGCCCCTGGTTATTTTGAGGAAAACTGCCTTGTTATTATAAAATGGCCCAGAATAGATGTGATAGCTGCTGCCTGTACCTCATGAAATTGCTGGCCATTAAACAGCTTGCTTAGAACCATATCTTCCTGTCTCCCTCCTCCCCTCTTCTTTGCTCCTTCTTTTCTTGACTTCATTCTCCCTCCTTCTCTCCATCTCTCAGACACCAAAATATAGAAGGACAAAGCAAATAGAAGGAGTAGGAGAAGACTTTGCTTTCTGTAAATTGCCAAAATTCATGGAGATAATGAATGTGGAAATGTAGCATTGCCCCCTAGGCTGTGGTTTTAAATTGATCAGGTTTACCTGATACCTTCATGCCTGAGGAAGTGACCATCTACCCCATGGCCTGGGCCTGCCTGATGCCTACTCAGCCTGTTTGTTCCCAGTTCTTTGGCTGATCTCCTCAAGTTAACTTGTTAGATTCATTTTCTGATAAAATGACTAGAAGGCTTTGAAACACTGCCTTCTATCCACTCTCCAAGGTCCTGTTTGTAACTTCATTCCAGACTTATCATTGGCCAAGCCCAGACAGGGATCCTTAACTAACTCTTTCTCTGTGGGTGTGTGTGTGTGTGTGTGTGTGTGTGTATCTGTGTGTGTGTGTGTGTGTGTGTTTGATCAATCCCTATCTGATGAATCTGATGAAGTCTATGAACCCCTTCTCAGAAGAGTCTTTTTAAGTACTTGATAGTTAAATTTCAGAGGTCAGTGAAAATAAACACATATTTTTTCCCATCCAAGTTCATGGACCTACTGAAATCTATCCATAATTAAGAGCTCCTGTCCTAAAGACTTGACTAAACTTGGAATTTTTCTTGTGGACCATCATTCCAAGTCAGGGGAAGAGCGTGGTTTCAAGGGCACTGGAAAATCTCCAAGCCAGCCCTCTCCTTCCCCCAATGAAAATACTCTCCTCTGTGGTTGCTGATGTCTGGAATTCTAAGTGAATTATCCATTTTTTGCTCTGATAAAATACAATTTCCCCATGGGGGGGTGTATCATCTTCAACCGTTGTGACCCATTTACCCTTCAGGGTAGAAGAAAAGCTAGCATTTCTGTGGCACTTCAAAGTTTCCAAAGTTTGGTACATCCATTATCCCAGTTGGCCCTCACAACAACCCCGGAAGGTAGGGGCTGTTATTGTCCTCATTTTGAAGATGAAGAAACCCAGGCTGAGAGAGGTTGACTTGCCCAGAGGCAGGTGCTAATATTATCCCCATTTTACAGATGAGGCAATTGAGCCAGAGGTTAAATGCCTCACGACTTAAGGGTCACAAAGCTAGTGAGCTTCTAAGGGAAATTTGAACTTGATTTTTCCTGACTCCAAGTCTAGAACTGCACCTCCTAGCTTCCTGGAGAAGAATTTATCTACGTCCTTCCCTGAGAAAGGTTAGAGTGAGACAATGGTCACAAGGGGCTTTAGAGAACATAAAACACTTCATAAATGCTAATTGTTATCATTGATATTATCATCATCATTTATAAAAATAATTATTAACAACTTGTACTTTAGGGAGAATATGAATAATTCAGATACCTTTGTATTGGGTAAGATAGAAACAGGGTGGTTCTGAATAGGAAAAAAGGTGCAGAAGAGAGAGGTTTAATACTCTGACTTCACAATCTTACCCCAGGCCTAGGTATGAAACTAGCATGCCAATTCATAGCTATGGATTGTTAGTCTGTTGGGCCAGTGTTATTTTTGTCAAGAAACCATTATTTTCTACCCTCTGCATTGTCCTTTTATCATCATAGACACTTTGGAGGCAGAAAGGAGATCACAACCAATGCTGTTTGCTATAGCATATGGTGTCAGAGGAGTATCTTCTAGGCTGAGCCATAACTAAGGCAGGATGAATGGGGTTTTGACTCAGGGTACCAAAATTTAGGGGTGCTGGCAGTATTTGAAACATCTAGGTAAAGTAGCTAATTAGAAAGAATAAAGGATGAAGCTATAGTGGGGGGGAGGGTTGCCCAACCTAGTCCTCCAACCACAAATGATATCCCTAACAGCAGCTTTAAAGTTTCTTTTTTCTATAGAGTATTGTTCTTGGGTACTGAGGCCTTGTTTATGTATGGTTTATATATATCCATGTATGTGCATATTGTCTCCCTCAATAGACTATAAGCTCCTGGATGGAAGGAACTTTTTCGTTTTTGTCCTTGTATCTCTGGTACCTAGCATGATACCTAGCATGTAATAAGCTCCTCACCAATGGTTATCAATTAATTGGTGATTTTTTGCTGCTTATTTCCAGCATGATTTTATTCTGCTGCCTTGGGGTCAAAAGTTGCCAGTTGGTAGAGAGGTGCTCCCTCCTGAGCCGTCTCACACTCTCTCAGACCCTTGGTGCACTTGGTAGCCTGGGAAGCTGACTCTTCCACCAGAACTCTTTCAATATGGAGGTACATTTTAAAATGGCAATCAGTCCAGGAAAGCCATTGGAGAGCCTCTGGAGATCTCCAAAGTGTATCTTTCAGAGGAAGCAGTAGAGTAGGAGAGAGATACCAGCACCAAGAAATGCCAAAATGCCACTGGCCCACTCAACGCAGACTATTCTGAGACAACACTGGGATCCCTCTTTGAAGATGGAAAGCTATATTTTCCACATTCAGAATTTCAAAGGAGAGCCAGTTTGAGGACTTGAAAACCCTATTATTTCAAGATAGCACCACCCCTTGACTTCTGAGGGCTCCTTGTAGATTTGTGAATTCATGAATGCCAAACCATGTACCCTCAAGACCATAAAGAATCTTTCCACCACCATCCCAATATCTACCAGCTCACAAAATGTAAGAGAATCTTCTTCATTTTCATTTAGTCAAAGAAACCAGCATCATTGAGAACTTGCCTGGAGTCTGAATGAATGCGACCTACCCCTGGCAAAATCATAGAGCTAACCATTGCTCACATTTTAATGAACCTGAAAGGTGACCATTAATTGACAGGCAGGGCTTATCTGTAGATTCCTGTGGAATGGGGCTGGAATTTGCCAGGGAATGAATTGGAGTAAATTTTTATTAAGCACCTACCATGTGCCCAGAAACTGTGTTAAGTGCAAATATATGATTTGATCTTCATAAGATCCTTGTGAAGCAGACACAATTATTATCTCCCCTCCCATTTTACAGTTGAGAAGACTGAGGCAGACAGTGATGAAGTGACTTCCCCAGAATAAGTATTTGAGGTCAGATTTGAACTCAGTCTTCCTAGGGCAGCTAGGTGGTGCAGTGGATAGAGCACCAGGCCTGGAGTCAGGAAGACCTGAGTTCAAATCTAGCCTTGGACACGTATTAGCTGTGTGACCCTGGGCAAGTCACTTAACTGAGTTTCCTCATCTGTAAAATGAGCTGGAGAAGGAAATGGCAAACCGCTCCAGTGTCTTTGAGGTCACAGTGAGGAGGACAGGAATGAAATCTAAACAACTACCTTCCTAACTCCACGCCCATCACTCTGTGCGCTATTGTGCCACCTAGATGCTTCTGGCATGGGAAAGGAAAAGCTTTGATCTGAATTTGATTTAAGCACCTATTATTTGCCAGCAGAAAAATCACTGCCCTCAGGGAGCTTACATTCTTCTAGGAGGAGAAGGGAAACTATGATAGATACATGAATAAATTTAACATGAGGAAAATTGAGGCGGGGAAAAAGTCCTAACAACTGGGGGGTCAGGAAAAGCTTCTCTGAGCGAAGTTTGAACCTTGAGGTGAACCTTGAAGGGCAACCAGGATTCTGTGAGAAGGTATTGTGAGCAAATGTGTGGAGGTGGGAAATTCAGTGAAGTGTTTAGGTCACAGCTTTTTAGCTAAAATGTAGATTTCTCCTTGGCCTCAGAGGATAGAACCAGGGACCACATAGTGGAAGATTCAAAGAGATATCAGGAAAGATCCTAATGAGAGCTGGCCCAAAGCCCAAAGCAGGGTGGACTGCCTCCATTGGTGGTGGATATCTCCTTGTCAGGGATAAAGCAGAAGGGATCCTTGGCCAGGTTCAGGTTGGACTGGATAGCTGATGGAGTCCCCTCCAACTTGAAAATACTGCTATTCTAGTTATGAAAGAATATGAATCAAACAAGATTAAAATGTAACTGAGGAATATCTGACAAAAAAATAAAAATACAACAGAGCACAGATAATGTTAACATGTGGTTTTCTAAGCCAACAGGCATCCCAGAGGGATCTTTCTGTACAGTTTAATGGTTCCCTCCCATTTCTATTTGAATTTCACACACACACACACACACACACACACACACACACACACACACACACACACACACACACACCAGTCTAGGGAAACCTGAGTTTGTTGTGTTCTCCATACTCATCTTCATAATTTTTTGCCAGTTGTTTCTCTTGCCTTCTTTTCCACCCAAGGAGAGGAGGATAAGTAGATCTAACACCACAAATTTATAAAACCAGGGAAGACAAACTCTCTCCCAACTGTTAGAGGGGACTGAGTGATTCAGTGGAAAGGGTAAGAGAAACTGGGTTCAAATTCCATTTCTGATACTTATTATATGTGTGACCTCAGGGATTAATGGTAATACCACAACTAGCATTTATATAGTGTTGTATGAGGTAAGTACTCTTATTACCTCCATGAGGAAACTGAGGCTCACAGTGTTGGAACCACTTGTCCAGAATCACATAAGTAGTATCTAGGGCAGGATTTGAACCCCCATCTTTCTAAGTCCAAGGCTAGCCCTGTCCAGTGCACTATTTGGCTGCCTCTTCATATCCCTGGTCCTTATTAAAGGAAGAGTGTGTCCTATTTGGCCTCTGAAGTACTTAGCTCTGGGTCTGTGATCCCATGAGGTTCTGTAAATGGAGCAAGGGCTCTCTTACTTACTCCAGCCATGGAGGCTGGAGCCCCCTCCCCCCATCTGGGCCCTACAAAAGTAGAATTATAGAATGTAAAGGTATAACAGACCTTAGAGATAATTTAGTCCAAGCCCTTCCTTTGAAATGGGGAAACTGAGGCCCAGAGAGAGGAAGGGACTTGTCTAGGGTCATACCGCCAGTTGAGTGTCTGAGGTGGGCTCCTCACCCAGGTTTTCCTGTCTCCAAGTCTAACACTAGCCAATAAACTTACTCTTGAACCATCCCTATCACTCCTCATTTGAATTCTTTCATTCAGTGGATAAAACACTAGGCTTGGAGTCAGGAAGACTTGAGTTCAAATCCAGCCTCAGACACTTGACTGGCTGTGTGACCATGAGCAAGTGACTGGGGATAATATCATATCCTAGGATTCTTGTGAGGGTCAAGTGAGATGATATTTGTAAAGCATATAGCATCGTGCCTGGCACATAGCAGACTCATTCAGCATATACATCTTGAGTCTGTACTCTGTGCTAAGAACTTGAGGAGATACAGATGTAGGTAGGCTCTCTGTCCTCAAGGGGCTTCCATTCTAATCAGATATTAAGCCTGAAGGCTGTATTCATCTCTAGTACGTTGAGTGATCACCCAGCTGGGGAAAGGGCCAACCCTCCATGTTATAAGAGAAAGCCGCTAAGTGGCCATGTGGTGGGAAGGGGAGGTAGGTATCACAGTATCTTTTAACTGTCCCTTGAGGCTATCCCATGCAACTGCCTGATTATGGATTTCCACTTTTTAAGGGTGATCAAGGAGTCAGACTCTTCATGATTAGGCCAGACTCTGGGATTTGAGGCCGTGTGTTATTTTTTTTTTCTTTTTGGAGGCAGTCAGGGTTAAATGACTTGCCCAGGGTCACACAGCTGGTACATGTCTGAGGCTGGATTTGAACTCAAGATTTTCACACTCCAGGGTTAGTGCGCTATCCACCGAGCCACCTAGCTGCCCTAGAAGCAGTTACTGTGCGGGGAGGGGGAGGGAGGAAGGCCGGGGAAGCCCTGGGTTTAGAGATAGAAGGCTTGGGTCAAGTCCTGGCCCTGTGACTTGCAAGTCTGTGTGATTGGGAGCAGGTTTCTTTCCCTTTCTGGCCTCAGTTTCTTCCTCTGTAAAATGAGGGAACAGAGCTGGATGATTTCTACATGCTCCTTGAGCTGTAACTCTACCGTATCTATGAGCTGAAGGCTGATGCAGATCACTGCCCTGACTAGCACACTGGTGCATGCACAGCCTCACAGCATCACAGCACGGTGCAAGCTCAGGCCTTCTCATTGTGCGCTCCTGGCCTGCTCAGGGCGCAGGCCGCCAAGGCTTTGGTGGCTGAAGGAGCTGAGTGATAAAGGGACAACACTATTTCATCAGTTTCTTCCCGTTACAGATGTCATTATCAACTTCCCATAATAGCCCTAATGGGTTTTAAATTAATTTGGAGAGAATCTCAATTAGCTTTTTCTCCCCCAACCTGTGCGCCTCCCTCCCTTCCCCCTTTGGCTAGAAATGACATTACCTCTGGAACATCCTCTAGAACCTTTGGAATATCTCCTGGTGTTGTTGGGTCTGCTCAGGGGAAACCAGAGACCCAAGCAGAACTGTCAGACACATGCCTGCCTGTGCCTGGTCTGGCACTTTTGGGACTTCTGCTGCCCAAAGCTGCCCCCTGGGCCCTCAGAAACAGGTGGGAAACCTCCCCCCACCTCGGTCATCTACCCAGAAGGCCAGCAACATAATTAAGATGAGCTATACCTGCGTGTCCTGAGCAAACAGTGAATTCCAGGGCAGGAGATCCTGTGAAACAGAAGACAGTTTAGCTTGCAGGCTTTATTTTAACCCCACGACTACCTTTTTTTAATGGAAAGTATTATAGCTTCATAAAAAATACCCGAGGCTCTTTGCTCAGAAACCGTTTTTATGTTTCATTGGGGTAAAATACAAATGGCCACGTAGTGAAGCATGGAAACTCTCATGCCGTATGGGGGCTCTTTAATTCAGCCTTGCAGTATGTGGCCAGCGGGGGTGGGGGAGGTGGGGGGGAGGGGAGAGAGAGAGAGAGAAGAGGGGGAGAAGGAGAGAGAGAAGAGAGATGAGAGAGAGGGGGGAGAGAGAGAAGAAGGAGAGAGAGAGAGGGAGAGAGAGAAAAGAGAGATGGTAGAGAAGACAAAGAGAAGATAGAGGAGGGAGGGGGGAGGAAGAGAGGGAGGGATGGAAGGAGAGAGAGAAAGGAGAACAGACAGGGGGAGAAAGGGAGAAAGAGAGGAGAGAGAGAAGGGGGAGAAGGAGAGAGAGAGAAGAGAGAAAGGAGAGAGAGATGGAGAGACAGAGAAAGGAGAAGAGAAGAGCGAGGGGGAGAGAGAGGGGGAGAAGGAGAGAGGAGAGAGAGAAGAAGAGAGAGAGAAGGGAGAAAGGGAGAGAGAGGGGGAGAGAGAAGAAAGAGAAGAGAGAGGGGGACGGAGAGGGGGAGGAAGAGAGGGAAGGATGGAGGGAGGGAGAAGGAAGAGAGAGAGAGAGAGAGAGAGAGAGAGAGAGAGAGAGAGAGAGAGAGAGAGAGTGCCAGGCTCTCCTTCCAGATGAAGACTTGGGAACAAAGGCATTTTCCTATAGTGAAAAGTTGGATCTGCCTGGTCAGATGAAAGGACCTGTGGAGGGCTGGTTCAAGAAGCGCTGACCATTAATCTTCCCTCCTCAATGTCTATTGTCCCTGATCAAGGGACGTTTAGCATCTGAAGCAAAATAGGGATGAACCAATGGCGGGCTGAATGCCTTCAGATGGCGTGGGAGGGTGGATACCGCCATGTGGGGAGAGACAGAGATCCTCTTGACACCATGGGA
Source organism: Pseudochirops cupreus (assembly GCA_028627135.1). NCBI lineage: Eukaryota > Metazoa > Chordata > Mammalia > Diprotodontia > Pseudocheiridae > Pseudochirops > Pseudochirops cupreus. Next base: position 91,626,277 of record CM053582.1, read on the forward strand.
CTGCTGAGGGGGACACCCCTCCAATCAGGCTGTTTTTGTAGCACCCTATTTTAGCTAATTATTCTTGATAATTAGGTCAGTTGTTTCCTCACATTTGGCATCCAAGAAGCCTGATTACTTGGGAGGGAGGGAGGGTGTCCTTGGGCACCAGGGGAGAGCGATAACCCTCACTGTGAACATATTCTTTAGGGGAAGAAAAGAATAGAGGTTGAAGCCAAAGCTTCTCCTTCCCTTCTCCACTCCCCCAGGCACCCCCAGCCCCTACACACACATAAAACACAAACGCCCTCACAGTGTTATGTTATAACTAGGAGGCACCTTAGAGATCATCTAATCCAATCCCTTCATTTTACAGCAGAGTTAACTGAGGCTAAGGAAAGGACAGTCAGTGACCTGCCTGGCTGTCCATTCAAAATCACACAGAGAGCATGGAGCACAGCACGGGGTCCAAATGACAAGCTCATAGAACAAGAGCTAGAAGGGTCATCAAACATCATCTTGTTCATTTACTTCATTGTACAAATGAGAAAACTGAGGCCCAGAGAAGTGAAGGGACTTGCCCAAGGTCACACAGAAAGTAAGTGGGGGAGATCATAGTATCATAGAATTAGGGCTCAAAGGAACCTCAGAAGTCATCCATTCATCTCCTTCTTTTTACAGAGGAAGAAACTGAGGCCCATAAGGGGGAAGTGACTATAGATCAAAAGATTCTTTGTAGAGAGGCAGGGAGGTGGGGCAGTGGGCAGAATTCTAGGCCTGGAGTCAGGAAGACCTGAGTTCAAATCTGGCCTTAGGCACTTCCTAGCTGTGTGACCTTGGGCAAGTCACTTTACCCTGTCTGTCTCAGTTTCATCATCTGTAAAATGAAAATAATAACACCTACCTCCCAGGGTTATAAGGATCAAATAGTATAATACTTATAAAGTGCTTGGTACATAATAGGCACCGTGTAAATGCCAGTCACGATCCTATTACTATAAAGAGCTTTCAGGTCACTAGTCTAAACTCCTCATTTTGCAGATTAGGACACTGAAGCCAAGCATCTTGCCGGAGGCCACAGAGACAGTAAATGGCGGAGCTGAATCAGTTCTGGTTTCTCTGACCCCACACGCATCTACTCCACTGACTTTGAAACAGCCATGCCTTCCCTGACTCTCACTGACCCCCTAAACCTGTTGTGTGTACCCTGGGTTGTGCATTACTGACTGCCACATACAGTCCCACAGCTGCACTTCAGGACTCAGAGGCTTAGAGGCCATTGAATGCAAAGAAACAGGCCTAGGTGCATGAACTGAGTTGTCCAAAGTCACACAGAAAGTAGCAGAATCAGAATTTGGTTGTAACTAGTTGTAACCCCAAGGCCACACTCTTTACATTATTCCAGGCCATAAGCAAGTAATTTGACCTGTGTCTAAAGAGAATTCATTGCTTTCAGTATATGCCGAGATGTACACATCAAAAAATATGTATGTCTTTTTTTACATGTACCAAATACACATTCATTTGTATAGTTAAACTTTGTTTAAAGATGGGTGCTATGCTAAAATAAGGATTTCCTGTATGGTACTCCAGTCATTCATGGATTATTCCATAAGGTGGCACTGTGGAGAATGTGTTGACTTGGAGTCAGGAAGATGACCGCACTAACATCCAGTATCTCTTTTCCCCTTGGTAGCCAAACTCCTCTGAAGCTGCATTTGAACTTAGGTCTTCCTGACTGCTGACCCAGCACCCTCTCCACTGCATAACCAGTTGCTATAAGGAAGAGTATGATAAGCTGAAGAGTAGCCAGAGGAGGGCAGCCAGGGCAAGGAAGGGCCTTGATGACAGTATCCTCATCCATGAAATGGGCAGAATAGTAGCACCGCTTTCCTACAGACAGTCAAATGAGATAACATTTGTAAAATTAGTTGAAAACCTTAAAGCCCCATAAAAATATCAGTTATCATTCTCCTAAATATGGGGAAAAATTAAAGAAAATAGGGGTGTTTATCATGGAGAAGACAAGGTTGGAACAGTAAGCTAGAAAGGCAGATTAAGACTGGATGAAAGATTTTCCCAACAGTGAGTACTACAGTGGAAAAGAGGAATGAGCTGCCCAGGAGTTCCAGCTTCAAGCAGGAGCTGGCTAACCACTTTTTGAAGATATTGTAGGGAGGATTCTAGGCAAGCCACAGATTGCATTAGAAGAGCGTGGATTTGGCCTGGCCACACCACAAGTCCAGAGAAACAGAAGCAGAGCTGGGAGAATGAAGAATGGCTCACTTGGGCCCTTTTTCAAAATGGAAATTCCAAGAGGAACTCATCAATGGGAGAAGGGGGCCCAGGGGTACAGTGATGTTCCAGAGTGAGAACAAGGCAGGGAGATGTGGAAAGTTAATAACAAGAAAAGAGTTTGTTTAATGCATGAATACAACGTAAGTCCCAAGGTTATTGATGATTAGTTGAATGATTCAGATAATAAATAGTATGAGTTCAACAGAGGGAAAGACTGGGTTCGAATGGCCTAGAAAGGCATCATGGAGAAGGAAGGACTTGAGTCAACCCTTGGAGGATAGTTTGGATTTGGATAACTCTCTGTCCGTCCTCCGTTTGAGCTCCAGGAGAGATCTTCTCAAACTGGCTCCAATCTACCTTTCCGTCCATATTGGACATTATTCCCCTTCATGAATGTTGTGGTCTACTGCTTCTTACTGTCCCTCAAATGTCACAGTACCTTGCCATTGCTTTTGCACGGCTTGTCCCCTATGCCTGGAACACAGTCCTGACTCACTTCCACCTTCTCCCACAATCTCTTGTTTCTCTCAAGACTCAACTCAAGCACTACCTTCTACGGGAATGGTCTCCTGAGGCCCTGCCCCCAGCTTCCAGTGTCCTCCCCTCCAAAATCACCTCTTAGTATATAGGTATTGTATGTGCGTGCATCTCCTCTGGTAGAAATGTTCTTTGAAAAAAGGGCCTGCATCACTTTTGTCTTAGCACCCAAGGGCTTGGCACAGTGCTTATTGTATATTAGGTGCTTAATAAGAATTTACTAATCAGTTAATTGGTTGATTACTCTGATCTATGCTTCCTACTTGGCCATCTGCCTGAGGTTTGTCTCTCGAAAATATAGATGTGACCATCCAGAAGCCAGGCATAGGGTTAATAGTTAAATGACACCCCAGACCTTCTCCAAAGGGTGAGGGAAGGGTACAGAGTCCCTCTTACAAGCCCTGGTGTGTATCTGGGCCAACTGGGAATCGAGCATCCTGATTCCTACATGTCCTTTCTTGGGATCATGGCAATTGTGAGGGGGCAGCCAGGTGGAAAGGATCCTGAGTTTACAGCTAGAAGAATCAATCCCAGTATCACAGACCTTTGGAGCTGAAAAGAACCGGAGGGGCCATCCAGCCCAGACCACATGATCCCTGGCAAATGGTCACCCAAGTTCTGCTCGAAAAACCTCCAGTGGAAGAGCACCCAGCCCCTCCCAAAGCAGCCACTTCTCAGTGACTCAAATTGTTTAGACGTTTTCCTGACATTTCTGTGAAACCTGCCTCTCTGTAACTCCCATCCTTGGGGCCAAGCAGATCAAATCCAGCCCTTTTTCTATGTGACAGCCCTTCAAATGTCAGAAGACAGCTCTCATATTCTCCTAAGTCCTCTCTTCTCCAGGCTCATTTAACAGATGCTCAAAAGACATGAGCCCAAGGCTCTTTGCCATCCTG
>CM053582.1:91630086-91651065 GCA_028627135.1 Pseudochirops cupreus
AGGGAGGAAGGAAGAGAGGGAGGGAGGGAGAAAGAAAAACAAGCATTTATTAAGCACCTACTATATGCTAAGCACTACACTAAGCACTTCCTCACAACAAGCCTGGGCAGTAGTTGCTGTTATTATCCCCCTTTTACAGTTGAGGGAACGGAGACAACCAGAGATGAAGTGACTTGCCCAGGGTCACACAGAGGCTGGGTTTGAACCCAGGTCTTCCCAAATTCATGCTTGCTGTGGAATAAATGCTTGTTGATTGAGTTGGAAACAGAAGACTTGGGTTCAAAACCCAAATTGTGCATGATAGAAGACCACAGTTTCTTAGACAGAGAATGAATAAGTGAATGAATGAAGGAGCATTTATGAAACATGCCAAACACTGTGCTAATTTCTGGGAATACAAATGGGAAAATCTAGCCAGACTGCGCTCATTCTTCTTTGTATATTTAAACACTTGTGTTTGCTGATGACTGTACATAATAAAAAAGAAAATTTTAAATAAAAAAACGCCAAGTCTGACGCTTACTGGCTGTGTGACCTTGGGTCAGTAACATTACCTCTCTGAGATGCAATTTTTTCATCTCTAAAATGAAAGGATTGCCCCGGAGGACCTCGGAGGCCCCTGCCACCTCTGAATCTCTGCTCCTCAGTCCCTTCTCCCTGGGCCTCATTTTTCTCCTCTATTAGCATGACCAGACCAGCTCTGAGGTCACATCTAGCTCTAAATCTGATCATCTTCCTGCCAGCAGAAAAGGAAAGTCAGGGCCAGGGATGAATGGATGAATTGTTGAGCCATAAGAGGAGGCCAGAAGCTGCAGATATCTGAGCTGCCCCAAACTTGGCCAAGGATGGACTGACTATGGGGGCCATTCTCCCCTCCACATGCAATACACACATGCACACACACATGCACACACACACATACACACAACTTTTCAGGAGAGGCTATTTTAGAAAAAAGAAAACCAAAACAAGCCCATCTTGGCATCACTGTAAGAATAAACAGTATTTAGATGGAAGCCACCTTCATTTTTCTGTTTTTCCCTAACTCTAAGAGTTTCTCTATCTTTCTCCATTAAAAACAGGTTGGGAAGATAAGGTAGACACTAGGAATTTATGGGGCTATGCAAAAAAAAAAAGTTCAATTTCCATTAAGATTTCAGGACCCTTGCCAATTCTCCTCAGCCAAGCTGATATTATTTCCTTCTTGGATGTCTTTGCTTGATTGCAATTTACGATGCCAGGGCCACTGCACAATGCCGTGCTCACCTGAAACCTTCAGGAGAACATGGCATTCCCCCCGAGGAGGCTATTTTCCCTCTCAAAGGAAAAATGGGTGAAAGATTCCCTTCTCCAGATGTTGTAAAAAATTCCCCCCTGCTTAAGCAAAACCAGAAAGATTTTATACACAATGACTACAGTAATGTAAATGCAGAGAACCATGAGAGCAAAGATGAAACTGGATCCTATGAGATCCTATTGATCAGTCTTGACCCCAGAAATGAGACATGAGACGGCCCCACCCCTCCCTCTCCTCGCAGAAGCCTCCGGTGGAAGAGCAGCCCCGCCTGGGGTTGGGATGGAGGTGGGGCGGGGTCTGTGGAGTGGAGCCTGTCATACCGTCTGGTTCAGCTGAGATGCTGGGGCTAACCTGCCGGTTTTCCTCTCTTTTATTCTTTGTCACAAAGGATGGTTCCCTGAGTAGGGAAGAGGAATATTTGTATTGGGAATATTAAATTTGGGAAGAAGTAGAATTAGATGATTTCTTCTAAATGAGTCCACGATCCTGTGATTTTCGGGAAAGTCAGTTTAGAAGCAATCCACGGATGAGCCCAAGCAGATTCTCAGGCTCCCTGAGTCCTGCTCAGTTTACAGAACATTAAAACGTTATCCCCACCCTGGAAAACTGCAGACAGAGTAGCTGGCCTCATAGATCATGGGGAAGAGCATTGGATTTGAAGTCAGAGGGGCTGAACTCAAATCCCACTTCTGATGCTAAGATCACGTTCTATTTCCACTTGCGTATGTCTTGGACGTGCATAGTTATTCACATGAAGTCTCCATTTGACTGTGAACTAATTGAGAGTGGGGATTGAATTTTTGCCTTTCTTTGTATCCCTAATGGGGAAGCTAGGTGGCGCCATAGTGCATAGGGTGCCAGACCTGGAGTGAGCAAGACCTGAGTTTAAATTTGACCTCAGACACTTACTAGTTGTGTGACTTGGACAAGTCACTTAACCACATTTGCCTCAGTGTCCTGGTCTATAAAATGAACTGGAGATAGAAATGGCAAATAACTGCAGCATCTTTGCCAAGATAACCCCACATGGGGTCATGACTGAACACAACTGAACCACAACAGAGTATCCCTGATCTTGGGCACATAATCAATGCTTAATAAATGCCATTGACTTAGCTTGACTACCCATGTGACCTGAAGCAAATCACTTCCTTGTGCTTCACTACCCTCATGCATAAAATGGGGAGGTTGGTCTAGAATGACCTTCGAGGCCCCTTCTATCTCTAGACCTATGATCCTCCAGCATTTACCAGCCCTAACTAACCACTCTAATAGGAGGACCCAAAGAAAAATGGCATTGTCTGAGATGCCATTCCTTAGAGATGGAAGTTATTAATTAGGCTTATTATCCAGAACGTGTCAGTCTCTTAATCCTTCAGCACGGGTAGGGTTTCATGCCTCCGATGGTGTGTTGTTGTCAGCTTTGCTAAACAATGGCTTTTAATATAAAGGCAGAACAATTAGTGGGAATGTTTGGTTACTATATTTATCAAGCCAAGCCATCCTGGGTCCCCTCAAACCCTACACCCGTTCAAAGACAAACTGAAGGTAAAAAGAGACTTTATCGCTCTACTAAAGGCCTTCTAATTTAGGCCTTTGGTTTAATTATCCTTTTCATGTAATCTTCTGCTGACACTGTGTCCTCAATATTATAATCTTCTCTGGAGCAAAGGGGACATACTGGTGTTTTCAGAGCAAAAGACAAAAGTTTGCCTGAAGGAAATCGTTTTTTCTGTTTTGCCTCTGAAGCAATACAAAGTGCCCGGAATGAAATTCAGATGGAATGTGATAGAATGATTTTTTTTTTTAATCTGCACACTTGGGGAGGAGATCGCTTTGCAAGCGTGGGAAGCCAATGTATTCTTCTCTTTGCAGACTCGCTGACAAAGCTGGTCTATGTTGGCCTTCAGTAGACTATGATGAAATGACCGGAAGCATCTTGGCGCAATGATGATAACTGACATTTATATAGTGTGGAGAAGTTTGCCATGCATTTTACAGACACAATTTCTTTTGGTCCTCACTACCACCCTGTGTGGGTGGTCCAATGGACAATAACCTCCCTGCTGTAAAGATAAGGCACCTGAAAAGTGAAAAGACTAGCTCAAGGTCACGCAGCAAGTAAAGAGGAGAGGCAGGATTGCCCCCCGAATCTTCCTTGGCCACGCTACCACTTAAAATGCACGTTGTACTTTGAAAACCTTAGAGTGCTCTGTGTGAATGGCAAAAGTCATTATTATCATCAGTTGAGATGCCAGGAGACATAATGTCTTGCGTTTCTCAAATGCTTCATGGTTTACAAAGCATGCCTTCTCTAGTTTGATGTACATAGATGCCTTTTTTGGGGAGGGCAGTAGGCGGGATAGGGGTTATCAGTGCCATTTTACAGATGAGGAAACTGAGTCTAGAACCTTAGTGGCGTTAACTGCCCAAGATCACACAGGAAACGGATGGCAGGACTAGAGGTGAATGTAGCTCTGTGAAATTCTCAGATGGCCAGGATCCAATGAGATGTCATTTGGGGGATTTTCCCTGGTCCTTGCACCTGAGACAGAGGCCCTGGAGGCAGAGGGAGAGAGTTCTATTGTGCAGGCAACTTCTCCAATTCCCTAATACGGGTTACACTCAAAAGGCAGATTAAAGGATAAAGATGATTTGGAGAACTCTCATCTGAATAGAAACCACTCTCAATTCTTTGCCGTGCCGGAGCTGCTGATAACTGTGTGAGAGGATGATTTTTATCGCCAATATGCTGCACACAGCCAACCCAAAACCACAGCCAGAGCCCACCTCTCCCCCTGTGTCTCCCCTGCCCTCCCAGTCTGGTGCACCTGCATCAGCTCAGGTGCAGCTGTGGGCACTGAGCCCTCCCCAGCTGTACTAACAGCACAGTCTGCAGTCTGAGTGAGTGCCCCTTCTTCATCCCCCTCCCACCACTACTGTCCTTGCTCTGGCTCTCTCCTGTGGTGCAGTGGCGAGTCTGGGTACATGCGTGGCCCCTTTTTTCTAATCCAATAGCAATATCTCTGAGGCCAAAGCAGGCATCTGCCTCATGCAGGTGTCAGGAGCCAGAGAGGAAAGATGAGTTACAGAACCACAGCTCATCAGTTAGATAGGACCTCTATGGGCATCTAGTCCAACCTGTATTTGAAAAAGGGTTCCTTTAGCTTTTGTTTGTAGACATCCAATGAGAGGGAACCCACTGCTTCCCGAGGAGCCCATGCCTCTTTGGAAGAGCTCTTACTGTGGGGGCGGGGAGGTTTGTTTGGTTCTTCTCTCCACCCTGCACCACACCCAGATTCTTGATAAGTCTCCGATCTATGGCTCCTCCAACCTTCTTCTTCTATGCTTGACTCTCTAACATCAGATAGGCTAGAATGTTGGCGGTGGTCCTTGGGGTGCACAGAGGCCTCAGGTGAGATCCGTTGACATTTAGGAAGAAAAAAGAAGACCCTGTCTCTATTTCCATATCTTCCTCCTAAGAAAGTTGTCCATTCACTAAATTCTAAAGTGAGAAGGGACCTCATGGCCATCTAGTCCAACCAACATCTGAAAAAGGATCCCTCCCTCAACATCCCCAATAAATGGTCATCCAGCTTCTGCTCAAAAACCTCCAGTAATGGGAAACCACCACCTCCTGAGGCAGCCCACTCTACTATGGCACAGCTCTGATTGTGGAGATGTTGTTTCTCTTACATCAAACCCAAATCTGTCTCTCTAAATGTCTCTGCTGTACCTCATCCTATCCTCCTAGGCTAAGCAGAGCCAGTGCTTTTGTACAGCCTTTAGGTGCTAGATGCTGGAGTGTCCACCTTGAGACTTTTCTCCCCCAGCCTGATGTAGCAAAGCATCCCGCTCAAGAAGACAGGTATGTGTCAGGTAAACTAAACCACCACCATCTTTTCCACCATATCTGCTCAGATCTCAGTGGAAACAGACCAGTGTCATGAACTCAAGAACCAATGGACCACTGGCCATGCTTCCAACCTACCTCCTGCCACCAATCATCCAGGGAATCAACCATCGTGGTGACCTCCACAGTTCTACATTAGAATTGCATATGGGTTATTGGAAATGTATCAGTGGAAGTAACACTAAGAAAGAGGCATCAATATCTGTTTTGCCTCTCCACTATAAGGTTCATGGGTCCTCTCCATCCTACTTGCAGCTGAAACCTTCTATATGTGTTCCCTTCCAAAGCACAGTAGTGTGCATACAGTAATCATTTAATATGTGCTTTTCATTCATCCGTTCACTCATTCGGGCTAAATATCATGAGTTTCTTCAATCAGTCATTTATATAGTATAATCTCAAGGTTCCAAGATATCCTGAAGCCATGGACAAGTATTATTAACCCCCAGTAGGCAGTGCCATGGTGCACAGAGTGCTGGACCTGGAGTCAAGGAAGACTCATATTCCTGAGCTCAAATTCAGCCTCACACACTTTCTAACTGTGTGACCCTGGGTAAGTCACTTAACCCTGCTTGCCTCAGGTTCCTCATATATAAAATGAGTCAGAGAATGAAACATGTCATTGCCAAGAAAACCCCAAATGGGGTCATGGATAAGATTGAACAACAATAATAAAGTTATTATCCCCATTTCACAGGATGAGAAAAGTAAGGCTCAAAGACACCTAATGTCCTTGCAGGCCCTTTATAGACCTCCTATAAAAGAAAAGGCAAACGAGCTGCATTCCAGCTTAAAATGCCTTTCCTACAAGGTGGACCTCTGTTTGCCTTCTCTTTTCTTTTAGAGGCAGTGGACTTCTCTTCTAGACCTGAGGTTCATGGGATAGGCTAATGAACTTGAATGGAAAAAATTGCATCTTCATTTGCAATAGACTCAAACTGGAATTCGGCATTTCCTTCAATTATTCAAAAATCTCCTTCTGAAAAGAGGCCCCTAGGTTTCCCTAGCCTTCCAAAGGCTGGTCTGTGACATACAAAAAGCATAAGAACTCCTGGTGTAGACATTGTTCCCAGAAGGTGACTGCTGAGAGGTAACTGTTAGGACTGAGGATATGGATGGGCAGAGACCATTAGCCCCCTGGCAAAGCTGGCTAGCTGCACCAGGCTCCAGACTGTTAGCTCTCCCCCTCCCCACCCCTGCCCCCACTAACTGCTGGGATTTTGATGCTCTGGAAAGATAATCTTAAACTCCTTCCTAGACAACATGCCAACTACGGCCAACTGTGGTCATCGTCGCCTCCTCCCCCAAGGTGAAGGCTGACCGAGTCTTCCTTGGAGCTAGTCTGCCTTTTGTTACCCTCTGTCCCCATCACTCTCCCATCTCCCCCCTTGGGGGGGTGCCAGCACATTCACCAAGGGATGCCCCAGGCAAGAAGGGGAGGGAAGACACTTGTCTCTTCCAACCCTCCTGACAGGTCTGGGTGGGAGTTGGAGAGTGACAAAGCTGTCTGACACCCTGACAATTCCCCTTTCCCTCTTGAAACCTTCTCCCTCATTGTGTGGCTGATGAGTGGAGGTGGGGGCCTGGAGAATTCAGGGCCTCTGGAAAATTAATAATGCTGCCCCAAATCCCAAGATGCATTTCGAAACCTCGGGGTAAGGGGCTTGGCAGATAATCTGCTCTTTAGGATTTTCCATTTTCTGAGGTTTCTCCATGTTCCCCCACTGCCTTTACTTGGCCTGTATAACTGAATCAGTGTTAATGAGAGTGTAGAAGGGGGCAGAGTTTTGTGGTCTGAAGGAAGTTTGGATATGGTAACTACAGAGGTGGAGACTGAGGCACAGAGAGAGAAGCAGCTGTCCCCAGGGCAGTTGAAGCCTTTGCCTGCCTCATTGCCCAGGACTGTCAGAAGTTCCTGCCACTGCCGGCCGTCACAGGGAGAACAGTCTCCAACACATCCCTGAGGACATGAGCCATGCGTGGGTTTTAGCCTTCCGGGGATGATGCCCTTCTGCTTAGCTTGCATCTCTGAGCTTTTCACTTAGATCTTTTTCACTTCTTTTTTGTTGCAGTCCTGAATATCCACTTATTCATTCATACACGCAACAAGCATTTATTAAGTGCCTGTTGTGTGCTGGGCCAAGTGCTAAACATAGAGGCACAAAGACAACAATCAGACAGTTCTGGATTTCAAGGCGCTTAGATGTTCTCCAAGTTCCTTTAGAGCTGGGGGGGATTTTCCATATCATCTAATCGACCCCCTCCTTTTTTTCAGATGAGGAACCTGGGGTCCAGAGGTTAACTGTCTGGTCCCGAAGTCACAGGGCTAGTAAACAGAAGATCAGGGACTCAATTCCAGGCACTTCACCTCCAAGTCAGGTGCTCCTCCCAGTAGATCACTGGCCCCCTTGAAGCAAATTCTTGCTCTAAAATCTTCTGCCAGCCTCAGACTTGGCACGTCCCATTGCCAGGTGACAAATGCACCCTGCCCACTTGGAAAGTGTGACTGGTGCCCTGTTTTCTCGGTCTGAGCCTAGTGTCTATTTTAAGAAAGATCTAAATGACAGATCAAGGCTCTGTGGTGGCAGAGGAAGTATTTCACCTGGGGAGAATTTAGTGGAGGTACTGGCCAGGTGCTGTGGTGTTGGAAAAGGGGCCGATTCATTCCCCAGGAAGCCCCCTTCGTATGGCTTGGTGGCTGGGCAACCGATGAGGGGCATTATGGCCACAAGACCGGGGGTCGGTGTCACCGTACATAAGGGCTGATCACAAGATTCAGTGAGAAGAGAGGGCAGTTGCTGTAAAGGAGAGTCGCGGAGCGCCGGTGCTAGGTCCCCGTTGTCCTGGACTAGTTATACCTCAGTGTGAGAGAGGCTGAGGGTGCGAGCAGCTTCCATCCACCTCCAAGCCGCCAAGCAGCACCCCCAAATCTCCTTCTTTTCTAAGAGGTAGCAGCCCAGCAGGAGAGGATGGTGGCGGAAAGCGGGACTGCAGCTGAGCTCGCCTCCGCCCCTGCCTTCCTTATAAATCACAATGCTTCCAAAGCGCCAGATGAGTTCTGACGCCTCTGGGATGAGTGAAATGGGGACTGCGGGGGAATTCAGCAATAACCGGCCCTGATCTTCCAGCTAAGAGGAGAGGGGAAAGGATTACAAATGAACCGTTACCTCCAAGACTGGAAACATTTCACCAAGCGAGTGCTTTATCTTGGCTAATGTTTTTTTTATAAATTATTTATTAATACTCGGTAGGCATTTTTTCTCGGAAATTGGCTAGAAAAGCGCAAACGTATGGAGGGGGCCTGCTAAGTTTGGAGGGAGGATTGTAAAACAAGTTCCAAGGCTTTGGAAAATGCAAAATGTCCTTACGCCAGGGCTCTCGGCTAGCTGCCCGGCTCTCCCGATCCACCATGTGGCTCCAAGAGGAAGATGGACATTAATGGGAACGCGAAACTAATCAGCTCTTCTGCTGGGGCTGAAATCATCTCGAGTCATTTATAGGAAAGAAGGCAAATTTTCCCAACTGCTTCTGGACGTGTGCGATTTACTGATGGAGAGGAATTACGATTTCAGAGGGGTTAAAACAAAACAAAACAAAAAAACAACAGACCCACCCACACAAAGGCCAAGGGGCCAAAGGACGTCCCTCTGTACAAAATTGAAGTATTTTTAATGTCTTTGATCCTTTGTAGAGACTGTGCACAATTTGTGGTCGAAATTTAATAAAGGGAAATGGAAAAACAGTTTGACCCTACCTGGGGGAAGGAAGGAAGGAAGGAAGGAAGGAAGGAAGGAAGGAAGGAAGGAAGGAAGGAAGGAAAAAAGGAGGGAGGGAGGGAAGAAGAAAGTGAAGGGAGAAAGGAAGGAGGGAGAAAAGAAGGAAAGAAGGAGAAAAGAGTGGGAGGAAGTAAGGAGGAGAGGGATAGAGGAAGAAAGGGAAGGAAGGAAGGAAAAAAGAAGGAAGGAAGGAGAAAATAAGGGAGGGAGGAAGAGAAGGAGAGAGGAAGAAAGGGAGGGAAGAAAGGAAGGAAAGACGGCAGAAGGAAAAAAGGAAGGGAGGAAGGAAAGAGGGAAGGAAGGAAAGCAAAAAAGGAGGGAGGAAGGAAAGGGAGTGATGGAAAAAGTCAAGGAAGGGAGGAAGGCTAGGAAGAAAGGAGGAAGGGAGGAAAGGGAGTGAGGAAGGAAGGCAAGAAGAAAGAAAAGAAGGAAGGAGAAAAGCAGGGAAGGGAGGAAGGAAGGAAGGAAGGAATCCATTGGGTTGCTGAAGGGTACAAAGGATAGTCAAACCCTGTCAGTATGGGTTGGGGCAGGAGATGAAAAGAGGAATCATTCATTCAGCAAGCATTTTAAGTGATTTTAAAGGTACAGGGAACTACCAGATGAGGAAACTTGGTCTTCCAAAGCAAGTGGGCACCTTCTCTACCCTTTATGGTCTTAAGGTGTTTCTAGAGCACTGAGCAGTTGAGGGATTTGTCCAGGGTCAGAAACCAGTCTAAAGCAGAATTAGGATTTGAACTCAGCTCTTTCTGACTGAGACCAGCTCTTCATCTACTCTGGCCCCCTGCTCTTGCCCTCCTATATAGGAGGAAATTAACATCCACTTGTTTGATTGAACTGAATGACCTCTCAGGCTTGGGGGAAATGACAAAAAATAAAATACAGTCTGCCCTGTTGTCAAAGTGCTTATACATTGTATTGCATGGAAACATTATGTACTCAGATAAGTACACATAAACACACAGGCACTTAACAGGCTTTTGTTTCTTTTGTTTTTAGGTAACCAAAAGGATCTAACTTTGAGACATAGGTGACAGCTAGAGTCAGCTAGGTGGCATAGTGAGTGGTCTGCTGGCCTTGGAGTCAGGAATATGGAATTGGATGTGAACTGGGTTTCAATTGGCACACCTTTAACTATCTACATACCAAGGTCAAGGCCACTTCAGCCTTGTGAGCCTCAGTTTCCTCATCTGTGAAATGGGGATAGCAATGCTCTAGTAAGAGTCCTAGCTCCAGACAGTTTAGTGTGTGTGGATCAAATTTCTGTAAAGTCCTATACTGATCTTGAAAGCTCTACATAAATGTTATTTTTGTTATAGAACCAACACTATCTCTAACCCACAAAGCAGCATCAACCTGTACTCTTCACTTTGGTGACTTTGAAGAAAATGAGATTAGTCCCCCTTGGGCTGGAGCAATTTTCAGTTGGAAATCCCTCTATAGAAATGCAGGGCCAGCAGGGCAATTTAGGAGAATGATAGCGTTTTCTATGCCTCTTCTGCTGCCTTGCCTTTCAAAGCACTGGCACTACTAAGTGTGACCTTGGATAAGTCAATTCATTTCTAGACCTATACTTTTCTATTCTGTCTAATAAAAGGTTTGGATTAGATGTTTCTCTGAAATCTAAATCTTCAACCCTGAGATCTCATATCTCATTTTTCATTCTCACAAACTGACCCAGGAGCCAGGAATCGCTGTCTTAGAGATGGGAAGGCAAGGTTTACACAGGTGAAGTGATTTGTTTGCATCACCCAGGTACTTAGGCAGTAGGGCAGGCTTGGCAACCCAGGATCCCCAGCTCCAAACCCACCCCCGAGTCCCTCCAGCCAAGCAAGCCTATCACTTTTCAGAAAGTCCTTTTGGATGTAAGAGTCTGAGCACTTGGGTACAAATGCAGACCATGAGCAAGAGGCAGGTAGGTGGTTCAGTATGGATAGGCCATCATATACAGTTTCAGTCCCTTCCTAGAGGAATGACCCTGGGCAAGCCACCACTTTGCCTGTTTCCTCAGCTGTAAAACGCATCTCCCTCCAGGATTGTTGTGAGGATCAAGTGAGATAATATATGTGAAGCACTTAACACAGTAGTAGTAGGCACATAGTACTAGGTGTTTAAGAAACACTTGAGTCCTTCTCCTTCCATTTCTAAATCACCTTTCGACCTATTCAGGCTAAGATCAAGAGTTACTTTCTCTGGGCAGGATGCTAGTGCCTTGAGAATATGGACTATTTTTCATAGAATCATAGATCAAAATTGAAAGGGGTTTTAGGGACCATCTAGTCCCACACCACCACGCTGGCAAGTCCCTTGACCTCTCTTGGTCCTGTTTCCTCATCTGTCAAATGAGGGAGTTAAGCAGATGGTTAATTATGTCCCCTTTCCCTTTAAATCTATAATCCCATGAAACCTTCCTCCTCAGTTTGGAGATGTGGAAACTGAGGACCAGAGTTAAAACAACCTACCCAGGGTCAGAGTACAGTATCAGAAGCAGTATTTGAATCCTCCAATCTCCCTGATGTCAAGTCCAACACTCACATGGTAGACTCTTAAATGCTTTTTGTTGAACTAGATTGAATTCTGAAGTCCTTCTAGGGTGCCTCCTTCCCCTCCCAGCCTGGAAGAAGATCCATAGTTCTGTTAGCAAATGGAAAGATGGCGTCTTTGTTGCCTGAGCTGAGCTCCCCTACTGGTCCTGGACTATGGGAAGATAGATTCATTTTTGTTTCCCTAAATGGCTCTTCTGCATTATCGTGCTACAAATTGCTCCCCATCCCCTCCTGCTGCTTCCTTTATAGAAATGGGAAAATCTTTTAAAAATTGAGTGTGGATTATTCCATGTTCTGCAGCTCAGGCAGCTGCCATGTGTTCAACTAAAGGAAAGATCCCCATAAGTGGACAGGGCTCAACTGCCCATGTTCAGATCCCAGAGGTCAGGAATCTCTGAAGACTATAAATCATACACTGTTTTCTTGGGCTTGGGGTGGGGGGAACAAATTTTTTAAATGCCCAGGCCCCATTGGCTGTACGCAGTGCCACTGCCAAGACATGCAGGATGGAGAATCTCTCCCTCTGGTGTCATGACCTGGGTTGCCCAATTGCATTTTAAAGACCAATCGGAGTAGAGCCAATGGTGTTCAGTGTGGCTCAGGGCTTGTTAATGCATTTGTCCACTTGACTAAAGATGGCCATTGTGAGTTTCCTGCTCGAGAGAGATAGATATGGAAGTTGCTGGCCAATACTCCATACCCTGCTTCAGTGAGAGGAAATCATGCTGGAGTGAACCTTCCTGAGTTCTAAACTGGACATGGAAACTCCCCTGCCTTCCAAGGTGTTGGGGGAGACAACAGCATTCAAGGATAACATATGTAGAGCTTTTTACCAGAGCTCCCAGGTCCAAAGGGGCTGCTAAGTTGAGTCCTAAATGAATTACCTCATTAACCCTTCCCTGTTCTTCAAAGACAGGTACTTGTCCATATAACTCCATTTTCAGAAGCTGATGGATTAGGAGTCAGAAGATTCAACTCTCAGCTATGACAGCAAGGACATTGAAAGACTGGATGGTGTCCAAGAGAAAGCAATCAGTATGGTGAAGGACCTCAGGTTCATGCCAGAAGCATGTATTAAGTGCCTACTGCATGCCAGGAGAGGCAGCTAGGTGGCTCAGTGGATAGAGTGCTAAGCCTGGAGTCAGGAAGAGTTCAAGTCTAGGTCTCCTAAACTTACCAGCTGCTTGACCCTGGGCAGTAACTTCTGTTCGCCTTAATCCACTAGAGATGAAAATGGCAAACTAATCCAATATCTTTGTCAAGAAAACCCCATGGAAAGTATGGTCCACAGGGTCACAGAGTCAGTACAGCTGAATGACTACACAACAACATGTGCCAGGCGCTGACTTAGATGCCAGCAGACAGAAATGAAGCAGTGTCTGACCTCAAGGAGATTAGATTTGATAAAATCACTGGCAGCAACTTTAAGTGGCCCAAGGATTTAGATGCTCCCCCTGAAAAATCTCCCCATGTTTGGGTTCAGGATCTTCCACACACAACAGATACCATCTTGAAGGTGACTCAAGAGATTTCCAGAATCAGAGAGCCTATGATGCCCAGCTTCAGTCTCTTTCACGCTAGTGCGTCCCAGGGCCAGATGACTGCTTAGATCTTTGGAAAGTGATCTAATGCTTTCCCATTTCACTACCAGGAAATTTCAAAGGCCAAAAGGTTGGGAGAGGCTGCCTCCTCTTCCATCCCAGGCAGCCAGGGGCCCTAGAGGGATGTGTGTCACTTTTCTCATCCCTAATTTGTGTTCTGAACTGAAGTCTAGTTAAAATGGCTATTTGGTCAGTTTCAAGCATAGGGTATCATAAGAGGCTGCTGTAAAAAATGCGCGGTCACTATCTGGGAAATTGATCTGCCTGGGCAGCACAGTAGTTAGCCTGCCCCATACAGAATCAAAATTAACAAGAATGGAATTAAAATACAATCTTTTCCTGGCCAGAAAGCCAATATTGCCCAGAAAAGAAAGGAATGACTCTGGAGTTAGCTTTCCTATTGGCTTCTGACCTCAAACATTGTACTGCTGATGAGAATGTCCCTGAATAAGAGACCCCATGTCCCCCAAATCCCCTCAGAGGTAGCTTTCTTATGATCCAGAGATGGGAAGTGACCGCTTTCTAAAAGGAACTCTTTTTTTCCTGGGGAACACGTTCATTTTTGAGCCTGAGACCCTGACCTGGAATTGTCCTCAGTCCTTTTTTGCTTTTCTCCATGCTGGGGAGTTGACTGGGGCTCTCCCTGGCTGGTTCAGACTCTATTTCCAGAAATCCAGCCTTTGTCTGTGGCTGCCACTCACCTCGCAAATGTGTATTTTCCTTTGTCATTGTCACTTCTTGCAATTATGTCCCATGCAAGTCTGTTAGAGGCTTCTTTGTGGTCTTTCCAAAGAGAAAAGAAAGCAGTTGTTTCACCTTCTGAAATGTTGTGGGTATTTTTGTAGCACAGTTTGAAAGACAGTGTGCTGTAGTAGAAAGAGTGATGGGTAGCAGTCACTGAGGTGGTGCGGTCAGGGGCACATCATTTCAACTCTCCATTTGCTTCTATTTGTCCATCTATAAACTGGAGGTAATAACGCTTTCACCACCCAACCTCACAGGATCCACTTCAGTTCTGTTTAGGTAGCATTTGTTAAGCCTGGAACTATTTAGACACCAGAGATGCAAAATAAAAATAATCAGCTCCTGCCCTCAAGAAACTTACATCTTGCTGAAGAGAAACAACATGTATCTAGATCAGCAAATACAAAGTATGTAAAAGGTAACTTGACAAGAAAAGACCACTAGTAACTGGTTATCAGGAAAGGCTTCCTGTAGGAGGTACCGCTTAAGCTGAACCTTGAAAGGAATTAGGGAATTCCAAGAGGTAGGGGTAAAACAAGAGACCCTTCAGACGTAAAAGGAGACAGTGGATACGGTGTTGAACATGGTGTCAGGAAGACCAGAGTTCAAATCCAGTCCCAGATACTTATTAGCTTTATAACCCTGGGCAAGTCACTTAACCCCTGCCTGCCTCAATTTCCTCAATTGTAGAATGGGGATAATAATAGCCCCTATTTCCCAGGGTTGTTGTAGGATCAAATGATATAATTTGAAAGGTGTTTAGAACAACCTATGGCACATAGTAGGGGCTTAATAAATGTTTCCTCTCTTCATGGCATGGGAGACAGTCTATAAAAGTACAGAGACAGGAGGTATAGTGTCCTATAAAGGGAGCATTAAATCGTCCAATTTGGCTGAAATGTAGAGTCCGGGAGGGGAAGGAATATGAAATCAGCCTGGAAAGAAAAGTTGGATCCATATGAGGAAGGACTTGAGGTGCCAACAAAGGAATCTGTGTCTTATCCTAGAGGCAAGAGGGAGCCCCTGATACATTTTGAGCAAGATAGTGACATCATCAGACCTTGGGTTGGAGGAAGATTTCTTTGGCAGCTGTGCAGAGGATAGTTTGGCAAGGATGGAAACTTGAAGCAGAGAGACCAATTAGGAAGCCATTGCAATGGCCCAGGCGAGGGATGGCACAATGAACAGGCCAATTTGTCCAGAAAGTCGATTGGTGGTCAAGAGTGAACTGAGCCTGAAAAGGAGGCTGGTGCCAGATGAAAGTGAAAGGCAGCAGAAAATGCAAGGCAGAAGAGTTGGTATTTTATTTAATGAACAAGAGAGATCTATGGGAGGCTCTTGAGTAGAGGTCCTGTGCTTGGTTGACCCATTCTTTTTTGGTTGCTCAAGAATGATTTTACCTAGCTGAATATCCATCCAATGTAAGAGGTTCTTCCTCTTCATCTCCTAATGTGGGGTGGCAACCATCAAAGGCTAACCAAATGACTACCTTGTGGCAGAGTTCCTGGGTCTGGCCTTTAAGGCAAAGATAACTCAGAGCTCCATCAGAGCAGGAGTTCAGTCTGCAAGCCTACAAGATTACTTTGTCCATCCCCTGTGCCCTTTGGGCAGACCTCCATTTAACCCACCCCAAGCAAACACTATATAGGATTCCCAGTATCTTTTCTGTCCACAAAGACCACCCTAAAATGAGATATTCTTGGTGCTTATTCACCTTGAAGGAGATAATTACCTGAAGGTCCCTTGTAGCCACAAAGCCATAGAACCCAATGATGTTCTGGAACACAGAAGGTCCAAACCTCTCAATTGGTAGGACTCGAAGGTCACCCAGGCTAAGGAATCCCTGAACAAAAATCTCTCTACAAAATCTCCAACAAGTGGGCATCCATCTGACACTTGAGTATTTGTTTTGTTGTTGTTGTTCAGTCATTTCAGTTGTGTCTGGCTCTCCGTGACTCCATTTGGAGCTTTCTTGGCAAAGATACTGGAGTGGTTTGCCATTTCTTTCTCCAGCTCATTTGACAAATGAGGAAACTGAGGCAAATAGAGTGAAGTGATTTACTCAGGGTCATCCAGATACCAAGTGTCTGAGGCTAGATTTGAACTCAGGGAGATCAGTCTTCCTGACTTCAGGCCCAGCATTCAATCTGCTGTGCCACCTAGATGGCCCCTTGAATACTTGTAGTGATGGGCAGTCAACTCCCTAATAAGGCAGCATATTTCCCTTTTCAACAATTCTTATCAGAAGCTCTAAGTAAGAAGGAACCTTAGAGACATTCACTCCAACTGTCCTTGAAAATGCATCCCCACTGTACCCATAAGGGAGCATCCAGCCTGTGTTTTAAGACCCCAGTTAAGAAGACAGGGAGCCCATGTTCTTCTAAGGCATCATATTCTTCTTTGGAATTATTCCAGTGGTTAGCAAATTTTTCTTTGCATTGAAGCAAATGTAGTAGCACCCCACCCACCCCTGGTAGTGCTGAGAAGTGTACTGAATGAATCCCAAGCCTAGGTTTTGTGATAAACCCATAAGGGGGAAAAATGGTTCATTACATTTTCAGTGAGTGGTATTGAATTTTCAATTATTTAAAATGTTACTTGGGTGTCGTGTTGCTTTGGTTATTAGTTAAGGTATAGCAGGGGTGGAAGCTCAGGGGTGGAGAGCTCTACAAACAAGATGACAAATATCTCCGCAGTTTAGATGAGCGGTATTTTTTATTTTTCCTTAAGCTTCATAGTTGTAGAGCCGTTGGCCAGTTTGGTCAGCTTTTTCAAGGAAATGATATTTAAAATGATCTCTGAGCCAAAACAATTGGGCTGCTCAAGGCGTCTTTTATCTTTCACTCGGAAGAGGATAATCATGTTTCAAATAAGAAGTCACTCCTAACATTTCCTGTTGGAAAGCCAACCCAGTGATGGGCAGCCTTTCTTCGGACTTTGCTTGCTCTCACGTTGGCAATGCAAACCTACTGCAGGAGCCCATTGACATTCAGGTAAAGCCAGCTTGGCCTTGAGATCTTGCCATGCCTGCACCTCTCCAGCAGACCTTCCGAGGAGCTCAGGTGCCATGCCGTTTCTCTCAAAAGGACATCCAGCTCTTAACTTGGTTTTCACCATGAGTCATGCTTGGGGTCTAGAGCAGGGTGGAAGGACTTAGTTCTGAGGAAAAAATGCTCTCCCATTTCCATAGGATGTAAAAGGACTTCAGGGGCCATCTAATAATGCATTAGCCTTTATGTGTGAAGGTTTTCAAAGCACTTTGCATAAATTATTTCATTTGATCTTGCTAACAACTCTGTGAAGTAAGTGCTATAATTATCCCCATTTTGCAGTTGAGAAAACTGAGGCTAAGAGAAATTAAGTGACTTAAGTCACATAACTAATGTCTGAGTTAGGTCCGCACTCAGATCTTGCTGACTCCGAGGCCCAAACTCTATCCACTGTGCCACCTAGCTCAATTTGTACCTGAACATATCTTTGACTAGTGACCATACAGCCACAGAATAAGTATAAAGAGACCAAGTACAAATAAATAAATGAACAAGGTAGTTTGGGAGTGAGGGAGTCAGCGTTTAGGGCAATCAGCAAAGGTTCCATGTAGAAGGAGACTCAGGCTGTGTTTTGTAGAAAGGGTGGGATTCTATGAGGTAGAGGTAAGGAGGGTGAACATTTGAGGGATGGAGGAGGGATGCAAAGGTGCAGAGGTGGGAGATGTGTCATGTATGAGGAACAGAGTGACTGGAACAAATTGTCTGGAAGTGGAAGTAATGTCCAGTGAGGCTGGAAAAGGTAAGTTGGGGCCAGGTTATTATGGAGGAGTTTCCATTTGATCCTAGAGGCAAGAGGAAAAACACCAGAGTACATTGAGTAGGAGAGTATGATCATATCAGTGCCTAAAGAAAATTTGACCACTGTGTGGAGGATGGACTGGAGGAGACTTGAGGCAGGAGACCAGTTAGGAGGCTATTGCCATAATCTAGGAGAGAAGTGAGAAGACCTTGAACCAGGGGTTTAAGAGAAGGGGTCTGATTTGAGAGAGGTTATGGCTATGGAAATGGTAAGATTTGCCAACAGATTGGACACATGGGAGTGAGGGAGAGTGAGGATGCTGCTGAGGTGATGGAAATGGGGAATTGGGACCTGGGATGAGTGGAGACATCTGCTTCTGATCACTGCACCTGCCCCTTTTAATGTAGTCTAAGAATAAGTTAGGTTTCTTGGATGTTTACTCATTTTGAACCAATAACTCCTTGCCCCAATCTTTTTCCATATGAACTTCTTCCTAAACACACCTCCTCCATCTTGTACTTGTAAAGTTGTGCTTTCCTTCTGGAAATCCTTTAGGCCATTGATTTTAATGTGAAGCTTAGCAAGTCCTTTCGTGCTAAGTCAGGTTGGCTTTTCCCTTCCCTCAGTACTGGAATGAGTACCGGTGTTGTCATCAGGAGCTCCTCATATACAAAATGACAGGATTGTACTAGATGACCTCTTGGTTCCCTTCCAACTCTAAACCCATAATCCCTTTGGGAAGAGAGCAAGGAGGCTGGTGTAGGGGTTTTGAGAAGGAGAATTTTACCTGTCAAAAAAAAGGGGGAGAGAATACAGCTCTACTTCATGAACTGGGATGAAAGCAGGATTGGATGCAAAGGCCTGTGAGTATTTGATCTGTCCTAATTCAAACCAGATAATGTTTCAGTTGATTTTATGTTTAGGGACCTAGAAAGGAGTTTATCTGTGTGTGACCTGAGCCTTAGTCAGCAAGATAATGTCTGAAGTCTGGACTCGGACATCCCCCACCAGTCTGTATGTGGCAGCTCACCAGGTTCCTGAAAGCTGATAAGGGAAGACAAGTGAACCTGCCTCAAAGTTCTGCCTTTCTTGGAGCTTTCTGAAGCTCCAAGGTCTGATTGACTCAAAGGCTGAGGCTGTTTCTATCTAGAGACAGACAGATAGTGAGATAGAGCACTACTGTTGTTTTGTTGTTGAGTCTTTTTGTGTGGCCTGGACCCCTTAGGCAGTCAGTCTGGAAAGGCCCCTGGAACCCTTCTCAGAAGCAGTTTTAAATGCATAGAATAAAATGCAGAGGATTACAAAGGAAACAATTCTATTGAAATATAGTTATCAAAATATAGATTTATAAATCATCAGGGACCCCTAATGAAGAACCCATAGACTAGGGGAACCTTTCCATAGAAGGTGGGACCATTTGGTTTTGTCTTTGTAGCCCCAGGAAATAACAGCCTGGCATATCTATGCCTTCCTACTGGCCTTTACTCCATTCCTGGAATGCCTTCCCTCCTCACCTCTGCCTCATAGAGTTCCTCTTCCTTTAAGATGCCAATTGGGGGGCAGCTAGGTAGTACAATGAATAGAAAACCAACCCTGGAGTCAGGAGGACCTGAGTTCAAATCTAGCCTCAGATACTTGACACTTATTAGCTGTGTGACCTTGGGCAAGTCATTTAACCCCAATTGCCTTGCCTTCCCCCTTAAAAAAAAGATTCCAATCAGGCAACAGCTTCTTCATAAAAATTTCCCTTGGTCCTCCTAGCTACTAATGACCTCCCTCTCAAAATCACTTTCAAAATCATATATTACATATATGTTTATTATTGTTTAATCATTTTCAGTAGTAAACCTATTTGGAATTTTCTTGACAAAGATGCTGGAGTGGTTTGCCAGTTCATTTTACAGACAAGAAAACTGAGGCAAAAGGGTTAAATTACTTTCCCAAGGTCACTTGCCCAGCTAGTAAGTGCCTGAGAATGAATTTGAACCCAAATCTTTCTGACTCCAGGCCTAGTGCTCTACCCACTGTGCCAAAGAGCTGCCCTATATCCATCTATATAATGTGTTTATGCGTATAAGCAACATGACATATTTATTGTACATACTGTATGTGTAATATACATGTATAATATATATGTATGTATGTGTATATATACACAGTATATATGTGCATTCACCTTTATGGCTGGCACATGAGTGCTTTACAGAGGCTAGTGGATTGATTGTTGCCTAGTACAGTTTGAGAAATGAGTTTTAATTGGTTGGTTAATAAACACTTACTAATTAAGCACTGCCTTTATCCTTATTACAAATTTTATCCCTCTGGGATAAGGGATCCCAGAATGTTTTGTCAATGCCCCCTGCTTAATAAATCCCATTTCTATGATTTGAGGGAGGTAATGTGAGAATTGTTATACCATTGTATGAATGAAGAAGGGGAGTCTTAAGGAAGTTAGGGGACTTGCCCAGGGTCACACAGCTCATGCACATCAGAACTGGACTGCAGACTCAGGTCTCTCTCAACTCTAAATTCAGGGCTCCATTTACCCTGTTCTGTGGCTTGTCGATGCAGGTGACCAGCAATAATAAACCCTAGTATGTTTTCTATTCCCCTGGAATATTTTTTAAAAATTTCCACTCTGTATAAATACCTACGTTTGATGGGGAGATAGCTTTTTGACTTTTTCTTTCAAGAAATGCAGATTTAATGGACTGTGATTTTTTTTTCCAATGTGCTTTTCCTTTCTTTTTTTTTAAGCTTCAAAAAAAGCAGCTCCAAATTTATATTTGCTCAGGTAAAACCTTTCCTAGGAGATTGGCTTTCCTGCCTACCAAGATGTTAGCTGAGGGGGAACATGTTTGCTCCGGATCAGAGATGTTTATTCCTTACTAGGCAGGAGGTCCATTGAAAAGCCTCATCTGAATGTCCACTACTTGAAAGTATGAATTAACTCAATCCTCCCAGTCAACGACCTATGCAAGTGATACTGTGCCCTGCTGAGACACAATGGGATAGGTCTGACCAACAAGAGCCAGAAGCAGCTAGAAGTGGGACGGCATCTAAGCCACTGGAATCTAGCAGGTACTGTAGGTCATGTGGGCAAGAGATTAAGTCTCCAGGACAACAGACAGGGCTTGGATGGATCAGATGAATATCAGAAATCATGGAGGAATAAGGTCATGTTCCTGAGGCTCCAACTAAGGCAAGAAGGGCTAGGCAAAGTACATCAGTGCCTGGTTCCCAACCCATGGGCTGAGAATTCCTGGGAGCCCATGGAGTTCATGCCAGCAGGCTATAAATCTCTAAATGCTTC
>CM053582.1:91666449-91690773 GCA_028627135.1 Pseudochirops cupreus
AATGTGTTTCTGCTGTGGGTCAAGGCACAGTGGGTCCACACTTGTTCTATCCTCAAGGGTTTTTCCTCTGTCTGTTACTGGCTTCTTCTGATGCCAAATGAAATGTTTCCCCCTCTCCTCTTCTCTCCTCCACCACCCCTCTAGAAGAAAAGTCAGCCAGGTAGGAGTGAATTAGAAGGGAAACAAAGTTGTGGATAACAGTAATGAGACAGGGTTCAGCCCCTACTTAGCTTCAGCTGGAGGGAGGCAGATCCCATCGGGCTGGGAGAGCCCTAGGCCATGAGCTCCTGCTGCCCTGGCCCTTAATTAGCTTACTGGGTTGCGGTGGGGCCTGGCTGCTTTGGTTTGGCAGCTCTGTGGAGATCTAGGAAATAAATTAGAGTATTGATCTGTTCTGAACATGGGCTTCCCCTCCAGTCCCTTTAACCCTGAGAAACCACCAGGTGTACCTACCAGATAACTAAAGACATCCCAAGAGGGTTACTGCTTCTAGTAATCACTCTCTCTCATTATCCCAACCCAAGGGGGCTGGATTTGGCTCTACTGTTCCAAAGCCACATGGATCACTACAGCTGGGTTTCATTCAAAGGAAGGTGGGAAGGTGATGGGGGTCTCCCAGCTTCCTTAGTCTCATGGCAGCAAGCCGACCAAAGGTTTTTTTTTTCTCATTCTCCTCATAGGCTCTTTGGTTTCCCCTATATTGGTGTTCAGTCACAATGGCCATAGCTCTCGTGCATGTAGCAATTTATGGGATTCCTGAAGCACTTTCCTCAGAGTGGTGCAGAAGTTAGAGTCCTGCATCTGAAGTCTGAGAAACTGGATTCAAATCCTGGTTCTTCTGCTTGCATGATCTTAGCCCAGTTGTCTAACTGCTCTGGCCTCAGTTTCCTCACCTGTAAAATAAGAAACTTGGTCTAGATGTTCTCTGAAGTCCTTTCCAACTCTGAATCTCTGATCCTATGTCTAGACCCTGTGAGGTAGGGGTATCAATCAATCGATCACCAAATCAATAACAAAAACTGATTGAATGCCTATCATATAGTGAGCTAAGTGGCAGAGTGGATAGAATTCTGCACTCGGAGTTAGGAAGTCTGTTTGAAGCCTACTCAGACACTCCCTAGCTGGGTGACACCCCCCATGACTCGGTTTCCTCATTTGTAAAATCCCAGGGCTGTTATGAGGATCAAATAAGTTAACATACATAAAGGGCTTTGCAAACTTTAAAGTGCTTCATTAACTCTTTGTTCTTGAGTTTTCAGTCATGTCCAACACTTGGTGACCCCATTTGGGGTCTTCTTAGCAAAGATACTGGAGTGGTTTGTGATTTCCTTTGCTAGATCACTTTACCTTTGCCACAGGTAACATGGAGACTTGAGGATAGAGGTGAGATTTGAACCCAGGTCCTCGCAAAGATATTTCGGAAGGCTTGAGTTTGAACCTTGGCTCTGCTATGGATGACTTGTGTGACCTTAGGCAAGTCATTTCAGTTTCTTCACTATGTGTAATCTAGAATGAAATGAGAAAACAGTAAGTGCTACGTGCCAGGAATTGTACTGCAATGTAAGGGATTGTGTTGGATGTTCTCTGAGGCCACTTCATGCTCTAGAAACTATGAATCCTAATTCTATGACTATCTGTCTCTGTCTTTTTCTCCTTCTCTCCATCTCTCAGTCTTTCTCTGTCCTTATCTCTCTCTCTCTCTCTCTCTTTCTCTCTCTCTCTCTCTCACACACACACACACACACACACACACACACACACACACACACATATACACATTTATCCCCCTTCCTCCCTCCTTCCCCCATACCTAGACCCTAATTCACTTCAGGGAAAAGACACAGATAAGCTCAAAATCTTCCATAGGGAAGTCTACCAGGACAGAGAAAGGCCTTGAGTCGATGCCTTATGAGGATTCATTGGAGAAGCCAGGGCTATTTAGCCTGCAAAAGAGAAAGAAAGAGGGTGGGGTGGAGGTTGTTCAGGTATTTGAAGGATTGTGTTGGGGAAGAGCGATTAGCCTTGCTCCTCGTGGCCCTCTGAGGGCTGAACAAGGACTAATGGGTGGAATTTACAAAAAGGGCATATTTAGGTTAGTTATAAATAAGGAAAAACTTTCTAACAGTTGGAACTGGCCAAAAGTGTAATGGGCTGCCTCAGGAGGCAGTGGGGGCCTCTCCTTTATGTTTCTCAAGCATAGAATGTTGTGGGAAGGGATTCTGGATGGAGACCTCTGAGGCCCCCTTTGCAAGGCTGAGTTCCTATGACTGAAATTCTCTCAGGACCCTAGGTAGTGCAGGGGTTAGAGGGCTGGGCCTGGAGTCAGGAAGACACACCGATCTTCCTGAGTTCAAATCCAGCCTCAGACACTGACTAGCTGTGTGATCCTGGACAAGTCACTTAATCCTGTTTACCTCAGTTTTCTCATCTGTAAAATGAGCTGGAGAAATGGCAAACCACTCCAGTATCTTTGCCAAGAAAACTCCAAATAGGGTCACGAAGAGTTGGATGCAGCTGAACAACAGCGCCCCATCTCGAATGTATCTGATCTGCTATCAATATATGGATGAATTGAGTGGGAAAAGGGCTGGATTTTAAGCTAGTGGACCCAGGTTTGCATTCCTGCTCTACCACTAAGGCTGTGTGAGCTTAGCCAATTCACCCGATTTCTCTGAGCCTCAACTGAATTTGTAAAACTCAGAAAATATTAGATGGCAATCAAAAGGGAACTTCTCCCCTGTCCTGGCCTGCTCCCTCCCCCTCCATGTATTTATCTCTAAAATGAGGGGCCCCGAAGGCCCTCCCACCCCTAGATCTGCAGTCCCCGGGCTCCATCAGCTCTGAGGGTCCTCCCAGCTCTACATTTATCATCTGAGAACTCCCTGGTTCCAAGAGTGCTGGGCTTTCTTCTTAGCATCTGGCCCCAGGACCAGGCACAAGCAGCCCTCCCACCTCCAGCCCCTGCAGGACTTTCTCCCCTGGTTCATCTGTAATCTCCAGGCTGACAAGGACAGCTCAGCTGGAGACCGGCACCAGCCTTTCTCTGACTTCCTGACTCACTTCTGAATAGAACAAAGAAAGCCCAAAGAAGCAAGCTGGAGTGGAGGGTCAAGGTTACCCAGGGTCAAGGTCACCAGTCGGTTTTACAAGATGATGTTTTGCCGGATGACCTTGGGATGCTCTTGGTGCATAAACTGTCAGGGTATCCTTAACCTGCTGAGCAGGAATACCATTTTAATAGAAAATTCTGAAGGGAGAATGAGACTTGATCCAAGCTCAGAGTCATAGACTTATAAATAAGGTCACAGATCTGGGGATGGAAGACACTTTTGTGTCATTTTACAGATGAGGAAACTGAGTCCCAGGGAAGGTGACTGACCTTGGCTAAGGTGGGATTTGAACCCAGTACCAGGGTTCTTTCCATTTTGCCACACTAAAAATCTCAGTACCCTAGCTTGAATTCTCTCTACTGTGTGACCTTGGATAAGTCACAGATACTTTCTTGTCCTCAGTTTCCTCCTTCATTCAGAATGAAGGGATTAAATTTGATCTCCTAGGTCCTTGCTAGTTTTCAATCCTGTGATTCACATACTGTTTTCCCTCGATCAGAAATCCATCAACTATACTGAACAGTAGGCATGGTCACCACTGTCACAGGCAGAGGAAAGTGAATTACAGAAACAAAAAGACAAGGCAGGAGAAAAGAAGAAAAAAGTGAAGGAAAGGAGAGAGAATGAGCAGGATAAAGGGGCTTGCTTCAGGTGGCACCTGGTATTGGCCTTTGCCCCATGGGCATCTACCCCTCCAGGAGTTCACCAGGCCATCAGGAGTGAGGGTGGTGGGTCTGAAAAGTGATTTCCCTCCTTGCCAAGGGCAGGGAGCAGGTGATAGGGATACCCGCTCATTCACCAGCCCGTTCAGGCTCCCTAGCCCCAGGTGGGCTCAGACCCCAGGGCCCCCTGCCAGCCGAAGAATTGCCAGGAAGCCCAGATCATGCCCAGAAGCCTGCCCAGCTCTGGCCCCGTATGGCCAGCACGGACTCACCTTCCACTGCCCCTTCTGACCAAGCAGGAGCCACAGCTCGTTCCCCACCCCGACCCCTCAGCTGGCTGGCCTTGGAAGCACGGAGGAGGGCGCTGTCTTCCCTCTCTCTGCTTTTCTTTCCCTCCCAGCTCTTGCTGGCTTAAATTTCTCCCTTTATTCATTCCTCTTTCAGGGTAGAGGTGCAGGCCCCAGACAGAGCACTCTCCCAAAATGGGAGGAGGGACGGGCTACTTAAGCAGGTTTCATTTTCTGCTTTTCTTTTTGCTTCAGGAAAATCATCCCACAAGTGAAAATTCCCCCCTTACACACACACACATACACACACACACACACACACACACACACACACACACACACACACACACACATCTGGAGTGCTGCATGGCCCTCAGAGTTCTAACTAGGGCAGGGTGATCTGAGCTTTGTCCCTAGGTGCCAGATTTTCAGGCTACTGATAGCACTTAGAGTTCTGTAGCATCACTGAAGCTACAGAGCTTAACACCTTGTTTGGGAATTGTGTTGTTGTCAATTTGTTTTTTAACCAGATTTGTGTGAAGAACTTCCTTAATCAATATAGATCAGGAACTGCTCTGTAATTTATAGTCTTAAAGAATTGTCAAGGGCACCGAGAGGTTGTGACTTGCCCAGGGTCAAATGGTCAGAAGTAGAACTCTAGATCTGAGGCCTTAAGTAAGAATAATTAATCAAAATAAGAAAATATCAGATGAGAATCCTGAGTGAACTTCTCCCCTGTCCTGGCCTGTTCTCTTCCATTCTCATAGGAGGGCATGTTCTTTATGCCACGTGTCTTGGGTTGCAGTTTGTGGGTACTTGCTCTGGGCACAGCAATTCCTAGTTATGTCTCTGAACACACTTGCTAAAAGCAGCTTGTTCAAAGGGATTTTTTCAAGAAGAGAAAGATAAGAGTGGGAAAGAAAGACAGGCAGGTCATCTGTGTGTGTGTGTGTGTGTGTGTGTGTGTGTGTGTGTGTGTGTGTGTGTGAAATCCTACCCACATAGGAAACAAAAAGCATGCCCACTAGCAGGAAGACTGGTTTCTCTGATGATGCCAGCCATTCACTGAAAGCCTTTCACCGACATTTACTGATAAACTTTTGTCTCTGGTGAGTAAACAATTTCCTTTCTGAGCCCCTCTTTTTTCCCCCCCGATTTAAACCAGAGTGCATTACCTAGATGGGAGGTTGATTCCGGGCTCTCCTCCACTAGAGCAGGGGGCCTTAAACCCAGTAGAATATAAACTCCTTGAGGAGAGGGCTGTTTCATTCTTATCTTTTTATCAGCAGAACACAGAAAGTGTTTAATAGTGCTTGTTATTAATGAATTAAGTTGTTGCTGAATTGTTTGTTGTGTCTGACTCTCTATGACCCCATTTGGGGTTTTCTTAGCAGACGAGGAAATTGAGGCAAGCAGGGTGAAGTGACTTGCCCAGGGTCATACAACTAGGAAGTATCTGAGGCTAGATTTCAGCTCAGGAAGATGAGTCTTTCTGACTCCAGGCCTGATGCTCTATGCACTATGGCACCTTCTAGCAGTTAATTAACAATTAATAATGCTTGTTATTAACAATGAATGAAGAGTACACGGGTCTACTTACCCTAGTAAGAGGAGACACAGGCTTCTATTTTTCTTACCTAGTGTGATAATTCTTTCACATCAATCTACGAGCCTTCATTAAACCAGGGAGGGAGAACCACATGTAAGTGCAGCTCTTTGAGTGAATCCAAACTTCACAAATCCCTTTAAATAAAAGGATTTGTTCTGTAAAACTTGGACTCAGTCAAAAGGCTGCACCCCAAGGACCTGGAGGGCCACAGGTGCCTCGAGGCTGCAGGCTCCCCACCCCTGGATTCAATACTTAACTGTGTGCCTAGCATTGGACTGGGCAGTGGATATAAATCCAAAGAAGGAAATATACCCACTCTCAAGGAGCAAGGGAACTAGTTCCAGTCACCAGGATCTTGAGTTCATAGATCTGAAAGGGGACCCCAGCGGCCGTCTGATCCAACATGCCTCACTTTACAGGTGAGAAAACTGAGGTCTAGAGTCAATGACTTACCCAAGGTCATTAAGTGTCAGAAGCAGGATTTGTATCCAGGTCTTCTTAGCCAGTCCTGATTCCTGATTTCAGAAATTCAAAAAAACTGCTAAATAACAAAGCAAAAATATGTTGCTAAAAAGGATCAAGGGATGGGCGCTCTCAGAGCCAGGGCCTTTTTTTTTCTTAGAAAAGAAGCTGATGATGGAAGAGAGGCAAGAACACACAGTGTAGACTCTATACTTCATCTACACACATATCTTTAAGTGTATGTGTATGTGCATGCATGAATCATATGGACACACACTCACACACACACGCACACATGTGGTTCACATCTTATTTTCCATTTGTGACTCATTTCTCAGCCAGGATTGGGGAAGGAAAAAAAAAAAACGGATTGTGTGGCTCCCAGCAGTAATATGATTCTGGGCAGCGATGGAGGACTGCTCCCATGAATTATTGTCTTTTCAATACATCTTAACAGAGCTGGAGGCTGCATTCACTGAAAGCCTTTCACCGACATTTAGTGATAAACTTTTGTCTCTGGTGAGTAAACAATTTCCTTTCTGAGCCCCTCTTTTTTCCCCCCAATTTAAACCAGAGTACATTGGCTCTTTCTTACAAAAGCATCTATTATAGCAAATGAAATAAGAGGTTTTTTGTTTTTTTCTTCCCTTCCCTTTCCACTGTGTTCCTATATCAAACCTTCCCTCTAAAAATACAGCTAGGAGGAGGATCGCATGACACCTAGTCGCCTGAAAAATGGGCACGTCCTGCCTGGCGCTAGGGATTATGTGTCACAGGGGTCCTGGGATTCAGGGAGAAGATAGAACATTGTGCCATCCCAAGTGATTTCTGAACTCTCAGACAGACCCGACTTTATAGCCTGTGGACACTCATTCTACTCTTTTTCCCCTCCTGGTTTACTCTATATCTGGATTATTGTCTATAAGTTTCAAAAACAGCCCTGGATTCCTGAGTGGTTTATAAATTAGAGCTGTGTTACAAGAGCACCCCACAGTGTGACTGCATTTTAGCTGGTGTCAGAGTTTCTATTATAAACCCCATTTCTCAGAGGTTTATGATTCTGCTGTAAAAAATGTACTAGGGGCTGAGATTTGGACTATACCATGAGCAGCTGCTGGAAGGGGAGATGATCAAGGGTCCTGCACCTGGGACAGGGTGTCTAAACACATTTGCCCTCTTGTTTGGAGGAGAGAAAAAGAACACGGCTTAGCCGGCCCATCCTGGAGTGAGGAAGTCTTGCAGGAGAGAAATCCCCCTGTAGATGACTAGTTTGCTAGGTCCAGATTGTTTTCTGTAATGAATTCTTAAAAGTTAACATAGCCAAGATACCCTGTGGTGTGCATATAACCAAAGATGCTCATTCAGGAACCACTCTGGTCTTGCCTCAAATGAGCCCCCCTTGCCTACAAATTCTGACTGTAAATCCTAGGGATGATCATTGCAGTAATCAGAAAATACTTCCAAGTTTGGGGTGAGCAGGCTCCATTTAAGCAAGCTCACAAGACACAAATTCGAAAGTACCCCATAGGAGATTGGGGAGGAGGATCTACATTTCCAAGGGAGTGTTTCACTTTAGAAAGATGTATCATTCCATGATCCTCCCTTGAGACTCTAGAGTGTATTTACTGATGGCACCATGATAAGTTTAGAGCTGGAACAGGGGTAATTGCATAATGGAAGAATAGGTTTAGAGCTGGAAGGAGACCTAGAGGCCATTTTTACTAGAGATACAAAGAGAAATGAGACGTACTTGCTGCCCTCAAAGGACTTACCATGGGCTAGAACAATAGCTCAGATGTGATGAATTGGAACCAAAGAGCTTGATTCAAATTCTGGCTTTACTCTTTGCTACTTACATGATTCTTTGGGACTCAGCAAATGGAAAATGTGTAGGAATGAAATAAATGGGACGGCCTTTAAGGTGCCTTGAGTTTTAAATTTATGGTCCTATGAGATGACATGAAAAGTGTGGAACTGTGAGTATTCCCAGTGCCCATAAAAAAAAAATCAGGAAAACCTGAAGCATGCTGGGAAATGAGATGAAAGGAGGGAAGGAGGGAGGGAGGGACGGAGGGAGAGAGGTAGGGAGGGAGGAAGTGGTAGTTAAGTGACTTGCCCAAAGTCAAATGAGGACTAAGTATCAAAGGCAAGATTTGAACTCAGGTCCTTATACTCCAAAGCAAATCCACATATTTATCCAATGAAAAATGTCCAAGGAATATGATATTCTTTAGTTCCTTGAGAGAAGGGACTGTTTTTCTTTGCCTTTCTTTGTATCCTTAACACTTAGCACACTACCTGTATCTAGTAGGTGCTTAGTAAGTGCTCATTGGCTGGCTGCCTGCATGCTCATGGGTTAACTCCATATAGGATGCCAGGGTAAAGAGAAGTAAGCCCATGCATGCCTACATCCAGATGTCTGGTGGAAGGCTGACCTGAACATCTGGAATTCTTGACTAAAGCTCTCTTGTTCCATGGCCTGCCAAGGGTCATATCCCAGCGCCCAGGTGTGTGACCCATGGGGGAGACAGGCGATAACTTCATCAGGACCTGCTCCTGGCATCCCTCCTCCACCCTATCTCTGCTGTTCCCCACCTGCTCTCTGTCATCTGAGGAAGTGCCCGATAAAACTTCTTCACAGGTGCTGCAGTGACTCGAATGCATAAGGAATAGGCTTTGTTTTACAAGCTAAAGTGAATTGTGGCCTTCAGGGAACAGAAGGCTTCCTGCATTCCCCGTCCCCACTCCTACCTGGCATTTCTCATTGCTAGGTATCCCTAGGTAACAGCCTGCTCTGACTGCTTTATGTTTCACCCGCGTGTCTCTCCCCTGGGGCTCTGGACCAATGGCACTCCTGATGCCAGAGTCATGCTTGAGGGAGCCAGCACCCTCAAAGAGGGGGTATCTGGAGCCAGGACCCTCCGTACAAGAACTTTCCTGCTCTCGGTTATTGACTGACTCTCTCTCTCTCTCTCTCTCTCTCTCTCTCTCTCTCTCTCTCTCCCCCTCCGTCTCTCTCTTTCTCCCTCCCTCTCTCAATCTCTTTCTCCTTCCCTTCTTCCCTCCCTCCCTCCCTCTCTCTCTCTGTCCTTTCCCTTCTCCCTTCCTCCTCTTTCTCTCTCTCCCTCCTTCCTTCTCTCTCTCCTTCTTTCTCTCTGTCTCTCCTTCCCTTTTTTCCTCCCTCTCCTCTCTCCATTCTTTTCCTCCTCCCTCCCTCCCTCTCGTTCTCTTTCTCTCTGTGTCCTTTCTTCTTCCCCCCTCTCTCCCTCTCCCTCTCTCTCTCTTTCTCTCTTTCTCCCTCTCCTCTCTCCTCCCTCTCTCTCTCTCTTTGCTTCTCTTTCTCCCTTTTTTCTCCCTTCCCCATCTTTCCCTCCTCCCTCCCTCTCTCCCTTCTCTCTCTCTCCCTTCTCTCTCACTCTCTTCCCTTTCCTCCCCTCGCTGTTTCCTTCTCTTGTGCTCTCTCTTTCAAAACAACTTTGCATGCATTAATTATTATTTGTCTGGGTCCATACTGCTTCTTCCAGTAGAACACAAGCTGCTTGAGGATAGGTACTGTTTCTTTGTTGCCTTTGGATCCCTTGTCACAATGTCTGGCACATACTAGGTGATTTATAAATGCCTGTCATGACTGAGTTTAAGTTTAGAACTAGAAGGAATGTTCAAGATCCACAGTGAGGAGCCCGGGGTCCAGGAAGACCCCAGGGAGACAGGGATTTGCTCAGTGTCACCAGAGACCTAAGAAGGAGGGATGTGCTGTGTACAACTCGTAATTAAAGGGACTATGACCTTGAAGTTGCCAGTAAAAGACTCATTTGCTGTTTGGGGCGTGGTTTTGTTTTGTTTTGTTTGTATTTTTAGGAAAGGAATCATGTCTGACACTGATATTTATTTTGATTTCAGAAATACATTGTAAGTTTGGCCATACCATTGGCACACCATTCTATTTGCTGCCCAAATGTGGCCCCAGCCCTACAGCTTCCTGCCTGTCATCCATAGAGTACGCTTCTCTCTAAGGCATCAGGATCACAGGCCCATGGACACAGACTTGGAAGAGGGACCTTAGAGGTCATCCAGTCCACACATTTTACAAATGAGGAAACTGAGGCCGAGATGTTCAGTGACTCCCCCAAGGTCACACAGGTAGTAAATAGCAGAGACAGAATTTGAATCCAGGTTCTCTGGCTATGAGTCTAGCACTCTTTTCTTTAATTCCTTAGTTTCCCCTTCCCTTCTCCTTCCTATCCCATCTTTTTCTCAACATGCACCAGTTTTCCTTGATTTTTGTGGGAAGACACAGTCTGTTCTATTCCTATCACCTCATAAAATCGTACGTTTACAGCTTGAAGGGAGCTTAAAGGTCACTTGGTCTAAACCCACTCATTTTCTAGATGAAGAAGTCACCCAGGTGGCTAGCAGCAAAGCCAGCATGGGCACGTAGCTGCTCAGGCTCCCAAAGTGCTCTTCCTCCCATGCTAGGCTGCCTCTGCCCCCAGCTCCCCTTCCCAGCCTGAGCTGCCGCTCTATTCAGTTATCGGCGCGCTGAGGATGGGCACTGAGTCTCATTTATCTTTGGACCTCTGCCAGTGTCAAACACAGTGTCTTCTGCCTAGCCATTATTATAATTGCTGTTGGGTCGTTTCAATTGTGTCCAGCTCTTTGTGAACCCATCTGGAGTTTTCTTGGCAAAGATTCCATCTCCTTCTCCAACTCATTCTACAGATGAGGCAACTGAGGCAAACAGAGTTATGTGACTTGCCCAAGATCACACAGATAGTAAGTGTCTGAGGTCACATTTGAACTCAGGTCTTCCTGACTCCAGACCCAGTGCTCTATCCACTGCACCACCTAGCCACCCTCCAGGTTATATAGGGCATTGTTGTTGTTGTTTGTCGTCCTTTGTTCTTGAAGAGGATCAGTGATATCGCCAGGAGGGTGACTGTGCATGAATTGGATTTCAGTGAGACAGAGCTGTGCAGAGGCATCAGCTTCTCTCTCCTCCAGTCATTGAAGTCCAGTGGCAAGACAAGAGTGACAATGACTGGTGATGGCCTGGGGATGCAAACCAAACACAAGACTTTATATTTGATCCCGGAGATAAGAGGGATCCTGTGGAGCTTCTTGAAGAGAGGGGTGCCTCGGTCAGACCTGTGCTTTAGGAAGATCAGATAAGTGATAAGTGGAGGATGAAGTGGACGGAGTGGGGAGAGACTTGAGGCTAATGCGCCAGCCAGTAGGCTGTTACAGCATTCTAGGCGTGAGGTGATAAGGTGGTGGCGATGTCAGGGAATGAAGGGGTATAAAAGGAGGGTGCTACAAAGGGAGAAACAATAGAACTGAGTGAATGAGTGAATACAAGAGATAAGAGAGGGTGAGGAGTCCAGGGTAACACCTACGCTGTGAACCAGGGGGACTGAGAGGATGGTGGTGCCCTCCACAGTAATTGAGAAGTGCAGACAAGGGGGGAGCTTTACAGGGAAAAATATTGAGCTGAATTTTGGATGTCTACTGGATTGAGATATCCAATGGGCATATATAAAATTAATACACACAAATACGTTCAATAAAGTGAAATGTAGGGGAGTTTGGGAGAGTAGTTGGGGTGGGAATCAGGAAAGAGTTGATATGGAAGCCTAAGGAGATGCCATTGTCTCCTAGTAGTTGAAGATGTTCACATGGAAGAAAGAGGAGATTCATGCTGCCTGGCCACAGAGGATGAAACTGGAAGCCATGTCTGGGAGCTATAAAGCAGCTTATTATATTATTAGTACAAGGAAAACTTCTTACCAAGTAGAGCTACCCAATGTGGAGCAGGAGGCAGAGGCTCTCCCATATCAGAGGCCCTCAGACCAAGGCTAGACAACCTACTCCCTTGTTCATCCTTCATTCTCCAAGAGGACCATGGCATGAGGAAGGTGATGTTGTGGCTTGCAAGTGAACTGGGTTTGAGTGAGGGAGGGCTGTGCAAAATTGTAGACAGGATTCACAGTCACCTGCATGTTGGACCAGATCATCTCATGGTTCTCTTCTGAACCTGCAATTCCAGGACTTTTTGGTGGGTTGGAGAAAAGAAACAAAGGATGGTATGGAGGCTATCCAGTCAGCACAGTTCCTGGGTTCATTTATTCATTTGGTCATGACTGAGTGCCCATTATGTATAGAATCAGATTTAAATAATTCAAGGTTCAATGAAGAGGCAGATTGCTGTAGCCCAGAGTAGGCTTCATGGAAGAGGTGGTCTTTGGAGGATGGGTAGGCTTTGGATGCGTCACAGAGGAAGGAAGAGGAAAGGGATTCCCCATTTATAAAATTACCCGAGTCTAGGCTTAAGATCAGAAATGGATGAGGGTAGTGCAGAGGCTAGGCTCACTAAATATACCACTTTGCAACCTATCTATTGCTACCAGTTCTACCCTTTGAGGTCGAGGAGAACTAGTTTAATCACTCTTTGATATAATAATCCTCTGATTATTTAAGGAAAGTCATCTCTCCTTAGACCTCCTACCAAGCCCAGATGAGAGGGGAGGTGTCATGTTCAGCTAGGAGTGTGCTGATGGTATATGTTTAACAATTGACTCATTGGAGAGAACGAGGACATAGTTTTAAAGATTAGTCTGCATTATTAGCACTTCCTTAAGACTAGACTCACAGGGCTGTGAAGTGGTGCAATGGATAGAAAGCGGGCCTAGAGTCAGAAAGAATCATCTTCCTGAGTTCAAATCCAGCCTCAGACACTTACTAGCTGTGTGACCCTGGGGTAAGTTCCTGAATTCTGCCTTAGTTTCCTCATCTGTAAAATGTGCTGGAGGAGGAAATGGCAAACCACCCCAGTGTTTTTGCCAAGAAAACCCCCAGCGGGGTCCTACAATGAGTCAGGCATAACTGAAACAACCAAACAACGACAAGACCAGATTGGACAACGATAAATCAAACCCTAACTGTTAGCATTTGCCAGTTTCCAAGGTGTGAATGCTCACACTGAAAATTTAACAATTGGCTCTTGGAAGCTTGTTGGAGCTGCCTCTGGCACACCTCTGGGTTCAGCCAATAAAGTATTGGGGATCAATGTGGGATGAATATCCGGGAACCTACATGAGGTTCCCCAATATGAGGGGAAACCTAGAATGAGGACCTAGAATGTCAGGTAGAGAAGGTCGGTTGTTTTCCCTATAAGCATTAGTATTCTGGATGCAGAATCTAGATGGGGAGCAGGGGCTGAGAGTAGGTAGGTTGGTGTGGGTCAGGGCTATGTGGGACTGCGTTGGTGGCTTTTGCCGACATTCTGTGGGGGCGACTCCAAGTAGCAGAGCAGGCTCACCCAGCCAGCCTGTGCTTCAGCTTTAGCGGGGTAGGGGAAAATGTTGCCAATTCACCAACTCTAGAGCAAGAATATGGAAAGGCTTCATTTGTGAACCTGTTTTGTCTCTTATCTGGAGAAAATCCTGAAGGAGTAAAGGGAGAACAGAACATGCATTGCTTTCTGTCTTGGTTTGAGTGCTCAATCTGGAGCTAATTGTGGCCCGTCCAACTCTCTCTGTGTCCCTGCAGCCTAAATATTAGGCGGGTTTTGTTCATTAACTGCTAATATGTTGCAACCTTCTGACTGGGTTGGCTCAAAGATCACTTTTGTCATCCCAGAAAGATGAGTTTGTCCCCCTCGTTCTCATTGGCTTGAGCGGTCACTGCTTTCCAAAGAGGCAGCCTCGTCCAGAGAGGAAGAAATGCTGAGCTCGGGTCCCCCTCATCCTGCAGCAGTGGGTTGCATATCCTCTGCTTCTGAGAATTCCTCCAACCCCCATCCCCCAACACATGAGAGATGCAGGAAGCGGGGATCTCAGGTAGGGTTTCCAATGCAATAGTTAACAGAAGTCAGCTCTTGGTCCTCCACACTCGTGAAAGTCACCATCCAGATAATCCAAAGTAATGGACCAGACAAAAATAGTCTCCCATTGGCTTTAAACTGTGTTACGTACCTTGGTTTTCCTTTTTTTTCTGGTGGCAGATTTACTATCCTAATTACGTTTTATGTGGACGTGTTGTTGTTGTTCAGTCGTGTCTGACTCTTTGTGGAGTTTTCTTGGCAAAGATACTGGAGTGATTTGCCGTTTCCATCTCCAGTTCATTTTACAGATGAGAAAACTGAAGCAAACAGGGTTGAGTGACTTGCCCAGGGTCATGAAGCTAGTAAGTGTCTGAGGCTGGATTTGATTATGAAGATGAGTCTTTCTGATTCTAAGCACAGTATTCTATCCACTCTATCTAGCTTCTCATGTTCAGCTTTTACTTTTCTGCAGCAGTGAAGACAAAGGGCTGGGGGATGGTGGGGTGAGTGAATGAGTCAGTGAATGAATGAATGAATGCCAAGCATTTACTAAGCCCTGTGTGCCAGGCCCTATGCTGAGCATTGGAAATATAAATCCCAGTAAGGCAAGCCCCACTCCCAAAGGGCTTACGTGCTAATAAGGAAAGAGAACACATCGAGGTGGGGTTACTGATCAGGGAAAGGAATTTTTCTTAGAGGGCTCCCAGGGATGGCAAGCTGGCCCTTTCCGGAAGCAATGATGCAATGGTTTTAATTACTACGTCAGTGTCTGGGTTGTTTTTTTCTTTTTCTTTGTGTCCCCAACACTTAGCACAGTGACTGATCCATAGTAAGGGCTTGATAACTGTTGATTAA
This sequence comes from Pseudochirops cupreus, assembly GCA_028627135.1. Classification (NCBI taxonomy): domain Eukaryota; kingdom Metazoa; phylum Chordata; class Mammalia; order Diprotodontia; family Pseudocheiridae; genus Pseudochirops; species Pseudochirops cupreus. The sequence goes on from CM053582.1 coordinate 91,681,254, forward strand.
TTGATTGACTAATCGATCTAGATGGAAGTGGGGCAGGAGGGGGAGATTGAGGCTAGCCTTAGAATTAACTCTTGCTTTGAGCAGCAGGGAAGCTGTACCATCATTAACTATTAAACTAAAGGTTTTCCCTCCCCATCAAACTTCATCCCCAAATATAAGCAAGAAGGGTGGCAGGCTCTGCCCAGAACAGAGATGTTTCCAGTTGTTATGACAACTTAAAGGGAGCAAACAATCCAGGGATGAATGGAGCAGGTTGGGAGACCCCAGGACTCCTGCAGCTATTAAGACAATAGCATTTACGTTGTCTTTGGCCATTCACAATGGGCTTGGGAGAAGGGAGGGTGGATGAGGAGTTTCTGGGGGACTTTTAGATGATCAGAAAGCCGAATCCTCCTGGTTGTTGCCTCCTCCAGGGCCCAGCCTGCACACCCACCTTGTACACTCATGCATTCAGCAACAGTCTCCTGACAGGTCTGGAGAAGGGACATGTGGCAATTGTGTAAGTCTCTGCTATTTAACACAAAGTTGTAGGCACTGCCACAGAGGAATTTTGTTTGGAGCTTAAAACACTTGCTCAAATTAATGACCAAAAATGTCAGATGTGTCCACAGCTAATTATTCATTAGATGCTTAATTAGTGTGGGATGATCATGACATTTTAATGTTATTAATTTTTATACTGTAATCGGAATTAAATTGTTCTGCTGTCACAGAGGCTCCTGGTGGAGCCCAGCAGTGGGAGCTGGAGCTGGGGGGCGACAGGAGCCCCAGCAGCTGGCCCTTGGGCCTGGGCCTGGGTTCTCTGGCCAGCAGCCAGAGCTGTCCCAGCCTGCTTCCTCAACCAACGTCATCTTGCCCTCTCTACCTGTGAAATGGAGTCTGAGTCCTACTGGACATCAAGGAAGGAGCCTGTCATGTGGTGCTGCCAGCAATGCAGGCAACTAGATTTGGTGAGAAAAAAAAATTACAGAATCAAGGAATGGAAGAGATGGGAGAGGCTTTAGAATACAGAAAGAATGAGTGGAGAGGCCCCTTAGAACCTAGAATGTCAGAGCTCAGAGGAGACTTAGAGCACAGAATGCCAAGGCTGGGAGGGTCTTTAGAACACAGGATGTCAGAGCTGGGAGGGTCCTTAGAACACAGAATGTCAGAGCTGGGAGGGTCCTTAGAACACAGGATGTCAGAGCTGGGAGGGCCCTTAGAACACATGTGTCAAAGCTGGGAGGGCCTTTAGAACATAGGATGTCAGAGCTGGAAGGGCCCTTAGAACACAGAATGTCAGAGCTGGGAGAGCCCTTAGAACACAGAATGTCAAAACTGGGAGGGCCCTTAGAATACAGAATATCAGAGCTGGGAGGGCCCTTAGAACACAGGATGTCAGAGTGGGGAGACTTAAAGCACAGAATGTCAGGGCTGAGAGGACCCTTAGAACAGAGAATGTCAGAACTGGGAAGGCCCTTAGAACACAGAATGTCAGAGCTGGGAGGGCCTTTAGAACCTGGAATGTCAGAGCCAGGACAATCTTTAAAACACAGGATGTCAGATGTGCAAAGGGTGAGGGTAAGGTGGGAAGGGAGAGCAGCAAAATCCTATGTGCTGGAAGGGAGGGAAGAAAGAGGCTATAGGGTTAGGACTGGGGTTAGGGTTAGGAAAGAAGTTCTTAGCTCTATATACTTTTTTTGAACACATATGTCAATGTGCTTCCTCCCTGAGTAAAACTTGCATCTGAAGCTTGACAAGCTTTGTTGCCTTAAGATGTAGAATCTGAGGACCTGGGTTCAAATCCTGACATTGCCAGCTCTTACCCGTGTAACATTGAACAATCATGGCTCTGAGCCTGAGGGAAGGAAGGCAGCTTGGCAGACTTGCCAAGCACCTCTGCAAACAGCCCAGCCTCCTTCAAATGGAAAGCTACAGCCACCATTATTCTTTGTCTGGAACTCTTTGTCATCCAAATGTCATTTTTAAAAAAATGCATGAGAAACAGAGCACTCAGTGGGGTCGGGAGAGCCAGGAGATGCTAGTTTGCTTTCTGCTGTTGTAAGCCACAAAAGCCTCAGCAGCAGCAGAGGGAAATCTGTGGGTGAAGTCCTTGTGGCTGGCGCCCGAGTTGGGGGCCATCTTCAACTTGCCTACTGTGTTGAGGCAGACCTCCTTTGGGCCAGCCTGGGCCCACTTAAGACTCACAGCAGCCATAGCCCTTTGAGCTGGCAGGAATCTTAGACCCAACCCTCTCATTTTACAGATGAGAAAACTGAGGCTCAGAATGGTTAGGTGAGGTCATAGAATCATATATTTGGAAATAGAAGGAATCTTAGAGGGAATCTACTCCAGTTCCATCTTTTTTACTTGTGACTCAGGTAACTGAGTCACAAAGGTAGAAAGTGGCAGAACCAGAATTTGAACCCACATACTTTGACTTGAAATCCAGTGTTGTGTCTACTGTAACCTTGCTTGCCTACCTTACACTCCACTCCCCCGCCAACACACACACACCTTTAGCAGCCTGGGGTTGGGAGGGGAACAGAGGGCAGGTGGAGATGAGAGGCAGGGCATTTCTCTCTCAAGAAATTAGGCTTCGCTTTTCCTTGTTCAATCCATGGCCCCAGCTTGGCTTTGCTCAAAATGAAAAAAAGAAAATGAAGAAAAAATGTTAATATGTAATTAAAGTTGAGATAATAAACAGATGCTTTAATTAAAAGTCTTCCCCGTATCATCAAAAGCTCATTTAAAAGGTGATATGCCAGGGGTGCTCTGACGGCAGAGCTACACTCTGTTACTTGTGAGTTGAAAGCCAGCAAAGGCAGGGATGTCCCAGGCTCCATCCAGTACCCTGTAGTGAGTGGGAAAGGTGGCCTGGCCATTTCTGGAGCAGAAGGAGTGGGCCACGGAGGCTGTGGGGAGCTGGCTGCTGGCTGCACTCTGAGCTGGGGGCTGCTTGCTCCATTCACCCCTTCTCCTTAGACAACTGAAGCATCTCAGAGCACTTAGGAAAGAGAAGGGATGGAGGCTGGAGAGGCCAGCCACCTTCTGGAGACCTTCCCTGAGAAGTCACCAGTTCTTCTGTGAGGTGCCTGGGGTCCCTCCGGCCCAGCTGGGTTTGGGTGCTCCCCAGCTTGTCCGTACCCCGCCAAAGCATATTCTGCTCCTTTCAACTCAAAGGGGTTTTTCTCTCTTTAAAATTTCCTTGACTTTTAAAACCTGACTCTTTAAAATTGCCTGACTCTTGCCTCAGTCTCATCATACCCTACCTTGTAGTATGTGTGTGTATATGTGTATGTGTGTATACATATGTGTGTATAATATACACACATGTGTGGCCATATCCTATATGCATATGTATGGATTGGATACACACACACACACACACACACACACACACACATATATACACATGTAATGCCTACATGTCCTATACATGCACATATACTACGCACACATCCTATATGTGCATATACATGTGTGTCGTGTGTATATGCACATGTATACACATATGCACACGCACACAGTGCATATTGTGTTGTCGTGTGTACATGCACATATACATTCTACATGTATATGCATGTGTGTGTGTCCTGTATACATATGTGTGTGTGCATGTCCTGTATACATATGCATGTGTGTATATACATGTGTATATAGTCTATACCCCCCTTTTTATTATAAGCTCATGAAGGAGGGACTATGTTGATTTTCACTGTAGTATCTCCAGCACCTAGCAAAAATATCTTGCATGTAATAGGAGCTTATAAATGTTTGATGAATGAATGAATGATAGTCGATGGACCGATCTCTTTTTTAATAACTCAGTTAAATTAAATAAGTGCTGAGCTCTGATCGGTGAGCCTTCACCTTGTTCTGCCTGGAAATGTACACCACTGACCATTTCCAAACCATGTCAACCCTCTCCCCCACAATTTCTCGCTGCCTTAGGTGTTATCTTCCTTCATTAGAATGTAAGCTCCTTGAGGGCAGGGACCATCTTGTCCACTCTCACCCTGTTTTTGTATCCTCAGCAACTTTGTTCAGTGCCTGGCATATGCTAAACCCTTTGGAAATGCTTTTTTCCAGTCATTTATTCACAAAATGTGCTGGAGATACAAAGACAAAAATGAAATGGTCCTTGTTCTCAAGGAACTTACATTCTGTCAGAATTCTCATTGGAATCAAGGATTCCACTGGGTTTTGCCCTTTGGGATTCAATACCTGATCAGGAACATTTATCATCATTTAGAAAAGGAAGAGTGAAAACTCTGCTGTTGACATCACTAGCTCCTCTGTAGTATTGTTCCAGGGGAATCAGGACCCCTGTGCTGGTTGCTGGAAGTACCTTCCTTCCCCTACTCCCCATCTGTATCCATGTGACTGACAAGGATTAGAAAGGCCACCTACTCTAGCCAACTCAACAACCAACCTGGCCTGTCCTTTAGGAAAAAGCCATCACCTCGAAAAGAGCCAAGAATAGCTCTTTTGTGCCCTATTCAACATGGCGACCGTTGGCTTTCTGGCACTGTTGTCCTTGGGTACACCAGTAGCAGATGCAGGTTGACAAGTGTCGCCAGCTGAGGGACCCTCTTTGATGAGGTTCTGTTGAAATGGAGCCTAGAAATAGCCAGGCAAAATCTAATTCCTAGCCAAATGGAATAAATTGGAGCTGAGAGTTATTCAATTAAAGGCCCAGGCACCAAGGTGAAGCCCCTCTTATAAGAGCCAAATAAGGACTTCTTGACAGGGAGGTTGGAGAGGACAGGGCACGGCACCATGTTTTCAATCAAATAAAGCCATTAATCACCAGAAGAGCAGGAGGAGGGATGCTGTCACCTTCCAGACAGGCTCGAAAGGAGACTTTCTAGAAGGCACAGGAGATGACAAAAGGGCACAGGGAAGAAAAGTCTCAAACCATGCAACTGTCCCCTACCCCTGGGGTCTACCTGAGGCCAGCCAGGGCCAAGGGGTGGAAGTGACAAGGACAATAGCCCCCAAGGGTATGCCCTTGGTTCTCTAAGAATTCACAGTCTATACACATGAGGGGTGGCCCAGATGACCTCCAGCGTCTTCTACCAGGGTTTAGGTCTGGGGAAAAGTTTGTCGTTGTATTGAATTCTTTTGAAATCAGCCAACAGATGTTTGTTGAATGCCTTCTAAAGTGCCAATTCCTACCTAGGTGCTGGAGATGCAAAGACTAAAAATGAAATACTTCCTGCCCTCAAGGAGCTTACATTCCAGCAGGGAAGACAACATGCATGGATAGAAATACATAAGTGTGATATGCAGACATTTAAACGAAGCTTAAAGTAGATAGATAGATGGATAGAGTGTTAGACTTGAAGTCAAGAAGATCTAGGTTTGGATGCCACCTGATAATATTTACTGGCTCTGTGTCTTTGGGAGACTCACCTCACCTTTCTCAGACTCAGCCTTCTCATCTGTAAAATGGGGATGAGAGTTATTCCCTTCACAGCTATGTTGTCAGGATCCAAGGAGATACAGTGAGGGAAACACCTTGAATATCTTAAGAGGACGATAGAAATGCCAGCAGCTGTCATTCACAGTAAGGACAACCCACAGAGGATCACAGAGCTTTGCATAAGGGACCCTTATGGGTCACACTGAGCAGTGGTGTACAAACTTTTTTGATTATGAACAGGGCAGGTAAGTGGTCTAGTGGATAGAGCCCCGCTTAGGTCCTGGAGTCAGGAAGACTCATTTTTGAGAGTTCAAACTCTGTATCAGGCTTTATCAGGCCTGAAGTTAGGAAGACTCATCTTCGTGAGTTCAAATCCAGCCTCAGACACTTACTAGCTAAGTGACCTTGGGCAAGTCACTTCACTCGGTTTGCCTCAGTTTCCTCATCTATAAAATGGGCTGGAGAAGGAAATGGCAAACTGCTCCAGTATCTCTGCCATGAAAACCCCAAATGGGGTCACAAAGAATCAGACACAATTGAAAATAACTGAACAACACCAAACTCCTATTAATAAAATTTTTTGTGCCTGTCCCCTCCATTTGTGTATATTGAATTATTTATAAAGCTACTGTGCTGTAATAAAACTTAGATAAAAAATAGAAATTAAGAAGGAAGAGATGAAAATGATGTAATACTTGATCTTTAAGGCAATGAATAGGTCGCCGCTGGAATGTGTTGGGTGGTGTGGTGGGATCTGTGGTTAAGAAGAATCCCTTGGGCAGCAGAGTGGCGGGAAGGGAGGCTTGAGGCAGAGACCTCTGGGAAGGCTGCTACCAGAGGCCCCAGAAGAGATGGGAAGGCTGCTACCAGAGGACAGACAAGAGGCCATGAGGGTTTTTGTTCAAAGGGAAAGAGGCCAGTGGAGAAGAGGGGTGACTAGGGCAGCCGCTGTAGAGTTAGAAATAACAAGATTTGGCACTGATTTGTCTAGGTGGGGTGAAGGAGAGAGAGAAGTCAAGGATGATACCAAGTAATAGGGAAGTCTGGAAGAAGAAGCTTGGGGGAAGAGATGATAGACGGATTTCTCTGATTCAAATCATAATCCATCCATGTCCACCCTTCCAGCGTGACTCTCTCCATCCATCCCAAAATAAAAAGGGGCTGAAATGTCATCACGACCCCCAGAAGCGTAACCCATCCTCCAAGGAGCCCCTGCCACAGCCTCAAAGTGGGAAGGGGGAGAGAGGTCAGAAGTGTCCCATTGGCACCTGCAGTTAATTTACCTCATTTCTGCCTTAAGACACTGGGAAAACAGGGATCTAGGGAGCTTACAATAAGACAAGGGAAGATTGGTAAAGTGCTGGGGGAAACAGGTAAGTAGACATGATTGTTTTGTGGAAAACCCTCACAATTGGCCTTCACAGCAAGGATGGGATGTGGCCTGTTTTCCCACCCTCTGATTCGTAGATCGTATATCCCTGGGGGTCAGACCGTGACCCCTCTTCTTCCTTCCCAAGCTTTTGCCCTCGAAAGAGGTAACCATTAATTTAGGGTATGTAGGAGGCAAAACTGGGAAACAGAGCTCTCCGATTCCCTTTTCCACATCCAGCCCCCCAGGCTGTATGAGGAAGGAGCTGAGGGTGTAGGCCTCTCCCTGCTCGCTCATCTCTAGGCTCTAGTGTTCCATTCCAACCTAGGGGAGCCTAACATTTCAAACTCTTCTGTTGTTCCCAGGTAGCCTGGCATAGTGCATAGAGTGCTGGACTTGAAGTCAGAAAGACTGATGGTCTTTGAGTCTCCATTTGCTCACCTGGAAAATGGGGGTAATCATAGCTGTGGTACTGAACCACCCAAAGGCATTGGTTTGGGGCAAGTCTCTGGGTCTCAGTTTCCCCTTCTATAAAATGGTGAGCAATCTGGATTCAAATTCCACATCTGAGTCTTCTTCCTTGAGCAAACCATTTCCCCTCATGTGAAATGAGGAATTGGACTATATGGCCTCTCTAACCCCCTCACTCTAGGTCCATGAACCCATGATCTTCTGACCAGAAGGAAGGGAACATAGGATGTCCTGGGGCAAACAGGACCAGAAGATAGAGGCTAAACCACTACTCAGTACCAACTGGGCTGCGTGTCTTGGTGACTTCCCACCCAGTCAGCTCTCAGGTAGCCTCCAGGAATTACTGCTATCCCTGAGTGTCGGGAGGCTCCTGGCAGGCATTAAGTGTGAACAGCCAGCCTGTGACCTCCCATTCCTTTCCTGGGCTCTTTGAAGCAGCAGCGCCCAGGACCTGCTAATGGAGACCCCATCCCGCCACCTCCCCCCTCTCCTCACCGGTGCTCAGGGCATCAGTCTGGGATGCTGGGGCATCTGCAGAATCCTGGACCAGCCTGCACTTCCAGGAGAGGACAAAAGATTGAAAGTCCTTTTCTTTTCTTTTTTTTTTTAATCAAAGGAACAATTCCTCCATATGCAAATTCCTTCAATAATAATAATGAGATTATCAGTGTGGCCTCAGGCACAGTCTCACTGAATTGGAGAAAGCTGAGTTTATGGTCTCCAGCCTAATGATTTTAAGCTTCATCAGTACCAGCTCTAAGGAGGGAAAGGTAGACTCATTTTCTCTTGAACAATCCAAACCCAGAAACATAACAACTGGCTACAGAATAGTTTGCACTAATCTGAGTGCCTAGGAGAATAAGTTCCCTCCCTCTCTCCTTCCTCCTGCCTTCTGCACCAGACAAAGGTCATGGTCAAGGTTGGTCCACTCCCATCCAAGCAGGCCTGGCTGAGCCCAGACTGCTGGTGCAGAAGCCCAAGAGATCAAGGTCAAGGATGGTATACTCCTACCCAGTAGCCCTAATTGAGCCCAGATTCCTACAGAGATTCAGAACAGGCTGTTTTTTCCTACACACACACACACACACACTCCCTCCATCCCAAATCAAGGAAATATCCCTACAACCACTTTAGGAACCCAAGAACTCCATCCATACCCAAGCTCTGATCTGTGCCTACCAAATCTCCTGAAGAGTAATGGGCCACACCTACACACTTGATTTAGGAGAAGCCCTGTCTTTCCAATTCCAGCTCATTTACTTGCTCCCATGAGCCCTTGGATTCTTCATCTATAAAATGAGGACATTGGCCATCTGGAAGGGACATTTCTAGCTCTAAATATATGAACCTGGGACACATTAGTTCTCTCCAAGTATCTGAAGGATTGTCACCAGGAAGAGGGATTCCATTTGTTCCACTCTGCTCCAAAAGGCAGTGTTCCAGGTAAAGGAGAAAAGTTCCGAAGAGGACCCTACAAAGCCTGATGTTTGAGCTTAATGTCAGAAAAAAAAGACTTCCTAACCATGAGACCTATCTGGAAGTGGAAGAGACTGCCCCAAGGTAGTAGGTTCTCCCTTTACTGGAAGTCTTGAGACAGAGACCAGATGACCCATTGATGGGTATGAAGTACACAGAAGACTCTTGGGAGGGGACAAGTTGGACTCAGTGTGAGATTCTATGACTTAGGAACATCAGAGAGATCTCCAGGCTGTGCTTCATACTGCTAACGAGGCAGAACAAATCACTGAGTTGGCTGTCTGGAAAATCGAGCACCATCTCAGGTAGAAGAGGACCTTCTGTCTAGGTCTCAGTGAAGTGAGTGGTTGGACTTTCCAGGCCTCTCTACCTCTAAGTCCATAGTCCTATGAATACTCGAAGAGTCTGACTCTGTGCAAGCCCTTTTACCTTGCTTGGCTTCAGCCTCCTCATTTGTAAAAAATTAAGACATTGATCTCACTGGACTATGAGGTCCCTTCCAGCTGAGACACCTGGTTGATGGAAATGAAATCTTAATCCAGGTTTTCTTGACTCCAAGTCCAGTGGCCCAAGCAATTTCTTTTCCATTTTTATCCAGAGATAAGGACTAGTGAAGACTCTGGACCTCAGCCTCTCTAAAGCACATGCTATCTTCCCTTCTGTTATGGGAATCTGAAGATCTTCCCTGCCCCTAGGCCCTTTGCTAAAGTGGCTACGTGACTCTGAGGACCCCTGGATATTTGAAAGTATACTCTGTTCCCTAATAGGCTGAATGTGGTCACGTGGAGCCTGTGGCG
>CM053582.1:91691273-91764222 GCA_028627135.1 Pseudochirops cupreus
GTTTTTCTGTTTGTTTGTAACTTCTGTTTGTATTCTCTGAAGTTCAGGGTGCCGACTTTTCCCCCTGAACTAGGTAAATGATATTTGATTGATTAAAGTAAGATTGTTAACCCATTTTGAGTTGCTTTCCTTTAGAAAAGCAGATCTAAGAACCTGTGCTAGTAGCCGCCCTAGGTATGCTAGGGTGCTTGCCGATACACCTTCTCTTTTGAGATGATCAGGAATAAGACATACTTCTCTCTTCCAGCCCAGCAGAAAATTCTTGCCTCCTTCATCAGACCATCGTAAATTCCATACGCGCGCACACGCTGACCCCATCCCTCCGGAGGATGCATTAGTCTAAGTTACATTCTAATTAAACTTGTACCAGGAAAGAGGAATGTAAAGAGTAATGTGAAATAATAGTGGCATGTCTAGATTAGTTTATAATGAATATAAAACAAGACACAAAGCTGGATAACAGAGATCCACTGAGACAAGACTCTCTTCTCTTCTCTCTCTCTCTCTCTCTCTCTCTCTCTCTCTCTCTCTCTCCCCCTTCTTGTACTCTCTCTTTTGCTCTATTTCTCCCTTTCCCTTCTTCCCTCTCCCTCCTTCTCTCTCTCCATGTTCTCTTTGTCTCTCTCCCTCTCCCTCCCTCCTTCCTTTTCTCTCTGTCTCCATTTCTTTGTGTCCCTCTTATTCTCTCTCTATCTCTCTCTCGTTTTCCTCTTTTCTGGAGAACTTATTTAAACCACGTAATGAACTAGAGAACAATGAAATCCAAACAATTTCTCCATCTTTGACAATTTCATTAATACAAATGATTTCAGTGTGAGATAGGAAATTTACATTTACAGAACCTTGGTCAGGTTAGAGTAGGAGTCATTTGGACTAAAAAATTATATATGCGTGTGTGTGTGTGTGTATATATATATATATATATATATATATATATATATATATATATATATATATTCATTATGAAAGAGGAACTGCCAAATGATGAGAGGGGAGGAAACAAGCATTTATTAAGCTCCCAGTATGTGCCAGGCATTGAGCTAACTGACTGGGACCTTAGAGACGAACATTCCAGTGTTGTTTTGTTTGTTTGTTTTCTATTTTAGAATTGAGGCCTGAAAAGGAACTTTAGAATAATCTAGTTTACCCCCTCCCACATTTTAGAGACGAGAAAGTGGGCTGGGGGGAGGGGAAGTGATCCATTCACTTGTCTAACACTCTCAGTTTATTGAAGAGGACCCCCAGAGAGACCAAGGGACCTCGGTTTCCCCAATTGATCCAAAATCATGTAGATCATTAGCTTGGACTAGAACCCACCTCCAGGATTCTTTCCAAAATCATCCCCAGATCCACCCAGAACCAGTCTCTCAGGCCTTTCTTGGGGTATCCAACTATAAAAACTCCTAAGAAATATTTCTGAGTATGAACCTCTGTAAAATCTAAGAGATTCTTTAAAAAAAATTGTCTTTATTAATTTGTTTGTTTACTTTTAGTTTACAAGATTCAGTTCCACAATCCCTTGAGTTTCAAATTTTCTCCCCCTTCTCCTCCCCCCACCCAAATCTAAGGGATTCTGAAAGGGAATTAGTCTAACACCTACCCCCAAAGCGAGTCTACATCATCCCTGCTGTTAGGTGGCGCCACAGTGGATAGAGCACCATACCTGGAGTCAGAAAGACCTGAGTTCAAATGTGACCTCAAACACTTACTTAGCTGTATGACCCTGGGCAAGTCACTTAACCTTTGTCTGCCTCAGTTTCCTCATCTGTAAAATGGGGATAATAATAGCCTTTATCTTATGGAGTTGTGGTGAGGATCCACAGTGTCTAGCACAAAATAGGGACTGTTTTAATATTTCCTCTTTTCCTCTGCCAAGTGGTCAGCCAGCCTCTCCTTAAGGTCTATATTTATGCAGACACTCCTCCCCCCACCTCCCAAGGCAGCCTCTTCTAGTTTAGGAAATCTCTGAATGTTTGGAAGTATACCTCTGTATCTGCCTCCCTGTGGCCCTGCTGGGCTACCTCTGGCAGTGAAGTAAGAAGAGCTGGCAAGAGTTCCTAGTGTAAATGAATTTAAGGTACCATTGAGTCATGGAAGAGCCCAGTTACTTATTTCTCAATTAGGAGGCCACCTCCCAGGACTCTGCCTGTCTTACATTATAAAGTCTCTTTGAAGAGAAACCTGAATTGAGCTTGTTAAATCTGTCAGGTTCTGTTCTCTGTTCATAGCCATCAGCTGAGCCCAGGAAAGTCATTGAGTTTTTCTCTGTTTTCATCTCAAGCTGGCCATATCCACTGAGGTGCCCCCCACATAAATGTGCTGACCCCCTTCAACCTGGCCTTTCTCTTTCCTGTGTTTATTGGTCTCTCTCTGCTAATGCCACTTAGCCTTCTGCCCCTTTACACTGGCTGATTTGGCAAGCCTGAGATGGGCTCTAGACAGGGCCAAACCCATGTGAGAGGGTCAGCTGAGGCAAGACTTCGGGTGGTTCCATCCTAAAGCTTTTTATAAAGTATGTTAGGTACTCACCAAGCCAGTGCTCAGCTCGGATGCCACCATGAGAGGCCATGTTTGATTCACCTAATAAGCATTCTCTTGAATTTACTTTCTGTATCAGAGAATCACATCATTTAAGAGTTGAAAGGCCAACTATGCCAACCCATAAAAAAGAGGAATGGCCCTAGAAACTCCTTGACAAGCCACCATCCATTCTCTGCTTGAAGATCTCCAAGAAGAGAGAAGCCACCACCTCCCCAGCCAGGACATTTTGCTTTGGAGCTGCTTTCCTTGTTCGAAGCTTTTTCCTAACTTCAAGTCTCAATTTCTGCCTTTACTACTCCCACGCGTTATTCTGGGGTCAAGAAGAACTAAACTAATCCCTTTTCCACATGACTGTTACTAACTCATGAAGACAGCTATCATAATCCAGTACTTCTTTTGACTTGAGCTTGTCTTGGCATCAGATTTGGTAGGAAGATGATGTCCTTAGTAGAACAAGGAGGATTAGGTATGGTGAGATTTATTTAAAAGATTTTTCTAAAATTGTATGTGTTTTTATTATTACTGCACTTCTACTGTCTTATCTCCAGTCCATCCTCCATATTGCTGCCTGGGTAAACCTTCACTGCTCTGGTCCCTCCCTGGAACATCTAACCACTCCTGCTGCTTTCTCCACATGGAAGATCAGTCTGTAAGATTTGAGAACTCTGCCCCAGAGCTGGGACTCCCCTCCCTCCCTTCCTTCTTTCCTCTCTTCACTGACTCTGGGATTCTCTATCTATCAGCCACACTGCTTTGGTAATCGTGTTTATCCTACTCGTAGTGTAGGCTTCTCATCTCCCTTTTAGATTACAAGCTTCTTGAGAGCAAAGACTGCTTCCACTTGGTCTTCATACCCCTAGGGCCTTCCACAGTGCCTAGAATAGAGCAGGCACTTAATAAACGTTTGTTGAATGAAATTCAATGGCTCTGAACAATGCCACAAAATAAACTCCTCAAGTCGAGTGCAGAGTAGGGCTGGACCCCTTCGGACACTTTGTGGAAGGTGTGGGCTTTGCTAAAGAGGTCAGTGTGCTCCCTTATGGTCACCAGCATCCCTCGGGCCTCCCTTGTCCCCTGGCTGGGTGTGACTTTGGGTTATTTGCCTACAGTGACTTTCAAATTAAATTAAAATGGATTTTTATTTATTTAAGTGCTCGGTCAAAAGCTCACAGGAGACCTTTCTTACTTCTCAGCTTAGGAGCTCTTTGTGGGGATGTATTGAGGGCTGGGCAAGGATGGGCCAGAAGAGTACAAGCTGAGCTCCTTTTTGGCTTCCTAGATGCATACATGCCTCTGTGTGGATGTGTGCGCATGTGTGCGCGCCTGTACCAGTGTTCCCTGGAAGGAACATCTCCCTCACTAAGGCCAAAGGCCCTGTCTGGAGCCCCTGTCTCCCGACTCCCAAGGCAAGATTCTGCTCCTTAAGGACAAGAGGCCTTTTGATCTGTTACCAGAAGAAAATGTGCAGCCTCAGCCTTTGGGCAGTCCTCCTTTGACAGGTTTGCCATCTGTAATGCATTCATTCTTCCTCTCCCTTCATTAGCAACTAGCAGGAGATCTGGAGTCAAAAGGCTTGGGTTCAAATCCTACCTTTGCTTCTACCTACCCATATGATCCTGAGCAAGTAATTTCCCCTCTCGGGATCTCAGTATCTTTATCTGTAAAATGAGGGAGTTGCACTGGCTGGCCCCTGAGATCCTTTCTGGCTGTAAGTATTCTGATTCTATGAATATGGCACAGCAATCCAGGCTTCTTTGTCTCTACTACCCTGCCTTGGGTAATGACTCCTACAGGCCAGGTGTGACTGAATGGACAATGGATGGGCGTTCTACAAATTATTGTTGTTGTTCAGTCATATTCGACTCTTTGTGACCCATTTTAGGATTTTCTTGGCATTTTTTTTTCATTTTTGGGGGTTTTTTTTTTTGGCAGAGGCAAACAGGGTTAAGTGACTTGCCCAGGGTCACACAGCTAGTAAGTATCTGAGGTCAGATTCGAGCTCAGAGCTTCCTGATTCCAGGGCCAGTGCTCTGTGCTCTATGGCACCACCAGCTGTGCCATAATTTGACCCCGGGGGAAATCAGATCTAAAAGACCCAGAGGCCACAGAGCAATTATACCTCTGGGCATCAGAGTTCTCCATCCATCCCAGGGGTGTCCTTCTGCCTTCCATATCAGGGAAATGAAGGGGTGGAAGGAAGCAAGGAGACATTGTGCTAACAGACTCTGAGCCCCTGTGGGAGTCAAGGCTCCTTAAGTGCTTAGGTAAAGGGGCCCCTGTCAGACACAGGGCTGGCTGGGAAGCATTTCACCATGAGACATTCTGGACACAATTCACCCTCAGAGGAGAGAACTCCCAGCAACTGCTTTCTGCTTGAGGGAGATGCTTGCCTTTTCTCTCTCTCTCTGTTTACCCCCTCTCCCCCTCTCCTCCTTTTCCCCTCTCCCTCCGTCCTTCCATCTCTCTCTCTCTCTTCTTTTCTCTCTCTGTCTGTCTCTCTGTCTCTGTCTCTGTCTCTCTGTCTCTGTCTCTTCCTCTCTCTCTCTCTCTCTCTCTGTCCCTCTTTCTCTCTCTCTCCCCCATCTCTCCCTCTCCCTCCCTCCCTCCCTCCATCTCTCTCTTCCTCTCTCTGTTTCTCTGTCTCTGTCTCTTCCTCTCTCTCCCTCCCTCTCTCTCTCTCTCTCTCTCTCTCTCTCCCTCTTCCTCTCTCTCTCTCCCTGTCCCCATGTCAATACTCACCTGCTCCTAACTCAAGACACTGAGTTTTATTTATTTATTCATTCAACAAGCATTAATTAAGCACCAACTCTGTACTAGGTGACAGACACCAAACTGAAGTAGACCCTTCCCTTTAGGAGCTGACCGTCCACTGAAAAACACAATGACCCACACTGAGAAATAAATGTAAAGTATATAGGGAAGGGAGGTGGGGGGGGCGGGTAGAACAAGCATTTATTAAGCACCTACTGCATGACAAAGTGTTAAGCACTTTACAAACACTGTCTCACTTGATCCTCACAATAACCTTGGGAGGTAGGTCTTATTTATATCCCCATTTCACAGTTGAGGAAACTGAGGCAGAGAAAGGTTAAGTGACTTGTCCAAAGTCACACAGCTAGCAAGTGTCTGAAGGCCTGGAGTCCTCTTGACTCCAGATACAGCTCTTGACCTGCTGTACCCCAAACTGCCTCATGTACAGCAAGTAAATGCAAAGTAATTGGCAGAGAGAGACCTACCTGTGAGAAGGACCACGAGAGGTTTCCCATAGAAGAAGCTCCTGAAGTCTAAGAAGCAGAGATGAGGAGGGAGAACATTCCAGACCCGGGACATGAAGAGGCATGGGGGTGGGAGGTGCAATGTGGTGTGTGGGTGACCTTGGAGAAGTCATTTATCCTCTGTAGGCCTCAGTTTCTTTATCCATAAAATGGTTTGACTGAGATTATCTCTGAGGGCCCATATAGCTCTAAGAGTCTATGAATGAATGAATGAACAAATGAATGAATGAACGAACGAATGAATGAACGAATGAATGAACGAATGAATGAATGAACGAATGAATGAATGAACGAATGAATGAATGAACAAATGAATGGCTGTTGTTTGATAGGAACGATGTCAAAACCTCAGTGTTCAGCCATGTGCACTGTCGTCACCTCCACTAGGGCCAGACTGGAGGTCTTTGAGCAAAACTGGGTGATCATTTGTCAGCCGTGTTGTACAAGGAATTTATTTCAGGTCTGAGTCGCATTTGTGGGATGTAGGCTCCTTGAGGGCAGGATTTTTTTCACCGTTGTTCTTTGCATGCCTGGCACCTACTGTGGTGCCTTGCACATAGTAGGCAGTGAACAGATATGTGCTGATTAAGACTGGCTTGCTAGATGACCAGGAGGTTCTGGGATTCATGCTTGAGAAGACTCCTTCCCTGAAGGTTTTTTCAGAGTGGGGCGGCTAGGTGGCACAGGGGATGGAGTATAGATTTGGAGTCAGGAAGACCCGAGTTCAAATCCTACCTCAGACACTAACTCGCTGTGTGACTTTAAGCAGGTCACCTAATCTCTGTCTGCCTCAGTTTCCCATCTGTAAAAGAGAGACAGTAATGGGTGAGGGTCAAATGAGATAATGTCTGTAAAGCACCCAGCATTGTAAAGCACAATGCTTGGCACAGAGTAGGTACGATGTAAAGGATAGCTATGATTATTATTAGATTTCCACGTGCCAGGATGGGTAGGGAGGGCTCTCGGTTAGATGACCTCTGGAAGTTCCACTCAGCCTGAGAAATCGGAAACTGAGTCTCGGCAGTGCAAGCTGCTTGGTTTCATTGAGAGGGGTCAGAGAGCTCACTCTTTAGAAGCCTTCAACCTCCCTCTCTCCTTTGCATTTGTGGGGGGCTATGGGTGTGGAACACGGCATTTACTTTTAGACTCTGTTGGTGTGTTAGTTTTGCTGACCTGCTCTGTTTTTCTCTTTTCTTTTTTTTAATCTTTTGGAAGTATTCTCTGGGTAGGAGAAGGAGGAGGGATATATTAGAAAACAAAAAGACATAAAAATAAGAGATATTCATAAAAATGTGTGCAAAGAAGGTTATCTGCCTGGGGATTCTGTGAGTGGTGATGTCTGGACGGAGGGTCATTCTATGGGCCCCAGGAGTCTGGGACTTAGAGACAGAGACACTAAGAGATGGGAACAAGGAGGCACCAGGGACAGGAGAGGAAATGTGTCTGGGAGAACTGACCCTCATGTGAAATCTGATCTCATTCCTCTGTAAGACTAGGCCTGGCCTTGCTCTCCTGGCATCTGACATGAATAGGGGTTTGGCGGAGGTCCCTTGGGTCCTGGCTGTTTTCCACCAGGAACCATTTCTGAATAATATGCTTAATTTATAACACAGAGCACCAAGCCACTTCCCTCCCTTCTTGGCCACCTGGGCCGGGATTTCCCAGAAATCAAGCCTCTTAAACATTAGATTCAAGTGCCAGGAAAGTCTGCTTCTCCCCCACCCCCACCCATTCCCCAACTACCCCCATGCCTCTCTCCACTCTTGAGAACCAGTGTCCCACCCAAGAGCAGCATGGCATAATGGAAAGAATTTGTTGTTGTCGTTGTGGAGTCATTTCAGTTGTGTCTGCCTCTTTGTGACCCCATTTAGGGTTTTCTTAGCAAAAATACTGGACTGTTTTGTCATTTCCTTCTCCAATAGAAAGAGACTGGGAGGAAAAAGATGGGGTTCAAATACCAGCTTTGCCACTCTGCTGTGTGAGCCTGGGAAGACCTTTGACTTCTTTAACTCATCTCTAAAATGGAGGCATTGGTTCAATGCCTCTAAGCTCCCGTCTACTTCAAGGACTTTACTGGCTGTGGGTGACTTTCTCTACTCCAGAATTACATTTACTGCTCTGTAAAGTGGCCAGATGAGTTCTGACATCCCTTCCAATTCTCTGACTCAATCAATTCAAATGTTTATTAAGCATTTACTTAGCCAGGCATAATATTAGTTCACTTTCAATTCAATAAACAGTTATTAAGTGCTTACTGTATGCCAGGCATCATGCAAGGCGCTGGGGTTTGTTTATTTTAATTAAAGTCCCTGCCCTCAATGAGCTTATATTCTATTAGGGAAGACAACATGCCCATATGAGTATTTATAAAATAGAGTAAAGGTAACTGTCGTGGTGGAGGGGATCCTAATGCCTGAGGGGAGTGGAAAAGAATTTGTATGAGCAAGGTTTTGAAGGAAATAAGTAAAGATTTCTTAGAGGCAATGGTAAAGAAGTGCCTTCCAGCAATGGGATACAAGCTGTACAAAGTTACAGACGTAAGAGATGGACTATTCTGTGAGACTAACCCCAAGAAAGCCAGCCAGCCTAGACTGTGAGAGGAGGAAGAATGTGGTTGGGAAGATAGGCTGGGGCTATATTGTGAAGGGTTGTTTTTTTAAAGCAAAGCACGGGGGAAACAGAACTACTGGAATTGAGGGATATGAATTTGGCGGCTATGTGGAGGACAGAGTGGAAGAGAGAACCTTGAGGCAGGGAGACCAACTGGGGACTCTTGAGATAGACCAGAAGAGAGGTGTTGAGGATCCAAACTAGATCAGTGCCTGTGGGAGTAGAGAGAAGGGGACAAACTGATTGGATATGGAGAGAGGAAGAGGGAGTAAGGAATCAAGGATAGCCCTCAGAACACAAACCTGAGTCTATGGTCTTCTTTCTTTTTTTCCTTTTAGTGAATTTCTGTGGATGGGAAATTGTAATAGGAGCTTGAGGGCAGGGGTTGTTTCATGTCTGGCTTTGCATCCTCACTCCCAATATAGCGCCTGCCACATAGTTGTGGCTTAATGAATGTTTGCTGAGTTGAATTGAGGAAGGAAATTAGCTCCTGGTCTGGCATAATAAGGGAGGGACAGTATGCTTTGGAGAATGATGCTCCCAAATGCCCCCTATTAGCTCCACTATTTCAATCTTTATGGAATCACTTTTTTAGGTTAAGGCATTTATGTCCCCAGATGGCTCTGGTTTAATAATGTCAATATTCCTGGGAGCAGTAACACATTGACCTATTCTCAATCATTATTGTCTTAGCATAGATTAATTCATCAGATTAGCTAATTATAAGCTTGGAATCCATAGACCTGGATCCTATCCCCAGTTCCTGTCACTTTCTACCTAGATGACCTTGAGTAAATCATATAACTTCTCCTCATCTGTCAAATAGAATAATACAATAATCAAAGGGAGTGATGGATGTGGTTGTGGTTTGAAAACTGTGAAGTTCTATCACAAGAAATTGTTATTATTCAAAGGACCATAGAATTTAAGGCTGAAAGTGACTATAAGAAATTGTAGGATAATAGATTGGGAGCTACAAGGGACTTTAAGTTCAGTCTAGTCCTTCATTTTCCAGGTAAGGAAACTGAGGCACAGAGAGGGGTGTCCCTTCTTGACCCAGGGTCACATGAATAGCAACTGAGAGAGGTGGGATTTTAACTTAGGGCTTCTGACTCCAAATGAAGTCCTCTTTCTGTTGTACTTTCTGCTTCTTGTAATATGATCTCTCCCTGCGTCTTCAGGCAAATAAAAAAAAAATCATTCCCATTTTATAGATGGCACATCTGAGGCACAGTGGGCTTAAATGGAAAGTCCATGGTCCTGGAGTTAAGTTATCAGTGGAGGAAGCAGGACCCCCCTCCTTTGGCTGTTCTTTTCCACCTACACCATGACTCAAGGGTCAGCATTCCTAATGAATTGAATGCAATTGAAAATCCCCAAAGATTCCTTGGATGTGGCCATCCTTTAGTGTGGCGGGCTGCCTTTGGCTGGGAGCAGAGAGCTCAGCACCAGCAGCCAGGTTTCCCTGCATCGGTGAATTCCCATCGCATTATCTGGTCTCTTATGATTGAGCTCTTGAGTGTGATGTTCCTTGCTATGCCCAGGGCCATTGTCCCCCCACCTCCTTCCTACTGGAGCCATTAAAAAGAGTGGGCTGGCAAGACACTCAGCATCTGTCCTGGGCCTTAAGGAGGTTTACTCCCTGAACCATATGCTGCATGCCATGGAGCTCTTCATGTACTTTAATGGGGAGCCTAAAATTATAAAGGCACTCAGCCCTCTGCAGTTTGGCATATGGGTTTTTAACTCCTTTCTGTCTCTCTGTCGAAGGGAAGCAGGTGTCCTCAGCTCTGGGACTAAAATGGGGTATTTGAGTAACTCAGAGGCTTGATTCCCTTTTTATGTTTTCACTGAAGTATCATATGGGCTGTTCTCTCAAGTCAAGTAAAAAAAAGTATTTATTAAATGCCTCCTGTGAGCCAAGCACTGTGCTAAGTGCTGGGGATACAGAGAGAGGCAAAGGACCATCCTTACCCTCAAGGAGTCTAATGGGCCAAACAACACGCAAGCAACTAGGTGTGTAAGACAAAAGACACTGTTGTTGCTCAGTCATTTAAATCGTGTCTGATTCTTTGTGACCCCGGTTGGGGTTTTCTTGGCAGAGATACTGGAGTGGGTTGCCATTACCTTCTCCAGCTCATTTTACACGTAGGGAAACTGAGGCAAATAGGGGGAAATGACTTGCCCAGGAAGTTTTCTGAAGCTGCATTGGAACTCAAGAATTCCTGATTCCAGGTCTGGCACTTTATTCACTTTGCCACCTAGCTGCCAACATTTAAGACATACAATAGATAAATTAGAGATAACTCCAGAGGTAAAGCTTTCACATTAACAGGAACTGGGCAAAGCTGCTTGTGGAAAATGGGATTTTAGCTAAGATTTGAAGAAAACTGGGGAAACAAAAAGACATGAGGGAGGAAGGAGAGCATTCTAAGCATTGGAGACAGCCATGAAAATGCATGGAACTGGGAAATGGAGTGACCTTTGTAAGAAACAGCGAGGAGGCCAGTGTCCCTAGATCATCCCAGATTCCTTTCACATCCTCATCTGCATCTTTTCTTACAGCCCAATAATATTTCTTCTCATTCATTGATCACAATTTGCTCAGCCATTCCTCAATAATAGGATTATAGATTTAGAGCTGGAAGGAACATGGCGGACCATCAAGACTAACCTCTTCATTTAATAGGTGAGGAAAGAGACAGAAAAAGGATAGGTGTTATACATAGGTCATAAGGCTGGTATCTGAGATAGAATTTGAACACAGAATTTGAACACTTCCTGACTCCAAATCTAGTACATTCTCCTCTGTACTGGTATTTTTGCTCCCATAAAAAGTGTTTCTTTAGATATTTTGGTACACATGGAACCTTTCCTTTTGCCTTTCACTTCCTTGGAGTATATGCCTCATATTATGGTATACACCTGACTTCTAAGTTTGGTAGTTGGTAGAGTATTGGACTTGGAGTTAGGAAGACCTGAGTTTGAATCCTGCCTTTTACTAGCATTCTCAGCATCATTTTCTCATCTACAAAACAGGGAAAACAATAGTACTTACCTCCCAGAGTTGTTGTGAAGATAAAATGACAATATTTGTAAAACACTTTGCAACCTCAAAGCACTATGTAGATTCTATTTAATATTAGTGGTTTTGCCAGATAAAAGGGAATATGGATAGTTTATGTGATTTGAATCTCACAACAACCCTGAGAAATAGATTGCCCATGTATTATTATATCCCCTTTTACAGAGGACCATTTTCTCATATAATTCCAAATAATTCTCTGGAGTAATTGGGCCAATTCATAGCTCCACTAACAATGTATGAGTGTCGGGGCATTATTATGTCTTTTGGATATTTGTCAAGGGCTTTGGACAGTGCTATTGTATACATGATTTTGTGAAAACAGAAAGGACTTTGACCAAGAAGGAAAGGTAAAAAGAGAAATAAGACCGGTGAATATACCTCTGAAGGACCATTGATATGACACAATATTGGAAGCTCTAGTACCCATCCCCATGGCAACAGCAAAGAGTATCTTCTCTCCAGTCAAGTTCACCAGAGAACTACTCTATTGCTATATGAGCTTGCCAAAATCACCTGACACCCCAGGATCAAAATAAATGACCGAGCATCCCCATTCATTTCCCTGCCATGTTTCCTTAGAAACATCCCACCTGGCACTCTTGCCTCAGGACTCAGCCATGTGACAGAGGACAACCTTGGCATATTCTCCAATGGAGCCAACCTCATGACCAAGACCTATTTATATACCTTCCTTTCACAGGGGAATGACCCAGGCCCTTATCCTTCACTAAGCTACTGTAGTAGCTTCTGGAGTGTAACAGAACATGATGGTTCCAAACTAGCTGCATTTTTGGGACCATACCCTAACACCAGAACAATACCACCCAGGAAATCATTTATTACATCCAGCAGGTATGGTCCTAACTGGTCTTGGCCAATAATTAAATTTGATTCAACCAAATACACATTTATTAAAGGCCTACTTGGTGTGCTAAACTCTGGGGATATGAAGAAAGGCAAAAGGTAGGCCCTGCCCTTGAATTCACAATTCACTGTATGTAAAGCATTGCAGTAGAGCTAGGGACAGGAAACCAAACAATCTTCGCCCTCAAGTACCTCTTGTTCTACTGGGAGGTGAAGAGATATGACCTGTAAACTGTAAACTTAGCCCATGTAAACATGTGATAAGTAACCTATAAAGTAATCACAAAGCTACATAAAGTAATTTCAAGAGAGAGAAGCACCAATACCCAGGGGAATGGGGGAAGGTCTTGTGCACCAGTTGGTGTCTGAAGAAAGACAGGGATACTCAGAGGCTGAGGTGAGAATGGAGTATCCAGAGCAAGGATTACTTTGTATTTGACCAGCATCTGTTTTGTAGAAGCCACAGTGTTGCTTAGTGGATGGAGGGCCTGGTCTCATTCCCCACCTCTGATTCATACTAGTTGTGTGATCCTGGACAAGTCATTTAACTCTTGAGTGCCCTGAAAATCTCTCTGTTCTTTCAATGGTAGACGAGTCTTCCATTGCATCTGGTTAAGGGAATTTTGTCACTGGGAGTTCCTTATACCAATGAAGAAACCCCAAGTCTGAATGAAAATAAAAGTAATAATAAGGATAATGTATGTAAAGTGCTTTTGCTAATTTTAAGATTGGCAAATGAATGAATGAGTAAATGAATGAATGAAAGAAAAAGCATTTATTAAGCACTATTTACCACCAGGTATGGGGCAACTAACTAGGTGGCACAGTAGATAAAGTACCCAGCCTGGAGTCAGGAAGACCCAGATTCCTGAGTTCAAATCCAGCCTCATACACTTGCTAGCTGTGTGACCCTGAGCAAATCATTCAACCCTGTTTGCCTCAGTTTCCCCATCTGTGAAATGAGTTAGAGAAGAAAATGGCAAAACACTCCAGTATCTTTGCCAAAGAAAACCCCAAATGTGATCATGGGGTTTTGGACATGACTGAACAACAGTCATCACCAAGCATGACAGTGTGTGCCTGTCATCCCAGCTGCCAGAAAGACCAAGGCTGGCAGAACTCTTGAGAACGGTATCTCTGAGTTATAGCGATCCTAACTCTAAGTTTGTCATTAATATGATGAACCTCCAGGGATTTGAAAGGGGGCTATCAGGTTGACTTAGGAAGAGCAAGCTTGATGACTTTGAAAGAGGACAGGTCCAAACCCCCAAGCCAAACAGTAGTGGGCTTGGACCCAAATCACTCTTATGCTTCCAGCCTGGTCAGAATAGTGAGACCTAGTCTTCTCTGGCAAGCACCAAATTGGTTGATTGGTAAGTATCAAGTAATATTAATTATAATGTATATGGTACCCTGGGCAATTTCTGTAACCTCACAATTCCCTAGGCAACTCTCTAAGAATATAGAGAGTAATACAATTGTTGGTCTAGATTCTCTATTTGTAGTGGGAGTTTCCTCACTGAAGTTCTGTATACCAATGAAATCACAAGTCGGGACAAAAATAAATGATTACTACTTAGTAAGAGGGTGGTAATCATCACCTACCTGTTTCATGGGGCTGTAGTAAGGATGAGATAAGCAGTCCAGATTATGGAGCCTCCAGAAGGCTACTCTGAGTTTCGTTCCTCTCTTACTATGTGACCTTGGATAGGTTATTCCCCATCTTTCAGCCTCTAGATGGGTAGGTTGCACCTAATAGGCATTTAATCAATGTTATTGAATTGAATAGAATGTAAAGCAATTTAAACAAGTTAAAAACACCATTCAGGGTAAGGGATTATTTTATGATTAAAGCCCCAGAGGATGTCAGCTATATATGTGCCTCCACTGTTGTTCAGCATGGTAGAAAAATGTGGGTACCACTCTCTAAGCATTGGGGAAACTGAGGCCCAGGAAAGCCACACTTAGAATTTTTCTGAGATCACAGAGTGAATGTGAAATAGAAGTCAGATTCCTGACTCCCTGGTCTATGGGATTTTCATTTACCTTCAGTCTTTTCTTCAAGCCAGACTCTGATGCAGAAGTTTATTCTAAGCTCTGTCCCTCCCTTACTGTGGATAGTGAACCCCACACTTTTGTGTGACTGTGTTTCCTTCTCATGTCAGAGACCATCACATGTCAGCAGGGATCATCCAGTTGCACAGATACCTAGCCAAGGATCCCCACAACATTATACAGACAAATATTTAATCATCATTGACTTGAAGATCTCCAATAAAGGGAAACTCCCCACTTCCCAAGGCAACTCATTCCCCCTCCTTCTCTAGCCCTAATTATTAGAGTATGATTCCTAACATCCAGCCCAGATCTTCCTCTTTGCAATGTCCGATTGGTCCAAATCCCTCTTTGCCCTTCAAATGCTTATAGAGGACATAGAGTCATAGATTTAGAGCTGGAAGTCACCTCACACGCTATCTAATCTCACTTCATTTAACAAATGGGAAACTAAGGCCCAGAGTATAAAATCACTTGCCCAAGGTGACAAAGTCAGTAGGTTGACGTTATCATAGATTTAGAGTGAGAATGGACCTTGGAGGTCATTTAATCAAATCCTCAGCAAAATAATGCATGTGGTACCCTGGGCAATTTATGTAAACTCATTGTCAGAGGAAAGATTTGAACCTAGCTAGGTCTTCCTAACCCCCTGAGTTCACTAAGCTGGATGAAAAATAAGGAGAGTTTTTCCAAGCTCTACTTACCAGTTATATCTGGTCCCTACCTCTGCCCCCCCTCAACTTCTCCTCTTGCCATCAAAGGAAGCAGCCAAGGCTTCTCCTTAGAGAACAAGACCTTCCCTTAGCTGGCAGGGCAGAAGGAGTCCATCTGTTTCCCAGGTAGATTAAAGTCAGCAGCTCAGGTTCAAATACTCTTCTATCCTCCAGTCTCTTAAAACAGTCACTTCTCTTGAAATCTCTGGGTCACTGCTTGGCTCTTGAGCAAGTCAGAAGGAAGGTGCCCCTGTTGGGCAAGGGGCTGGCCAGCCATACTTTAGCTTCCAAATGGCTTCTCAGGTCTCTCCAGAACCCACCCTCAATGCCATGACCTGAGGCTTTTCCTCATTACGAGCATAACCAGGGTATTTTGAAAGGCCCAGCGCCTAATAATTTAAGAAGTAATTTGTTATTAGTGTTGCACTGATGCGTTGGACAGACCAAAGTGCCTCTTGGCAGATTATTATTTTATATTAACGATATTGATTTGATGTGAGGAGGTATTCTGATCCCTGACAGCAGAGGAGGCCTGTTTGTTGCAGTGATATATGGAAAGGAAGGCTTTGCCAAGTCACTCTGTCCATTTCAAGGCAAGCCTGTCTCTTCTGGCATCCAGGGAAAATGAGAGGCCAGTGGCTCCCCTCTGTTTGTTTTTTTTACAGGATTATTAGATTGATAGATCAGGGAAGTACTTCTGATATTGCTCATTCAAATCTTTTTTAGCAAAACCCAGCCTCTAATGTCTACACACAAATGCACAAAGACTGAACAACCAGCAAGTTGAGTTAGAAAGCCTCATGTAAAAAGGCAAAGTTGACCTCATAAGTAAGTCAGTAAGCAATTAATAAGTGCCTACTGTGTGCCAGGCAGTGTGGTATGGGCTAGGGATACAAAGAGAGGTTAAAAAACAGCCTTGAAGAATATCAGATTCTAACGGAGGAGACAACATGGGTCCATTGCAAATTATAGAGAATAGATGGGAAATAAACTCAGACAGAAGGCACTAGGAGCGCAGGGGCCTGGGATAGCCCTGCTGCTCAAGGTGGGGTTTGAGTGGAACTTTGAAGGAAGTGGGGGAGACAAAGAAGTAGCTAAGGAAGGAGAGCATTCCAGGCATGAGGAGAAGCCACCGTAGATGCAAGGAGAGAAGATTTGGTATTTCATGTGCAAAAACCAGCGATTAGACCAGTGGTTTGGAATCACAGGATTACTGGAGGAGATTAAAAAGTAAGATTGGAAAGGCAAGAGGGAGGCAGCCTATGAAGAGCCTTAAATGCTAAACTGAGGACTTTATGCTTAATCCTGTAGATAAAGGAACTACAGAAGTTTTGGGGGAAGGGTGACATAATCAGGCCTGTACTGCTGAAACATGGCCCTAGAGGGACATAAGCTTGCTCAAAACTAACAGGATAGTTATTACTTATGTGAGGGAATCTGGGAACTAGCAGAGAGGTCTTTTGGATAAAAATCAATGGCACCCAGAGCCAAAGAAAAATTGTTATCAAAATTTACTATAGACCATCTAGACAGAGAAAGGAAATGAATGAGGGGTTCAGAAAACAGATCACAAGCCAGTCATAGAGGTATTGTATAGTGGTGATATAGTAGTGATAGGGGACTTAAATAATCTGGACATCTATTAGATTTTCCTTGTCTTCCCTTCACCTCTCTTCTCTTTTCTTCTTTTCTCTTCCGTCCTTTCCCTTCCCTCGTCGTTTCCTGCCCTTCTCTTCTCTTTCCTACTCTTATCTTCCCTCCCTTCCTTCCCTACCCTTCCCTCCTCCTTCCCTTCCTATCTTTTTCTTTCCTATCCCATCCCTTCCCTTCCAATTCCATCCTATCTTATCCTTTACCTTATCTTTCTTTCCCATTCCATCCCATTCCTCACCTTACCTCTCTTTCCTTTCCCTTCTTTTCTCTTCTCTTCCCTCCCTTCCTTCCCTTCCCTTCCCATCTCTTTCTTTTCTATCCCCTCTCTTCCCTTCCAATCCCATACTATCTCATTCTTTACCTTACCTTTCTTTCCCATCCCATCCCATCCCATTCCTTACCTTCCTCTCCTCTCTTCTCCTTTCCTTTCCTTTCCTTTCCTTTCCCTTCCTTCCATGTCCATTCCCTTCCCTTCCCCCTCCTTCCTTCACTTCCCTTTTTCCTTCCCTTCTTTCCCTCACCTCCCTTTCCCATCCCTTCATTTTCCACCTCTTCCCTTCTCATCTCTTTCTTTCCTATCCCTTCCCTTCCCTTCCCATCTCATCCTATCTTATCCTTTATCTTACCTTTCTTTCCCATCCCATCCTATTCCTTCTCTCCTCTCCCCTCCCCTCCCCTCCCCTCTCCTCCCCTCCTCTCCTCTTCTTCTCTTTGACCCTCTGTTTATCTTTCCTTGCCCTTCCCCCCAAAGAGCAGGACAGCTAATACTTTCTTGACTTGTCATAAGGATGATTTGATCCTTCAAAAATTAGAGAAACCAACCTTGAGAATTTTGTTTTACATCTAATTCTCACCAGCAAGAAGGAACTGCTTGCTGAAGTAGAAATGATGAGAACCTTGGGGGTTACAATAGAGAAGGGGAGAAGATCTAGGAATAATCTGGTATGCACCCTAAATTTTGAAGAGCTGATTTTAGGGACTTTAGAGAAAAGATAAATAGAAACCCAAGGCTGAGACATCTTCCAAAGTTTACCCAGGAGGGATGGGAAGCCCTCAAGAATGAAATTCTGAAAACATGAGGATGAAAAAAGAAGAGTTTTCCATAGAGACCAGTGCAAATGTACAAGGAATTCACCCACCAACTTTGATTTAAGCAATAGAGGATGAACACAAAAGCATGTTCTATAATAATGGTATCAAAGTATATAATGAGCTGAGGCTGGTGATGAATGTTAAGAACAATAAAATAAAATGCAAGTGATTATATTGGGGAAAAGATGGGAATAAAATAAGGGGTTGAACTACTGCTTAGGGGACAATAGGGATATAGAAGGGACTGGACTTATTTATTTCATTTCATTTCATTGCTAGGTGGTGCCATAGTGAATAGAGGGCTTGACCCAGGAAGACTTACCTTCCAGAGTTCAAATCTGACCTCGGACACTTACTGCCTGTATGACCCTGGGCAAGTTATTTAACCGTATTTGCTTCAGTTTCCTCATCTTTAAAATTAGCTGGAGAAGGAAGTGGCAAACCACTCCATTATCTCTGCCAAGAATACCCCAAATGGGGTCATGAAGAGTTAGAGATGACTGAAGTGACTAAACAACAAGAAATAGAGAAATCTCAGATAAGAGAATTTCTTGTACAAATGCAGATTTGTACTTTGTATGTACCTTATAGTCTTAGAAAATTGACTAGAGCATTGAGAGGCTAAGTGACTTGCCCAGGGTCACACAGTCATTGTCAGAAGCAGGATTCATCTTCCTGACTTCAAGGCCAACTCTCTACCAACTTTACCATACTACTTTTATCAACGGAAGACATTGTTGGCTATCAACAATGGAGAGAGAGCAAAGAACTTAACCAAGTTAACTTCTGTTTTCTCAATAAGGTGAATGCTCTTTGGCTTGGAAAGAACAGAATAAAAATCATAATAGGAAGTTAATTCCCAGGCTAAGTAAGAGAGCACCTTACAGTCTTTAATGAGTTGTGGAAGAGAGATTCTAATGACTCGTTTTCATTGGTCTCAGAGGAACCTAGGAACAATGAGTTGTCAAGGGATAAATATAGGTGAAATGTAATGGAAAACTTCTTTTTAAAAAATATATTTTATTTCCTGCTTTACATGTAAAGACAGTTTTTAACACTGATTTTTTTTAAGTTGAGTTCAAAATTTCCTCTCTCTCTCCCTTCAGTCCTCTGTCCCTGATACAGTAAGCAATGGGTTATACATGTTTAATCATGCAAAACATATTACCATATTAGTCATGTTGTAAAAGAGGACACACACACAAAGGGAAAAAAACATGAAAAAAATGTAGAAAGTGAAAAATGGCGTGCTTCGGCCTGCATTCAGATTCCTTCAGTTCTTTCTCTAGAGGTGAATAGAATTTTTCATCATGAATCCTTTGGAATTGTCTTAGATCACTGTATTGCTGAGAAGATCTTAGTGACTATTATGGACCCAGTTGATCTTACACAATGTTGCTATTACTGTGTACAATGCTGTCCTGATTCTGCTCACTTCACTTTGCATCAGTTCATACAAGTCTTTCCAGATTTTTCTGAAATCTGCCTGCTCATCATTTCGTATGACACAATAATATTCCATTACAATCACATACCACAACTTGTTCAGCCATTTCCCAATTGATGGGCATCCCCTCAAATTATGGAAAAACTTCTTAACAAGTAGAGCTCTTCAGAAATGGAGCAGGGCTGCTTCCAAAGATTTCTCTTCACTTCTGGCCTTGATTACTTGTCAAGTATCTTATGGAAGGGATTCTTATAAAAGTAAAATGGTTCTATGTCATTCTTGAGATCCTTTCTGTGATTCTGGAACAAAAGCCCTCATGCTCTTCTTGTAGACAAGATGGAGAGATGTGAGACAGAAGATAATATGCCTAGACAAATTCAGGAAATGAATGAGCCAGTTGATCTAGACCCAAAGGGAAATCATGAAGGTTTCAATGTCAGCTTGGAAAGAGGTCTCTAGTAGAGGGCCTAAGGGATTTTTAGACTTGGTGAGGTAAGAAAATAGCCTCCTCCGGTGTCCTTCCCCCACCCAAATTGTATAGTTTGGAACTTTGTGATCAATCCTAGGTACCACATTTCAGGAAGAAAGTCCATAAACACTGACTATCCAGAGAAGTTGCAGAGAGGCTGAGTTAGGTTTGGTGTGAGCCATCCATCACATAGCTATTCCATTGGTGGTGGTGGTGGTGGTGGTGGTGGTGGTGGTGGTGGTGGTGGTGATGGTGGTGGTAGTATTCAGTCATTTCAATCATGTCTGACTCTTTGTGCTCCCAAATTTGAGATTTCCTTGGCAAAGACACCGGAATGGTTTGCCATTTCTTTTTCAGTTCATTTGACAGATAAAGAAGCTGAGGTAAGCAAGGTTAAGCAACTTGCCCAGAGTCACACAACTAGTAAGTATCTGAAGCCACATTTGCCCTCAGAAAAGTGAGTCTTCCTGACTCCAGGGCCGCTGCTCTAACCACTGTGCTACCTAGCTTCCTCAAGGCTCTCACGATGGCCTTGGAATAAAGGGTGGTCAGGGAGCTATTACTCATTGGATCTGACGTCAGAGAGACTTGAGTTCAAATACAGCCTCAGGTGCTTATTAACTGTGTGACCCTGGGCAAGTCATAGGTAATACTGGCACCTACCTCCCAGAGTTATTGTGAAGAGCAAATGAGGTCATAATTGCAGAGCAATTGCAAAAGCCAGCCAGCTCTTCCTATTATTAGAGGATCATCATATCTCTGAATTGGAAGGTAACTCAGAAGTCATATTATCATAAGATAATATTCACTCATTCAAAAAATATTTATTAAGTACCTACTATGTGCCAAGCTCTGAGGATACAAAATTAAAACATTGCCCTCCGTTGAAGATTGAATTTGATGATAAGCTTGAGACATGGAAAGAACGTCAGAGGTCACTTTGCAGATGAGGAAAGTAAGGCCTGGAGAGGAGGAGTTATTCCCCCAAGGTCACCCAGGTAGTCAGCAGCAGAATCAAAAATTTGAACTCATGTCTCCTGACTCCCAGTCTGACCCTCTTCCCACTATCCCATGCCGCCATTAGCAAGGTCAGGTAGAGCCATGCCTCCCTAGTTTTGTTTCTGAAAGCATTTTTCGAAGTTGAGCTGCCTGTGAAAGGAGAAACCTTCATGAAACAGCCCCATGGAATAAACAAAACCCTTTCATCCCACTCCTGCGGCATCTAGAGACATTGGAAGAGGAGTAGGGGAGGGGAACCAGCAAGGTCATCCGAAAGAGCAGCCTAGAAAAGTCTTTATTATGTCTGCATGAATGGCTAACTGGGCCAGCCCATGGAATCGTTAGGGATGGACTTGGGCTGCAGGACGGATGAAAAGTTTTGTGGACCCTTGTTGGTTGTTTGGATTTTTTTTTTAGTCTCTCTATGAAATGTCTTGAACTACTCATACTTTTCTGGGCTCCAAAAACTCTGGCCTTGTGAATGTTTGATGCATTGGGAGCTTGGCTGTAATCAAAGGCTGGAAAAAGATTAGAGGAGGGAAGGGAGACTCTAGGCATCTACAAGGAAGCTCAAGGGAGATTTGGGTCATTCAAAGAGAAGCGCTAACTCCCCAGACTCCCCTGAAAACTTGGTGAAGCTTTAAGTTTCTCATTGTGATGCTATTTGTTCCAGAGAATAAGGTAGGAGGCTTGTGGCAGCTTCCTTGTTCCTTCCCCAAGCCCACTGTGCCCCCAAAGAACATAAGGAAAGAATACCCTTTGTGCCCTGGAGGCATCTTACTTGTATAACTTTGGGCACTGAGGGCAAGGACTGTCTTTCATCTTTTTTTGTATCCCCAGCACTTAGCACAGTGCCTGGCACAGTAGGCAATGAATAAATGTCTTTTGGAATTGAATTGAAGTGAGTTCTAGTCTCCTCATCTGTGAAATGAGGAAATTGGACCAAATAATCTCTAAGACCCCTTCCAGTGTCAAATCTATGATCCTGTGATTCTTGAGTTCATTGGTTTTTCTGGCCTTCTGTCTTCATTCTGTAACTCAAGGAAATCTGACAATCTCCCAATCTCCACCTGGGTAGGGATTATGGGGTGCTAGAAGAGATTTAAGAGGTCATCCAATCCAGTTCCTTCATTTTACTGAGCAGGAAACTGATGCCCAAAGAAAGAATATGAATTAGAACCACAGGATTCTGAAGAAGGCACCTCAAAGGTCATCAAGACCAATTCCCTTCTTCTATATAGGAAGAAACCTGAGGTCCAGTGAGGGCAAGAGAGCTAGAAGGGACCTCAAGGTCAATGAGATCAAGGAAACTGGAACCCAAAGACAGGGAAGGATCTGTCCAAGGTCACACAATAGACAGAGCTGGAACTCTGGAAGACAACTCAGAAAGATTAAATGACTTGAGTATGGTAACATAGCTATTAAGGGTCAGAAATGGGATCTGATCCCAGGGCCTCCTGATTCCAGGTCCAACACTATGCCACATTGTTCCACCAAGGAGCATGCCTATTCAAAGAATCCTGAGACCAAGTTCCTGCCCATCAGAGAGAGAAGTAATGATATAAACAATAAAAATGTTGATAGCACCACTTTTAGAGAGGGGTACAGATTAAGATGTGCAGATTAGGTTGTGAAAAAAGGAAAGAATTGCTGTGCTCCTTAGGGCTGGCTTCATGGAGGAGGTGGAAGGTAGATAAGTAAGGAGGAGAGGACCATGGGAGGACATTCTAGGCAAGGCAATAACATGAGACATTAGGGAGAGTGGAAAAGTATAGAATGGTAAATACATTACCAGCCCTGAAGTCAGAAAGCCCTGAGTTCAAATCCAACCTTAGACAACTTTGACCCTGGGCAAGTCATTGAACCTCAATTAGGGAGAGAGGGAGAGAGAGAGAGAGAGAGAGAGAGAGAGAGGAGGTAGGGAGGGAGGATGGGGGAGCAGGGAGGAAGGAAGGAAGGAAGGAAGGAAGGAAGGAAGGAAGGAATAGAAAAGCATAAGACAAATTGGGTGAAGACAGTGCCGAAGCAGACCACTCTGGCTGGATCCAATAGTATTTGTGTAGGAACAAGGGGAAATCAGAATATTGGAATTTCAAACCAAAAAGAAATGTGATGGATGATTTCATCACCAAATTGCAGAATTTCACAGTTGGAAGAGACCTTAGCAGTTTCCCAGTCATGGAATCATAGATGCAGAGCTGGGAGGGATGTGAGAGGCCATCAAGTCTAATTTTGCAGAAGAGAAAACGGAGTTCCAGAGAGACTACAGTGACTGTCACTTGGATGATGATTCGAACCCAAATCCTCTGCCTCCAAGGCTAGCATGATTTCTATTTCATCATTTTGCCTTCCAACAAGTATCCCCTTTCCAACATCTCCAACACAGTAGACCTTGCTGGAAGACTGCCAAGGAGGGGAAACCATTAATAATAATGGTTGACACTTCTATAGGACTTTAAGGCTGCAAAATGTTTTATAGACTTTGCCTCACCGATCCTCACAATCACGCTAAAGTAGGTGCTGTTATTATTCCCATTTTGTAGATGAGCAATCTGAGGCTGAGGTTAAGTGACTTGTCCAGAGTCATACAACTAATTAATGGTAGACAGAAGACTCAAACTTGGAATCATCTGGACTCCAAGGCCAGATCTATATCCACTATCCCACACTGGCTCTCCTTAAAGGCATCTAGTGAGGGGGAGTGCATTACTTCTGAAGGCAGCCCATTCCATTATGGATGATTCTAATAATTAGGAAGCTTTTTTCTTGACAGCAAACTGAAATCTGACTCTTTGCTACTTACTGGTTCCTACTTCTGGAGCCAAACAAACCTCTTGTTTATAAAGAGGAAACTGAGTCAGGAGGAAAGACTTGACCAAGGTCAACCAGCTGGCTAAGGGCAGAAATGGGACTGGAATTCAAGTCTCTTGACTCCCTGTCCAAAGCCTTCTTCACTACTCCCCCACCCCCCACCCCATTCACCTTCTCCTTCTCCTAGGTCTCTCTGCAGAGCTTCCATGGGGAACCCAGACTCCCTAGCCTCAGAGAGAAGGAGATACTGGAGGATTGTGTGCCAAGCCTGCTATCATCTGAGTTCCCTTTGCCCCACACAACCCCTAAGGCTCCCACCCCCTCTTCCTACCAGACCTGGCCTCCTCCTACCTACCTCTCCCACTAACTTCCATCCCGCACTCCCCAGCACCCTCCTCCCAACAGAGTAATATCTGCCAATACAAAGCCGTATATCTTGGTGTGTGACAAATCACTTTTTAATTGCCTCAAGGAAGAAATCCATTAGTCTTTCCTTTACGTGAGAATAATTATAATATTCTGCAAAACAGGAGCTGGATAGGGGCCGAGAGGCTGTGGGCTCCAGGCTATTTTTAGCACTCATCCCCATCCTACTCTGAGCATTCATTTGAGAGAGGGAGAAATTGAATCGTCTGTGATGCCCCCCAAGTACCTTCTCCACAGAGTCAGAAAAAGACCAAGTGCCACAGACTGGGGGAAAAGAGTCTGAAAATGGTATATTAATTGTCAGAATGAATTTGTGTCACGTTTCAAGCAAAATCTATTTTCTCTTAGCCAGGT
Source organism: Pseudochirops cupreus (assembly GCA_028627135.1). Taxonomy (NCBI): domain Eukaryota; kingdom Metazoa; phylum Chordata; class Mammalia; order Diprotodontia; family Pseudocheiridae; genus Pseudochirops; species Pseudochirops cupreus. The sequence continues at coordinate 91,715,671 of CM053582.1, forward strand.
TCCAGTCATCACCCTCCTAACCAGCTAAGCAGAGGGCTAGGCTGCCTTTGGGGGGCGAGAGGGGAGAGAATAGATAGCCCTGGCCCTCTCTCCTCCCCTCCCCACCTTTCCAAGAAGAAACCTTCCCTCTGTTCATTTATGGTCCTCCATCTTCATTTAAACTTCACGTCCAAGGCAAAGGGCTCTCGAGGTCCCTGCTAAATGTCAGCATCTGCCCAGAGTAACATCACTTGATGGTTACTGACAGCAGAGATGGAGTGTATCTGTGGCAGTCTGTATTCTGGACCTAAGAAATGTCAGGACTGGCAAAATGGGTGGACCTGGAGGGCTGTTGTTGGAGTGAGCTTTGGTGTCACTCTATCACTACTCATGAGCCATCCAAAGATTCTGTTGCTTCAGTAGATTTGGAGGTATTGCCCCACCCATGCCAATCACCACCCACCCCATGCTTTCTCATCCACTGCACTTTCTGTCTGTGTCCTTCCATGAATCTGGAGTCTTTGAGAGAAACCCTACAGAAAGGATAGCAAATAACTTAGAAAGGCTAATGCGCCCATTATTTCATCCAAGTGGATGTTTCTTCCTCGGATAGAGAAAACATGCTTTCTCATTCTACAGAACGTTGGTCCATCTCCTCCCAATTCAGGGAAAGGGAATAATGAAGTAAGGGGGATAAGTGGTCTTTTGTCTCTTGCTCTCACTACATGACTGACACAACTTCTCTTCTGCTTATACATTTCTCAAATAAAATCTTTTATGCCACTTCTCTTTGTTGGAAACATGGCTACTTTTGCCCGCCATTGTCCTTCAAAGCATGCACTTTAATTCTTCCAAAAGGGTAGGATCCCATGATGTGGCAATAGGGCATCATGAGAAGAACATTTAATCAGGAACCAACCTCTCTTCATAGAGGTCCCCCCAATGTGTCAGAGGACTTCCTCTCATTCTGCTCAGATGTTGGTGCAATTAGGACACCACTTACTCTGGCCATCTGTTGGCTCCCAGGCTCACTACATAACCAGCCTGACTTCTTTCCCTGCTGTGGGCATCTTCTGGATCTTTTATGCCATGTCTCTCCAGAAAGCTGGTACCATGCTCTAGCCTGCTGGCATCATATGCTTTGGGTTTCTTGTCATTTTGACTCTGCTGCAATGCATTTCCCAGCACTGTGACATCATCATTGGGGAAATTTGTCATGAAAGAGATGGGCTAAAGACATTGCTAAAAAGGTCAGCAGATAATGACATTGAAACTGTGGAAATGTGACATGGAGTGGGGGAGGGGTTAATTAAATTTGCATCAAACCATCATAAATAGTTAAGTATTGATTTTCAAGAGTTTCCCATATGTAGCTATAGATATTGATGTATATGTATGTATATATCCATATTCCCACATACATATAGGCATATACACACATGTATACATGCATATGTACGTACGCATACACAATCTTCCATCGTAGGTGATGTAGTCAAAAGACAACTGGGCTAGGAGTCAGGAGCAGGATTTTCATTCTTCCATGTCCTTGGGTAAGTCTCATTCCCTCTCTGAGCCTCAGTTTCCTCCTCTGTAAAATGAGAAAGGCTGTGTCATCACCCAGGTCCCTTTAGAGGCAGCCAAATAATGGATAGACCACTGGCTTTACAAGCAGGAAGATCTGGGCATGAGTGTGACCCTAGTTGGGCAAGTCACTTAACCTTTTAATGATCTACGCATATAGATCAGAGGTGTCAACCTACAGTGGGAGAGAATTTCCTCACCTGGAAGCTCCTTAAGCCAGTTACCTCACAGGCACTGTAGTTTCTGTTCTAGAATTAATTTTGATGCTGCGTACCAGACTAGTGAGGGTCATCTTCACCCTGCCAGAGACAGTAGGACCTAGAAGCCCCTGGTCTGTTCCAGCATCACTTCCCCACACTGGCTCCTCTTTGGCAGTTCTCCAGTGGGGACTTTTAAAACCCTTCAGGTTCTCTGATTAGTCAGAAACTTGGGGAAGAGTATGAGTCCTGGAGAAGGGAATTAGAGGCTGCCTGCTGCTTTTTCTTCAGAGGTAAATAGCAGCTCTGTGGGGAGCAGACATGGGGAGGGGAGCTGAGCTTCTCTGCAGAGGAGGCCTCATAGTCTCTTGGAGTCAGCTTTGAATCTGGGGCTGAGAAGAAGGGCCTGGCTAAACATCTGAATACCACCCACATTCCAGCCCCCAGGCTATGCTCTGGTTGAAGTCAGAAGAAAGCAAGAGGAAAGAGAATTCCATCCTGTTCAGTCAACAAGCATTTACTTATTAGGGACCCTAAGGTGCATCGGAAATATCTCTGACTGAATTACAGGGGCATGAGTTCAAAGCTCACCTCAGATGCCTAGTAGCCCTGTGGCTTTAATTTCCTCATCTGTAAAATGGGTACGGTGGAGGAAAGAGAGGGAGAAAAAAGGTGTGTTCTTTAGTGTCCCTCTTAACTCTAGCTTAGTGATCTGATGACCTGGGTTCAGTTTTCAACTCTTGATGCCTACTTGAAACTCAATACATCTCCTTGGGCCTCAGTTTCCCCATCTATAAAATGAAGGTATTAGACTAGATGGCCTCTGGCATCCTTTCCAGCTCTGTATCTGTGATATAGCCCATGATGTGTTAAATGTTGGGGACACAAAGACAAAAACCAAACAGTCCCTGCCCTCAAGGAACTTACATTCATACACACCTATTTATACATCTACCTCTATTGATCTATGTATAGATCTATATCTATATATATAACTATATCTATAGACATCTATATCTATGTCTAGGTATATAAGAAAGAAAATTTTCTGCATTGGAGAACACTACCAACTGGGAGGAATTGGGAGCTGAGCCTAGAAGGAAATGGGAATCTCCTAGAGGCAGAGATAAGGAGGGAGAGAATTCTAAGAGTGGGAGGTGGGGGAAGGGACAGCCTGTACAAAGGCCTGGGGGTGGGAAATGTAATGAGGAGTACAGGAAATAGCAAATAGGCTAGTCTGGTTCTCAGTGGATGAGTAGTGGCTAATCAAACCTGGAAAAATACATACATCTAAAAGATGTATGTACATGTATTGAAGATTTCCATAGTACAAGACATACATTATCGCATCATTTCCTCACAACAGCCCAGTGAAGTAGTTTACTATCCCATTTCATGAGTGCAGCAACTGAGGCTTAGAAAGGTAAAGTAAGCATGCTTAGAATTACCCAGCTGTGTCTTGGGTAGTTTTCAAATGTCCTTTGTAAAATGGAGCCAAAGAAAATTTGCTCCCTGATCCCTTGGTCAGTTCAGTCTAATTCAGTAGTTCTCAACCTTCCTAATGCCATGATCCTTTAATACTCGTATGTGGGCGTATCTGCATGTGGGCAGACTCACCTGGAGACAGATAGAGGAGGGGTGTCTTGGTTCCTAAGACCATTGGAAATATGTGTTTTCTGATCGTCTTAGGAGACCCCTGTGACCCCTGTCAAAGGGTCGTTTGACCCCCCGCAAAGGGGTCGAGACCCATAGGTTGAGAACCGCTGATGTAATTCATCCCTTGAGTATTAAGCAACATTGTTGTTGTGTCAATTCTCTGTGACTCTATTTGGGATTTTCTTGGCAGAGACACTAGAGTGGTTTGTCATTTCCTTCTCCAACTCACTTTATAGATGAGGAAACTGAGGCAAACAGGGTTAAGTGACTTGCCCAGGATCACATAGCTACTAAGTGTCAGAGGCCAGATTTGAACTCAGAAAGATGAGTCTTCCTGATTCCAGGCCTGGTGCTCTATCCACTGCAGCACCTCCTAGCTGCCCATTATGTACCTACTCTGTGCAGAATAATGTGCTAGATACTAAGAATTCCTGGTTCTCCTTCCCAGTAACAGGAGAGGGCCTAAGAAAGAAGGTTGGTGACTCTCCTACAGACCCATTGGGCACATGGGCCTTGGAGGGTAGGGAATGGGACTTCCCTTGATATCTGGCTGGCTCTGTGCCTTCAGCCAGGTGGACATGCCTTCCACGGGCTCAGGTCACCTGTCATCCAGGCTTTCATGATTCTATACACAACTTTGTTGTCAACTCTGAGCAAGGTCACCAGGCCCCAGGTCTGGCTGTGTTCTCATCAGCCTGGAAATCAGGCCTCATCTCCCCTGCAGGTCAGTCATCGATTGGATGCACCAAGTTTCTTAAGAAAACTGAGCCCAAGTCATTACATGTCCATTTAAAAACTATAAAGATTAAAGGTGGTTGACCTCATGGCATGCCTAACTTCTATAGTCCTCAGTAACTTCATCTGTAAAATCAGGGGGTTAGACTACATGACCTCTGAGGTCCCTCCAACTTGGGCAGCTAGGTGGTGTAGTGAATAGACTTGGAATCGGGAAGATCTAAGTTCCTATCCTACAGACATTAGCTGTGTGACCTTAATGGAGTCATTTAACCCTTACGTGCCTCTGTTTCCTCATCTATAAAATGAGTATAATAATTGCACCTACCTCTCAGGCTTATTGTGAGGATCAAACGAGTTGGTATTTGTGAAGTATGTTACAAACCTTAAGTGTATTATTATTGTTGTTGTTATTTCAATGCTTCTATGATACTCTAATACAAAATGACGTATTATAACATGCATCTAATGTAACTAATATGCTATAATATAACATGCCCAAGAAGTGGTCAACCAGTCATTGCTTGAAATCTTCACTGAAAAGCTGATTAATTTTACTTGCCAGGTCTGTCATGGGGAGTATTGTGTTAAAGCACATCAACAAAGTACCTGGTTCACAGTTGGGATGAAGAGGAGATGGACCTGGGATTTCATGGGCATAGGGAACTCTCAGGTGAAAAAGCTTCCTCTTTCAGCACCTTTTCTGAAAATTAGCATCTTCAAGAGTTTCCTAGGTCATAGAAAGGTTAAGTGAATTGCCCAGCCTCACACAGCCAGGAGAATTTAGAAGCAGGGTTTGAACTCAGATCTTCCCATCTCTGAGGCCAATAAATGCTTGTTGATTGAGGAGTAGGTTAGACTATATCACCATTTGAGTCTCTCTCAGTTCCAGGCTCCTGAGATGCTGTGATGCTACCCTAGGCTGTGCATTTAAGATAGACAACCGTAGTCTTGAGTCTAAATGGTTCAGCACCCCAGGAACAAAGAACAGCGCCAAAGGAAAGCCTCTGAAATTTGGATTCTGGAGAGCAGGAATTCTCCATGCATTCATACACCCATCATTTGTACAAGGAAATATGTTGTTTTCAGGGCACAGGATGATTTCTACAGCTAAATTTATGGAAAACATGGCATGCTTAATGAAATCCTACCAATGTAAGTGCATGTGAGGGTGTTTAATTGTCCAGGTCTGAGTCAGCCCATCCCCAGTTCATCAACCAACCTGGACCTTGAAACGCTTCTCTGGTCACAGAGCTTTCTTGGGGAGGAGAACCAGTAAATGAATTCCTTTATATTTGCAAGTGAGATAAGTCCTCTGAATGCATTATTGATGCCAACAAATGAGGGTTGGGGCTCTAGACAATAGCTAATGAACCTGAATCGACAGAGACTGCTCCTGCTGAAGATGCCAAGTTTCAGGGCACAAAGATTGATGCCAGTTTCATCCCTTAATTATCCTGTGGCTTCCGATCTCTCCAGACTTAACGTGCCCAAGCATGGGGCTAAAGATGCCACAATAAGTAATTAATTATGGGAGACCTACTGACAGCTATTTTTTTTAAAGGCCCCTTCAGGTTGATAGGGACTCTTTACTTACCTCTGTGGTGAGGTTTTAATTTGACCCATCAAATCAACGGGTATCTTTTTTTCTTTCTTTCAAAAGAAGTGAGAAAGAGAAAGCCCTCAATCAGCAAATCCTCTCTGAGAGTGGGGGATATGGGAAGCCACCCCCCATTTAAGGCTCCATCTGATGGTGCTAACTTTAATTGTAAATCCTTTATTTATAGATGTTGGCTGTCACAGACTCCATGTGGTGTTAAATAAAACCACTGAGGCAAGGAAAGGTAGGAAATCTGGAAAATTCAATGGCCAAAATATATTAAGCACTTTCTATGCTGAAATTATTTTGTGGTTTTTTTTTTTTGTATTTGGTTTTATAAGTATGTGCTGTTTTCCCTGACAGAATGTAAGCTCCCTGCTGGCAGGATTTTTTTTTAATCTTTTTATCCCTAGTACCTAGCTCTGGACCTTGTATCCAAAGGAAAGGGGATCAGAATTAGACCAATGATTTGTTCAATAAAGGGGAATCCCAGGAAAGGAATTCCCTCTACCAACACAGATCAGTACCTCCTTCGCAACTTAAACTTGGTGAGGGGGTGGGTTGGGGAAAGGAATAAGCATTTATAGAGAGCCTACTATGTGGCAGGCACTGGGCTAAGGAGAGTCACTTCAGGAAGAGGACAGTGCTTACTATATACCAGGCACAGTGGGAAGCTTTTATAGAGCCCCTACTTGAGGTAGGTAAACGATGCAGTGGATAGACAGCTGGGCCTGGAGTCAGGAAGACTCCTCTTCCTGAGTTCAAATCTGCCTTCATACACGTACTAGCTGTGTGACCCTGGGCAAGTCACTTCACCCAGTAAAATGAGCTGGAGAAGGAAATGGCAAACCCCTCTAGTATCTTTGCCAAGAAAAACCCAAATGGGGTCACAAAGAGCTGTACATGAGTGAACCACAACAAAAATGTGCCAGGTGCTGTGCTAAGCATTTTACAAATATTGTCTAATTTGATCCTCACAGTAATCCTACAAGTGCTGTTGTTATCTCCATTTTGCAGTTGAAACTGAGGCAGGCAGTAGTTAAATGACTTGCCCAGGGTCACACAGTTAGTAAGTGTCTGAAGCAGGATTTGAACTCAGGTCTTCCTCACTCCAGGCCCACTACTGTATCCACTGTATCACCTAGCTGCGTCTAGAGCACTAAGTCCAATGACTTACCCAGAGTCATACAGACAGTAGGTATCAGGGGTGGAGCTCAAGGTCTTCTTGGCTCTGTAGCCAGATTACTCTCCACTGTGGACATGTGAGTATACAGTATTGTCATTCAGTCATGTCCAACTCTTCATGACCCTGTTTGGGGTTTTCTTAGCAAAGATACTGGAGTGGTTTGCCGTTTCCTTCTCCAGCGCATTTTACAGATGAGGAAACTGAGGCAGACGGGGTCAAGTGAATGTCTGAGGCCTGACTCCCAGCCCAGCGCTCTACGCACCACACCACTTACTTGTCCAAGTATACAGTAGGTGCTTACTAAATGCTCGTTTCTTGACAGACTTTATTGTGATATAAAAACAAAAGGTATCAATAAAACTTTTTTTTAATGGGCAGTGTGCCCATAAATGAGACCTCAGAAATGTTGACAATTCCCATTTCTAGGACATTTTAAGATTTTCAATGCACTTGACATTGACAACTAGGGGGCACTGTAATGCACTGAGTTTTGAACTTGGAGTCAGAAAGATCTGAATTCAGATCCAGCCTCAAACACCAGCTGTGTGACCCTGGCCAAGTCACTTAACACTTATGGTTTCCTCAACTGTAAAATAGGAATAATTATAGCTTCTACCTCCCAGTGTTGTGTAAAACAATTAGCAGCCGGTGCCTGGCACACAGTAAGTACTTAATAAATGCTTGTTCCCTTCTTTCCTTGACAAGACTAATCTCAATGCATTCTTACAACAACCCTGTGAAAGAGATCCTTTTTATTAATAATAATATAGTATTAGTATTAATAATAATAAAATGGAGATTCTTTTATTATCCAGTTTCACTGGTGAGGTGATTAAGACTCAGCAAGGTTAATCCAACTTTTCTAAAGTCATTAACCTAGTATTTTTGGCAGAACCAGTCCCAGGTCTGATGTCTTATCAGTAGAAACAGGATGGAAAGATGTTGCCTCATTCTTTGTTGTAAATGGGTGGAATCCTACAACTGGAAGGGACCTCAGAAATCGCCTGACATGACCCTCTGCTGTCAGGGAAATAGCAATAATAACCGATGTAGCTATCATCATATATTTCTCCTGCTTTCTCAACTGAACTCTCTAAGGAAGCCACCTATGTTCAGTGCCTTCTCTCCCTCTCCTCTCCCTCTCTTCTGAACCTGCCTGTCCCACTCTACCTCTTATTGTAGGGTAAGTAGGGAGCCCTCTCTTCTCTTCTCCTCTTCCCCCTACCTAGCTGACAGGTGGAGTAGAACATTTCCCAGAATCCTCAGCTCTGCCTGTCCAATTTTCAGTCTCCCAGTTGGCCAAGTCACCCTGTAATTTGGCAAGGTTGACCTCTTCCCTGTGCCCTTCTTCCTTTTTTATGCCTTTGGGCACTAATATAGACATCAACACAAGAGAAGTTTAGAGAGACATTTTCCCAGATTGAGTCTATAAACTCCAGGGTAATTATTTCTATTTTTCCAACCCCAACCCTCCGATACTGCCAAGGCCAGCCCTGGTCTGGTAGCAGCCATGTGGGAAGGGCCTTCCAGTCCTTTTGGCGTAGAAATGGATTGGAAAAGCCAGCCATCTCTGGGGAGGAAGTGTCCACGTTCTGAGCATCAACAAGCCCTTAGGGTGGAGCTGGTCTCTCTCCAGTGCAGACTGCCTGGCCCCTGACGCTCCAGCCTCGCCAGCTCAACCTCCACCCAGCACCGAGAAGCCCCATTTTCTGAACTGAAGCTTTTCATCCTATCCTCACTAGTAAATTTCATCCCTTTGAATGAATTTAAATGCTTTTGTCACAGACAAGTAAATATATTCCCTGGTTCCATGAAAGACATGTTCTTTTAATCCTTTGAAAGCAGCAAGATGGCAGTGTAGATAGAGTGCTGGGTTTGGAGTCAGGAAAACCTGATTTCAAATTCTGCCTCAAACTATAACCAGCTCAGTTACCCTGGGCAAGTCACTTAAACTTTCTGTGCCTTGGTTTCCTTATCTGTAAAATAAGGAGGTCTCTAAAGTCCCTTCTAGCTCTGTACCTGTGATCTTAAGAATTTGGGTTGTTTTTCTCTATTAAATGCCCCAGAACATTGAACTTTTCCTAAGGAAACTGCAAATTTGCTCTAACCTTTGGGGAATGTAGAAAAACCTTTTTTTCTTCCCATCTCAATCTCCTGTCTCACACAGAGAACAACAACAACAAAAGCTTAGAAATATCAGAAGAATCCTTCCCTTGTTTTTCCAAAGAAACCCTTTTCCATATCTGGCGGAGAGGAATCATTTTCTCCTACTTTGATATACCAGTTCCATTTCCCCTCCTCTGCCCTATAGTGGAGTCCTGCCTGATTAATTTAGCATCATGACATGGTAGTGGTTTATTTATGATGTCAGTAACTAGGATGTTGTATTTCCCCCCAGAGAGGGGGGTGGAGTCTCATACCTGTATGTGGCTGAGCCAACTGACATATCTGTCAGAGGGGTGTACTCAATTTACAATGCCAACCTGAGTTGGGGAACAGGACCTCCTGACTCACTATTCCTTTAAAACCCTTAGGGATAGGTCTCTAACTCAAGGAACCCAGAGTTAATCTGCCAGCTCCTCTCAGCTGCAGGTACCAGGCTAGTTCAAGAAGGGACTGTCAGTCTATCAACATACACTGTTTTATTTTAAATAGATTTTTATTTATTCTATTAAATATTTCCCAATTACATGTTAAAATTTTTTAACATTCATTTTTAAAATTTTGAATTCCAAATTCTCTTCCTCCCACTCCCTTTAAGAAGGCAAGTAATATGGTATCAATTATGCATGTGAAGTCATGGAAAATATATTTCCAAATTAAGCAATCGACATGCATTGTTTAAGCACTTACTGTGTACAAGTACTGTGCCAAGTGCTGGGGATAAAAAGAAAAGTAAAAGATAGTGCCTGCCCTCAACTAACTCACCCCCTCAGAAGGATGCTTGCTAGCTGTGGGATGCTGAATGTCACTTCAGCTCTCAGTTTTCTCATCTGTAGAAGAGGGGCTTGGAATCGGTGCCATCTAGCTGTAAATCCAGGATACTCTGAGTGTTGGGTCCAGCAGAGGAGAGAGGTGGGATATCAGAGCTAGTGTTACTCCTAGGGTTTCATTCAGCATTATTCTAGTCTTCCTGTCATTTAAGACAATCCATTATCTGACTATCCAAGATTGCTTCCTATATTGCTTCTCAGGGCTCACTTTAGTTCCAATCAGATCAGTCTCCTCAATAACTCTTCTGAAACTCCTGCCCAATGCACCATACTCATGCCCAAATCTCCCCCATCCTTAAAAAAAACCCAACTCTTCTCTAGATCTTACAATTCCTTCAAGCTGTAATCCTACATCTCTCCTCCCTTTCTCAGCCAATCTCCTTGAAAAAGCTGTCTACAGTTGCTGCCCCAACTTCCTCTAGTCACTCATTAACCCTTTGTCATCTGACTTTGGACCTCATCATTCAATTAAGTTGATGTTAGAAGAAAAGAAGAAGAAAGAGAATTCAATCCAATCCAACCAACAAGCATTTACTTATTAGGGACCTGAAGGTCTCTCTCCAAAGGTACCAATGATCCCTTATTTGCTAGATCTGACAGTCTTTTCCCAGTCCTTATCCTTCTTGACAAGGCGTAGCTCCGAAATCTAAGACTTTGCTACCAATTACAATGCCAAGATACGTCAATGGTAACACTGTCTATCACCTGTGGAAGTACGTTTTTGCAACAAAGTGGAATTTTATCAACCTCCTTATTGACAAAGGTGGTTGTATGTTGAGGTCAGTCAGCCAATTGGTAAGCATTTAGGAAGTACCTACTGTATGCCAATCATTGTGCTAAGCTCTATAGATACAGAGGAAACAGATAATAATCTCTGTCCTCAAAAAGCTTACATTCTAACAGAGGAGACCAAGGTAAATAGCTAGATACACACAAGAGATATGCAGAGTAGCTGGAGATAATCTCAGAGGGACAGGCTTCAGTAGCTGGGGGGACCAAGAAAGGCCTCCTGCAGAACATGGCATTTGAGCTGAGCCTTGAAGGAAGACAGGGAAGCCAAGAGGTGGGTGGGGGTGCTGAGCATTCCAGGCACAGGGAAAAGGTCCAGAGACAGGAGAGGAAACATAAGTCTTGAGGAGCTGCTGGATCATAGCGTTTATGGAGTTAAGTCAACATGCATTTATTGAGCACCTACTTGTACCTAGCACGGTGCTGAGCACTGAAGGAAAATAAGGTGTTAGAAGGCTAGACTAGGCCGGTTTATGATGAGCTTTAAATGCAAACTAAAGCACTGAATTGATCCTGGAGATAATGAGATGCTAGAGGTCCTTGAGCTTTGGGGGGCTGGGGTGGGGGGGACATGATCAGGTCTATGCTTGGGAAAAAACACCTTTGGCATTTGAACAAAGGCTTGACTAAAGTGAAGAGACTTAAGGGAGGCACACTATATAAAAGGCTGTTTATTGGGGTGAGAGGTCCTGAGCAGGGTGGTGGCTGAGTGAGTCAAGAGAAAAGGATGTAGCGAATGGAATGAGCATTTATATAGCACCTACTGTGTTCCAGGAATTGTGCTGAGTATTTTTACAAATTTTATCTCATCTTATCCTCACAACAGACATGCCGGGTAGGTGCTTTTATTATCTCTGTTTGACACATGAGGAAACTGAGGGAGACTAAGGTTAAGCGACTTGCCCAGGGCCACACAGCTAATAAGTGTCTGAGACTGGATTTGAACTCAGGTCTTCCTGGCTGCAGGCCCAGTACTCTGTGCATTGTACTACCTAGCTACCCTAGCAAGAAATGTCATAGGGGTAGAAACACTTAACCTCTTAATAATGTTTTAACTATTTAAATTGCAGAGAAGGAGTTCCCTTATCAATGAAATTAAAAGTCCAGACCCTTATCTCTATTTTATTGAGACTCCGAGAGATGAGAGAGGCACAGCTCATGAGTATCAGAAGCAAGATATAGAGAAAGCTATGTAGTCTGTAGACCAGGGCTTTGCGTCCCAGCTCTGACAAGGACTTTGAGACTGAAGATCTGCCACTCGCCTTCTCTGGGTCTGGCTGTCTTCTGTAAAATGAGGGGAAGGGTTATTGTAATGGGAATGGGAATTTGAAGATCTTCCCTGTACCCTAATAGGCCAAATGTAACCACATGTGGTGGGAGGAGTTTGCTAAAGGGTGGAGCAGAGCCCATAGGAAGCTGGGAGTCAGAGCAGTTAGCTGGAGGGAGGAGAGTACACACCCAGGCAGGCAGCTAGGCTTCTGAGTGTTGGTTTGTGGGAAGGATGAAGAATGGTTTGGCTTCATGCTATGCTATGGTATATTAACTTCTTTGCTACTATGATGAATTTTACTTTCTGGTATTGGGATTTATTTTTCTGGCGTCTGAATAAATGTTTTGCTTCTGCCTTATAAATGGAGAGTGTGTTATATTTTGTGACTGAGTACTATTCCAGCATATTTACAGTCACCATCAGTGCTGTGAATATTGCATTGGTGCTACAGATATATAGACTAAATGATTTTCAAGTTCCCTTCTCAAATCCAGTGATTTTGTAATTATATGAAAGTTATCAAGCCATACCATGCCAGACATCAAGGTCAGGTTTGAATCATGGATCTTCTGGATGACCTTGGGCAAGACAGTGAATTTCTGTGAACCTCAGTTTCCTCATCTGTAAAAAATAAAATAAAATTAGAGGGTTGAACTCAATGGCTTCTAGTGTTCCATTCCAGCTTGAAATCTGTGAAATTTAAATCTGTAAAGTCTCATCCCTCTACCCTTTATGATGAGAGTGAAAAAGCAACTAAATCATGTCTTATGGTAGAATCCTTTCAAAGGCAAAAGGGAAAGAGAACTAAATATGGAGTTTTCCAAACCTTGGCTATTTTGTTTATGACCTACATGACCTTGCATAAGATTCCTTGCCTCTGGGAACCCCGGACTCTTCATCAGAAGAGTGTAAGCGTTTTGAGGACTGGGACTGTTTGAGGGTCTTGTTATCTCCAGGGCCTAGCTCAGTGTTTGTCTCCAGAAAATCTGTTTTTGTTTTTGTTTCTTCTCTTAAAGGTCAGCCTTAACCCCAAATCACTGGGCTTTCATTAAATGGCCAACAATAGATCCAGACCAAGTCCTGTTTGGTCATTGTTTGGGCCCTGATTGACTCAGAATGAATGTAAATAACAGTTGTTTCTGTTTTGCACAGAAATCCTCAGGGTCTTCCCCTCCTAGTTCTTTTTTTTTCTCAGACATCATCTTTATTTCTTATTAAGCCTTAATCACTGAATGGGCATTGCCTCAGTAAAACTGAGACCTATTAAAAACCTTAGCTTGAAAAGGCTAAGGTCCCCCACTGCATCCTGGGTAATCTCCAGTTGTCCTGATTCATATCTGGCCACTGGACCCAGATGGCTCCAGAGGAGAAAGTGAGGATGTGACTTTGCACAGCCCTGCCTCACTTAAATCTAAATTACTTGTATGTCATGGTGTCACCTCCCTGATGTCATGGTTGAAGGACAAATAGCAGCCTAGCTCAATGTTTGTCACCAGATAGGCACATAATAAAAACATTTTCCTTGCTTGCTTGATTGAGTAGAATAAGGGGCATGGATTCAGTGACCATGGAGGTTCTCTCAGCCTGAAATCCATGATCTTTTCTGACTAACCAGTAACAGGGTTCTCCAGTCCAGTCAACATTTATTAAACACCTACTCTGTTCAAGGCACTTAGCAAGGTACTGGGGATACAGTAATTGAAAGGAAAGATAGCTTTCCTTGAGCTCCCTCAAGGAGTTTATGAAATAACACAGACGAGGAGGCAGGAATAGAGAGGGGAGAGTCAGGGGGTACCCGACATGGGAGGCATCTTGTTCCATAGAGCTGACACCAGACAGAGCAGCAGATGCAGAGTGGGGTGAGCCATGAGGCCATCCTTTGCTGCGATAGAAGGTCTATCCTCCCAGGCCTTGGGAGTCAGCAACATTCCCTTCCGGAGCTCAGCAGAAAGCCACAGAGTCCCACCTTCCTTCCTAGGTCTTCTGTCCCAACCACTAAGCCAACCACTGACCCGTGGGTCCTATAGCTTTCCGTTTCTTGGGGGCAGGTGGAAATGATGCGGGGAAATTGTGCCGCTCCCCTCTGAGTCCCAGCTGGAGTGATGCCTCCTCCCTGGAACCGACTTGAATGTCTCCATCTAATTGCCAGCCCTTTCCCACTGTGCAGGTGGGAGCCAGTGGGCCAGTTGCAAATGAATAATGCAAGCAGGTTAAAGGCTGCAGAGGGATAGTTAGAGAGTCCAAAAAGGTCAAGAAAACTATTGCTGGAACCCAAGCACCAAGTGGAGCTGGAGAGCCGTGATTAATTGACGAAATCATCGAGGCTCTGACCTACCTCTTGGAAGTTTAATGAATTAGTTGATTAGTTGCATCAAGTTGCTTCCCTCCTAAAGTAGGGAGAAGGTCACTGGTCTGGAGAAAACAGCATGCCCCAGCAAACCGTTGGGCTGCTTTAGAAGACTCAGCCTGCAGACTCATTATGCCCTAGAATGAGGTGGGGGAGAAGGCCAAGGAGCTCCCCCCACCCTCCACAGGCCAGGTCAAGCCAAAGAGAAGGATGTGAGTGCAACCGCCGTCAGAACCATTTGACCGTGGCCATCTATGCCCAGACCCTCTTCATCTAGGCTTTCTCTCTCACCTGCTGCTCCTTATAGCTAGAAGGCCCCTCATAGGGTATTGAGTCCATCCAACATTCCCTTCAAAGGCTCAGCAGAGAGCTCCAGCATCTCACCTTCCTTCATAGGTCCTCTGTTCCAACCTCAAGGAAATCACAGCCCAGAGACATGAATCGATTTCAATCAGATCTATTGTTGTCGAGTCATTTTTCAGTCCTGTCCAACTCTTTGTGACCTCATTTGGGGTTTTCTTGGCTAAGATACTGGGGTGGTTGGCCATTTCCTTCTCCATCTCATTTGACAGGTAAGGAAACTGAGACAAATAGGGTTAAGTGACTTTCCCAGGGTCACACAGCTAGGAAGTGTCTGAGACCATATTTGAACTAACAAAAATGAGTCTTCTTGACTCCATGCCCAGCACTCTATCCACTATGCCACCTAGCTGCCATGACCATGAAGTGATTTGCCCAGTGTTACACAGATAATAGTATCTTGTGTGTGTGATTGAAACTTGGGTCTCCCTGACTCCAGGTCAGGAAGGAGGGGTAGGAAAAAGTGAGTGGGTTTCGGAATCAGGAGAAAACCAGGTTTGGATCCCACCTGTCACACTGATAAGTAATCACCCAATGCGAGCCACTTTCCCTCTGGGCCTCAGTTTCCTCCTCAATATAATGGGGACAGTTGTATCTGTAGTATATTCCTTTCAGGGTTGTAAGACTTAAATGAGACCATCAACATAAAGCACATGTTTCAACCTTAAAACATATTGTAGGTGTTTAATAAATGTTAAATGAGTTTAGTTATAGAAATGAGGATCTGATCCATTGTTAAGTATTGATTCTTCAGCAGGAGGTCACAGAACATAATGTAACATAGATTGTGTTATTCAGACTGCCTGGAGGAGTGAAGAGGGCTGGGCTTAGGATGAGAAAGATCTGACTTCTGATCTCATTTCAATCTGATGTCACAACCTGGAGGACCCTCAACAACTCACGTGGCTGCCCGGTTCCTCTCTCACAGCTCTCGGGAACTCATCTCCTGAGACCTGGGTCCAAAAATTCAATTTCACCAATCCAAGATAGGGGAGAGGAGGCATGGTTAGAGAGTTATTGTTCTGAAAAAATATTGGTGGGATTTATCGCTAGGGACACTCCGTCTGAGTCATCAGTGGGATGTGGTGACCTGGGAAGTAAGTGGGATCTTGGGATGCACTTGGATGGGCATGGACTTTAAGAATCCTGGAGGTGAACAGACCCTCTCTGCTCTGCCTTCATTAGAACTCAGCTGGAATAATGTGTCCAGTTCAAGGTGCTGAAACTTACCAAGGTTCCTTCTAACTGTACATCTAGGAATCTATGATTTTTTAATTAACATTTATTCCAACGAATTAAAAAAGCATTTATTAAATACGTTGTGCTAAGTGCTGATAAGCAAACAAGATAGCCCCTGCCTTCAAGAAGCCTACATTCTAATTGGGGGAAACAAAGCATAGAGCTAGACTTAGAATAGGGGCGGGAATCACTCAGTCACCTCTTAATCACCTACTATATGCCAGGCCGGTTTGGCCATCTGGTACAATGTGGGAAAGGGAGCAGTATATAATGAGGCTGCAAAGGTAAGACAGAACCAGGTTGTAAAGGACTTTAAAAGGCAAACATTCAGTGGAAAATGTTTCCATTTCCAAGCCAAATACCTTTCCCTTTGGTGTTTGATAAGAGGAGTTTCTATGTAACCCTAGATGCAATAGTGAGCCAAAGGCATTTATTGAGCAGAGGAGTGACCTGGCCAGATCTATAATTCAGAAAAGTCACTGTGATAGCAAACAAATTATAGCAATTATGATTGAAGCATTCTCCATCTGGCCCTCTGGACCATTGAGGACCATCATTAAGTGAGGAAGAGTCCCCTGTCTGTAATTCCACAGCCCCCTGAATGATATTCCTAAGAACAAAGAAGCAATCCTCCAGCCAGACCTTATCAATAACCTTTGTTGCTCTGGGGAAGGAATGGCCCAGCTTGTCATAATTATTGATGTGGGCTGGGAGTTGCTGAGTTGGAGGATGGGAGAAGGGTTGATATTATGGCCACAGGACTTGATTTGGTCAATAAAGCAAATTGGTTTAAGTGAAAATAAAGCAGCGTTCGCAAGTGTGTTGGAAGAGCAGAGTAATTGCAGTTCGAGGTGTACAGAATATAAATCCCCGTTTGCTTGAAATTATTACAATGTGTTATTGATTACTCGGAACCTGTCATTGCTTTTTAAGTTATAGGTTATTAATGGGGTATCCATTTAACAAATATTTTCCGCTTTCCACACCATCGAAACAAGAGAGAAGTTACATAGACACATTACCACTGCAGTCTTTCCATGGACTCAAGCCATCTCCCTCCCAAGGCCAAGTGCACAAGGCTCAGGCATAAGATCCCAGCTGGGCCGGGAAATTAATCCAGCCTCTGAGGAAGTCTAGGAAGGGCTGAATTCTCCAAGCAGGAGCTGATGGAAAACACTACTGAGAGGTCATGGGAACCTGGAAAGCTGGTAGGGACCTCCCAGTGCATCTAATTCAGTCTCTTCATTTGACCCATGAGAAAATTGAAACCCAAAGGGGTAAATGACTTGCCTAAGGTCACACCTATAGTCAGGAGGCTGTGCCAGGATTCTAAACCAGGTTACCCCCCCCCCCATGCTCTATGGGGCCAAGGATGGGCCCTTGATACAATAGATGCCCTTCCTTTGGAGCAGAAAGGAAAACCAAATCTAATCCAGGGACACCTCATTTATCGGGCATCATGGGAAAAAGCTGTTCTACATAAGTAAATCCCCCAAATTACAGACGCTTACTTCTTCACGCACCATGGCTTTGGACTTAGATTTTAACATTTCAGATGGAAGCCTTTCTAAAGTGTATTAGATAGTTCTCTGCCTTCCTAAGTAGAGAATACCTAAGTTAATTTAACCTATTCCAGCTATTTTAGGGTTAGCATGGTGAATATCCAGTTTTGTAAAATACACACACACGCATTGCTGAATATATTCTGACTGTTTTCTATACGTGCCTGTTTTCATACAGACTGTCTCCGTGATTAGAATGTAAGATCCTTGGGGCAGCTATGTGGTGCAGTGAATAAAGCACCAGACTTGGAGTCAGGAGGACCTGAGTTCGAATCCTGCCTTAGACATTTAACACTTACTATAGCTGTGTGACCTTGGACAAGTCACTTAATCCCAGTTGCCCAGACTTCCCCCCTCCAAAAAGCAAAAAAGAAAAAAAAAAGAATATAAGCTCCTTGAGGGCAGAGCCTTTTTACAAAAATATCCCTGGAACATAGGGCCATTTTCCATTGTTTCTAGCAGCTTCTTGACTTGTACTTCACAATGTATCTTGAGGCAACCAGCAAGCACTTAATAAATGCACGTTGACGGTTGATGATGCTGTTTGGTAATGACATTCTCTGTTTTTGAGTTTTTCGATCACTTCTCTCAATGTAAGATTGTTGGCTCTCACTTCTTTCACACCAGCCTTCTACCTCCCTTCACTCTACCCTGTCCCACCCCCCACACTGTGTCATTCCCCTCTTTTGTAGGGATGGGGGGGAGGAGTGAGAAGGAGGTAAGCAAGTTTGTTAAGAATTGCATGTTAGTCTAATGAGGATTGTATTTCTTGTCTTCTCAATGGGAGAAGGGAGAGAATTTGGAACAGAAAATAAAAATACCAAATTAAAAAAAAAAGAATTGCTCATTAACTAACAATACCTGAGTATTGGTTCTGAGGGAGGACCTAAGGGGTAAAGGGCATGAGTTTGGCTCCTGAGCTCAGAGGCAGCCGGGTCAGGCTCTTGGGGCTTCTGTTATCTTCTTTTTTGCCTGGAATCGTGTTCTGCACCGTTAAGCAGGTCAGATCTCTAGCCAGGGGGTAGTTATTATAATTCACTACCTACCCCCACCCCAAGCCATTGCCTTCTTTTATTCTAATGGAGCTTTCGTCCAGCCAACATAACTGAATTCAAGGTGAAAGAAGCCAGCATAGAGTAGAATTGTGCTGAAACAGACATAGAGTCCCAGGTAGTGGTAATGGTAACAAGAGCTAGCATTTCTGTGCGTGGCTAGGTGGTGCCATAGTGCATGGAGGGCACTGAGTGCAACAGACCCGGAGTCAGGAAGACCTAAGTTCAAATCTAACCTCAGACACTTACTAGCTGTGTGACCCTGGGCAGGTCACTTAACCCTGCCTGCCTCAGTTTCCTCAGCTGTAAAATGAACTGAAGAAGGAAATGGCAAACCACTCTAGTGTCTTTGCTAAGAAAACCTTAAACAGGATCGTGAAGAATTAGAAACAGAAAACAACAAAAAGTGTTTATACAACACTTTAAGGTGTGCACAACACTTTACCAGTATCATCTCATATTATCCTCTTAACAACTCTGGGGGCAAGAGGGGAGTTGAAGCAGGAAGTGTGTGATCATTATTCCCATATTGTAGATGTGGAAACTGAGGCCTGAGCCCAGGATCACATAGCTTCTAAATGTCAAAGGCTGAATTTGAACTCAGGATTTCCCATGTCCAAGTCCAAGACTCTACATACTGCACCAATTAGCTGCCTGCATTTGTTAAAGCTAATGTCTGATCTGAAGAGTCAGGACACGAGGGAGTGTGGTGGAATAGAAGCAGTCCCTAGATTCAGAGATGGAGGTGAGCCCCTGTGACCCCCATACCTGGAGCCAAGGTTGTCCTGCTTCCTAATCCCCATACCCTCCCATGCTGGCTCTACTTGTTTCTGCTTCCTTTGTCACCCTTCAGAGAGCCAGCTCCAGCCAAGAGCCCTAAATGCCAGAGCCCGGCTATTGTTATTACGAGGCTGGCTCCCTTCAGAGAGCCCAGCAGGTAGTGCCTAATGAAGTCCAGGCCCATTCCCACTGCCTGTGATTAGCATTCATGGAAGGAGGGGGAGGCAGAAGGAAAGACTAATCCGTAATATGCTACACCCTCTTAAATGGGTTTCCCTTCAGTTTCCTGCAGAATGTAGCCACCCAAGAAAGAGAAAAACAATATTCATTGGGCTAGCAAAGTCCCTATGGGGTAGAGCAACTCCCAGTTCATTTTAATGGATTCTTGTCAAATTACTAATCAGAATAAATGTGCGCCTTGTCGGAGCTGGAATATTTCATTTAAAGGTCTCCCATAATGAATGGGATTAATTTGGAAATGCCAGTGGTGACTCAAGTCCTGGAATCTTGAAAATCACTGAGATATTATTTGTGAGGGGCCCTTCCTTAATGGACTCATTTTTTTATCAGCCCCACTGGGTCCTCTTCACTTTTCAAAGCCTTCTACAATCTAGCTTCTATTCACACTTTCAACCTGATTTCCCATTACTCCTCCTTTAAAAATTCTGCAGTCCAGAGGCATACGATGAAAGAGATTGAGGCAGAGGGAATGATAGCTGAACATGCTATCCAGAGACCCCTGGGGTTGAATCTTGCTACTAACACTGTGTGGCCCTGGGCAAGTCTCCTGACCCCTCTGAGCTTCCTTCAGAGTCTTCCTTTGTCAAATGAAGATAATAGCACTCAGAGTACCTAACTTGCAGTCAGATGAGACCCTGTGTGTAAAAAGCTTTGAAAGCCTTAGAGATCTGTAGAAATTTCAGTTGCTCTATTATCATCATTGTCATTTTCAAGAGGCCAGCCAGCATAGTGGGATAAAAAACTGGCCCTGAAACCAGAAACACATGGGTTCAGATCCTACCTCAGATACCATCCTGGCTGTGTGACCCTGAGCAAGTCACTTACCTCATATTCCTGGAGAAGAATTAAGACTACAAGTACAGAGGAAGTGTTAACTTGCATTGGGAGCAGGACTGTCCCCATCCGGGAGTTCCCTATACCATTGAAATCACAGATGCAGCCCCTATTCCCTATTGTCATCATAGTTTTTTTTTTCATTCTTCTCACCCATTTTAATGAAGTTCAGATTTAAAAGAAGCCTTGGAGAAGTCAGTACCCTGATGTTATCCTTTTATATTTAACACTCTGTGTATTCTAGCATAGGTGGGTAAAAACAACTTTAAAAAATGGATTATTAGAATATGTTTCACTGTTTCTGAAGATATCTTTAGTACAACTCCAGTAACAGATAGCATGATGGGAAGGATATGTCCCTCATCCTTTTCCCACATCATTTTTATTCCTTCTACTGGATCTCTGTATTTTGGAAGCTTTCCATGGCATTTAGCTAAGAGATTATGAGTATTTGATATAGCTTTGGTTTTTAGTGATTTTGTGTCTGACTCTCCATGATCCCATTTGGGGTTTTCTTGGCAGAGACACTAGAGTACTTTGCCATTTCCTTCTCTAGCTCATTTTGCAGATGAGGAAACTGAGGCAAACAGGGTGAGGTGACTTGCCCAAGGTTACCCAGCTAATAAGTGTCTGAGGCTGGATTTGAACTCAGACAGATGAATCTTTCTGACTCCAGGCCCAGTACTCTATCCACTACACCACCTAGCTACCTTTATTTGATATAACTGCATCTATGAAAAAGACAGTTCTTACATGTGGGAGGGGTGGCCCCGGAACCACATTGTGTCCAGACAGTTGTGAGTAACAGTTTTGTCTGTCATCAGCTTCCCCATTCTGGTGCAGTTGAATTCTCAAGGCTAGTTTGGGGTTTGTGTTCATAATATGGGGATTTGTTGGATGTTAACAAAAGACAGGCAGGTTCTGGTGTATAAGTCTGGCCACATGGTTATGTCTTTCTGGGTATCCAGTAAGAGCTCAATTTTGGCAACCCAAAGTGAATTGTGGCATAGTTTCTGCCATCTCCTGACAGCATATGCGTCAATCAATAAGTCTGGGCTCCTGAAGGAGATCCCATTTGTAATTCCTAGTGGTAACAACCCAATCTCGTGCCATTTTCATCAACTCTCTCTGCTCTTGCACTCCCCCCATTGCCCAGCACTGTAGCAGGTGCCTACTAAATGCTCATTGACTGACTGACCCAGCCATTTGTTGGAGACATCTTTGTCAACAGAGCATTGGCCAAGATCATGGGGATGCTGCCCATGGGGGAGAGTCTCTTTTGTGTTGCTCTTCCAAAATTGACAGACACCCACAAACACAGATATTTCCACATATACAAAGAAGAACAGAAAGATGAATGTGTACGAAACTTCAGATCTCAATCACTGCAGCTCATTTTGTTAAAAGTATGGAATAAATTCAACACATTAGTTCCAAATCAGACCCGCTTTTGTGTGGCTCCCTCTTTAACTTTCTCCTCTTCTGTTCTGTGCATTTTAAAATGCTTCATTAATTTTTTTCCCTGACATCACTATCAGAAGGTTTTCTCTTCCTTCTAAAAAAAATTGTTGTTAAAGAAAGTTCCCTTTGTTGCAATTAAGCATTGTCGAGAAAAGCAAGTCCATTCATTGGTCACAACCAGAATTGTAAGTTTCATTCTGTACCTCTAGTCATGGAGGCCATCTGATTTTCCTTTTGGATCTCGAATCCTATGCTGTGTTCCCTTTTTGCTCCTTTTGGTGACTCCAAGGCACATACCTATTGTTAGCCATTCCTATCTTGGTCAATCAGCCAATAAACATTTATTAAGCACCTACTACATGCCAATGGTGCTGACCGTTGGTGATACAAAGAAAGACAAGTCCCTGCCCTCAAGATGCTCACAGTCTAATGGGGGAAAGAACATGAAAAGAATCATGTATCAGGTGAGAGTCAGGTTACTCTGGAGATAATGGACAGAAGGAAGGCCTGGGAATGAAAAGCGATTGGGAAAGGCTTCCTGGAGAAGGTAGGATGTGAGCTGGGACCCCAAGGAAACCAGAGAAGGGTTACCTGTTTCGAAAGTGTTTCCTTAAGTTTTGAACTTCATTTATTCATTTATCACTTGCCCCACAAATAGCTTTCAATCACCTTCGCTGTCTTGACAAGGAAGCATTCATCTTTCTGTCCCTCTCTTGGAACGATGGGCCCCAGGTTTCATTAACATCCTACAAGGTTTTGTTTGGGCTCCTTCAAAATTAGTTGGCATCCATTCCTCTGCTGACAACAGGTGGGTTAAGGTGATTATGGCCAAGGTATTAACTGCCCTAAATGTGTTTTTCTCCTTGAACTTTGACTCAGTCCAGCCAAGCTGGACCACATACTCTTCCCTGACCTTGACCTTTTATCTTCAGCCTGCGTGCGTTCCCACAGTCACAACCCCGTGCAAGGAAGAGGCAGTGAAGAATAATGGATAGACACTGAAACTGGAATCAGGATGACCTGAGTTTGAATCCTGCCTCAGATACTTCCTAGCTAGATGACACTACACAAGTCATTGAAGCTCTCTGGGTCTCAGTGTCTTCCTCTGTAAAATGGGAGGGCTGGACTGGAAGACCACCAAGATCACCAGAAGACCATGTGGCCTTCCTTAGTGTAGACCGACCACCAAAGAGTGGAAGGGAGCCTTGGACTCTGAATTCCCATAGTGTTTTCCTGGTCTGTCTTGTAGAGTAATGAAGCCAATTAGAGACCGGGGTGGATAGAATGCTGGACCTGGAGTCATGAAGACCTGAGTTCAAGTTTGACCTCAGACGCTTCATAGCTTTCCGTGACACTGGGCCTATACTAACAAGGTTAGACACGTACTAACAATGTGACCCTGAATAATTCACTTAGCTTCTCTCTTAGTGTCCCCAGACCCTCTGGAATTCTCAGTCGCTGAGCAGATGCTGGCCTGAATTTGCTGAGCAAGTTTCCTCATTGAGAATTCTCTTTGCCAATGAAATCACAAGAAACCTGAAGTGGGTTCCTCCCAGCGGTGTGAGGAGACACTGATGAGATGATGTCAGTCAAGCACTTTGCAAACCCTACCTTGCTCTGGACATGTCTGCCCTCATTATTAATTATGCAGTCAGGGTTCTACTGTTTCATGCAGAAGTCTTGTCTCCTAAGGAGCGCACTATCTGGAATCATAGGACATAGGTTCAAATCCTGCTTCTGGAACGCGGTCCCTCCGTGACTTTTGCGGGCCCATTTAATTTCTCCAGGACTCAGTTTCCCCCTGTGAAATGAGGAGTTTGGACTAGATGAGGTTTCCTCTGGCCCTAAATCTATGATTCTCTTATCCCCAGTTGTCAATTCCTTGAAGGCAAGGAATCCATCCTTTTCTGTGTCTCCCCCTCCCACCCTATCCCCCAAGGCACCAAATTAAGCACAGTGCCCATTGACTATTGGGTGCTCAAAAAAGCTGCATTGATTGGATAAGTGATTGATTGTTTGAGGAAATAAACACCAAAAGCCCAAAATGTGGCAAGCGCTGCCGAAGCTTACAGATGGCAGGGACCCCCCTAGTTAACTAGCCCTGGCAATGGGAATGAGGTCAGAAGGCTTGTTTTTGATTCCTCGAGACAAATGACTGCAGTCGGACCCTCACCTTCCCAGGGCTCCTGACAGACGATTCCCTGTGCCTGGGATGGGATGGAAGGTAATGATAGCCTTCACTGTCCCCACTCAGCCCCACCTCAGCATCCTGTGAAAAGAGAAATAAATCAGGCAGAGTGTCCATCAAAGAGAGTCAGGCAAATAATGGCCCAATTTCCCCAATCCTCCAGAGAGAAGCTCCCAGTATTTGTCACTTGAAACAGTCAATAATTTCTATGGAGTGTGGTTGTTCTAGTCAGGCCAGGGGACAGAAATACCACTTTTGATGGAGTGGCCCGTGCGGGGCAGTCTGACACCTCTGGAGGAGAGACACAGGACTAACTGGGCCATAGGCAGCAAGGTGAGAAGAGGAAAAATGAGCCCTGGAAACCCAACCATCAGGTTGGAGCCACAGCCTGCCTCATTGATCCTCAAAACAGTCCCCCTACCCCCTGGGCCTTGCAGGAAATGAGGAAGACAGTCCCCTCTGATGCCATCTTTTTCAAACGGGTCCACTCAGGATGGCCTCTGTGGTCTCTCTTTAAGGAAAGAGGAGCCAGGATGAGGCTGCCCCCCACCCCCACTCCCACCCGCCTTGCTTCTGTCAGGTTGAGGACTAGGACCAGGTTAGCACAGACCATTAATGTTCTCTGGTGCAATGCAGCTGAGACTCAAGACTTACCTGCTGCAAAATTAACACCCCCTGAACTACAGTCATAAAAGCTGACATTTCTATATAGCTTTAAGGTTTGCCAAGTACTCTGCATACATTATCTCTTTCAAGTCTCACAGAAACTCTGGAAAGGAAGTACTCTTATTATCCCTGTTTCACAGGAGAGGAAACTGAGGTAGACAGGGGTTAAGTGGTTTGCCCCTGGCCAAAAACTAGTGTCTGAGGCCAGATCTGAACTTGACTTTAGGCCCGGTACTCTATCCACTGTACCACCCTACTGCCTTTGACATGACACTCCACCTCTCACCTCTGTGCCTTTGCATTGGCTGTGCCCCACACCAGGAGTGCTTTCTCTCCCTCCCTCTGCCTCTGGGAATCCCTGGTTTCCTTCAAGCCTCAGCTCAACGTCCACCTCCTGGTCCTCTGCAGCTCCTTGTACCTTCTCCTCCAAGGTTTCTTTCTATCTGATTTTCTATATATCTATATAGGTGCATGGCATCTCCTTAGAATGTAAACTCCCTGAGGACAGCACCTAACATAATATCTGGCACATAGTAGGTACTTAATAAATGTTTGATCTGGGGTGACTAGGTGGCACAGTGAATAGAGCATTGGCCCTGGAGTCAGGAGGACCTGAGTTCAAATTCGGCCTCAGACACTTAACACAAAAATAGCCATGTGACCTTGGGCAAGTCACAACTCCAATTGCCCTTCCTTCCCCCCTCCAAAAAGCAAATAAATAAATAAATAAATGTTTGATGATTTGATCCCCATTTTATAGATCAAAGAAGTGACTTGCCCAGATCATACTGTTGTTAAGCAGATGAGGCAGGATTCCAAGCTAGGTCTCCCTGACCAAATCCTGCATTGTTTCTCTTCACCATATTGTCATTTAGCCAGTAACCTAAATCTTAATATTGATCATAAATACAGAGCAGGGAAAATAGAGACTGCTCTTAGGAGAGAGAAAACCAGGCCAAGCCAGAAGCCCAAGTCTCTCCATTCATTCTCCCACCCCCCCCTCCCCCGCCAAGACCTGTGCCAAAGATACAGGCAGATCCTAGGTTTTTGTTGTTGTTCAGTCATTTCTGTCATGTCTGACTCTTCATGACCCCTTTTGGGGTTTTGTTGGCAAAGATACTGGAATGGTTTTACCATTTCCTTCTCCAGCTCATTTTACAGATGAGGAAACTGAGGCAAACAGGATTAAATGACTTGCCCAGGGTCACCCAGCTAGGAAGTGTCTGAGGCTGGATTTGAACTCAGGAGGATGAGTCTTCCTAACTCCTAAAGTCCTAACTCCAGGCACCATATAACTGCCCATGCAGCTCTTAGGTAACAGAATGTAATTCTCCATTCTTCAGATCAATGGATGAACTTTTATTAAAGCATGTGCTAGGTTCCAGCCACTCTGCTGGAGGCTGGGAATTGGAAGACAAAAGCACAGTCATCCTTGCCCTCAGGGCACTTATTTTCTATTACAGAGACAACATGTGAATACTGCAAAATCGTTGCCAAATAAATGCATGGTCATTGGTTGGGGGGGGTGGGGCGCATCCTCCGGCACCTGGAGAGACCCAGAGAGGCTTCATGGATCAGTGTTTGAGCTGTGCCTGGAAGGGAGCTAGGAGTGCTAGGAGATGGAGATGTGTGGGAGAGGGATGCCTTCCAGATGTGGGAATGCTTCACCCCAGTATCATACAGTAAAAACTATGTTGGATGTCTGAGGATCCTGGCTCAAATTCTATCTCAGCTGAGACATTGTAACCTGGGGATGTGCCCCTGAGCTCAACGCCACTGAGGTGGGGACTGGCAGCGCTAGGGTAGAACAGAAACAGGGAGAGATGGAGAAACTGGAAAAATTGAGGACAGTAAATTTGAGACTGTGGCCTGCCCTGGGAGATAATGGCATCCCCCTCAGAGAAACTGTCTTCAAGCAAAGGTTGGATGACCAACTGGATTGACATGGGGGGGGGGGGATGTTTTTTGTTTATTCATTTCAGTATGTGTTAATTATTAATTATTCATGTGTTAATTCATTATCCATTCAGTATGTATTATTAAGTACCTACTGTGTGCCAGGCATTGAAAAAGTAAAACAGTCCCTGCCCTCAGATACAAATTGGACTGGAATGGGCAGTTAAGGTGCTATAATGGATAAAGTGCTGGACACAGAGTCAGGAAGACAGCCTCAAACACTTACTGGCTTGTCTTTTAACCTCTCAGCATCCCAGGCACTTTTCTAAGGCTACAAAACTGCAGAGAAAAGTGTCAGTCTGAATTGGTAGACACATCTTCCTCACCAGGTTTCTTCCTTCATCAATTAAATCCTGGATCCAGACAAAAACACGACAGTTAGCCATGATACTAGATACTGGAAATACAAGGACAAAGGAAAATGCCCTATATTCAAAAAACTTATATTCCCTTGAGGGGAGATATTTCTCTGGGACCTTTCTGAGAGCAGTATCTAGAAAGCTGCAGAATGTGGACTCGGGAACCTGAGAAAGGGATTATTTCCATTTCCACCAGGAATAGAGGAATGCACCCAAAGCCCTGGGCTTGGTCAGTGTGAAGGAGAAGTCTGAAAGGGAGAACAATAGAAAACAAAGATTTGATTGATGTTGGAAGGGACGGTGCCAAGCTGATACAGGCAAGGGGACTCACCTGGGAATGAACCCTGTGCATATCCCCTAGGATAAGTAGTTTGTGTGCTCTGAAGAGCTGACTGAACACAGACCACAGGACAAGGGACTGTGAATAACATCCTAAGAGAAGGGAGCTATGAGCCTTGGGTATGTATGACTGCTCTCTGATCCTTCTTCCCGCAGGTGATGGCTGGAGAACGTTACCCCAACAACAAAGAATAGTAGGTCAGGGAGCCTTCTGTTGGGATGGTGCTTCCCAGGGATATGAGGAAGCAACATAATTCAGTAGAAGGAGCCAGGTTTGAAGTCAGAACAACAGAGTTCAAAATCCTGGTCCTTCCTCTTTGTACCTGTGTGTCCTTGGGCAAGTCAATTCCCATCCCATCCCATGACAGTACCACAGAATCAGTTCTGGAAGGGACTTTAGATGCCATCAAGTTCAACTTACATTTTACAGATAAGGAAACTGAGGCAGAGAGGTTAAGTGATTTGTCAGCAGTCACAGAGCCAGCAAGCATCTGAGGGGTGATTTTCTGAGTCTAAGATTCAATGTTCCATTCCCAGCACCATGTGGTCTCTAGGTTTCTTCCTCTGAAAAATGAGGATGTTCAAACAAGCATTTATTAATCCCCTGTTGTATGCCAGACACTGTACTGGCAATACCTAAAGAATAAAACAATTCTTACTTTCAAGATTCTTATGTTCTAATCCTAGCTAACATGTAGAAAACATTTTGAGATTTGCAAAGTCGTTCACAGATCTTATTTGATCCAGTCTAACCAAGGAGGTAGCCCGGACGTATGTAAGCATATATAGAAGAAATACAAAATAAATACAAGGTGGTCAGGAAGGAAAGGCACTAGTGATTGTGGGTGTGGATCAGCATTCTGCATCTGTAGAATGTGGCTTTTGGACGGCATCTGGGGCCTGGACTCAGTGACCTCCAGGTTCTCTTCCAGCTATGAACAGATGATCTTTCACAAGCCTGCAATGGGAACTGCCCCACATCTCTCTCTCTCTCTCTCTCTCTCTCTCTCTCTCTCTCTCTCTCTCTCTTTCTCTCTTTCTCTGTCTCTGTCTCTCCTTCTCTCTGTTTCTGTCTGTCTCTTTCTCTCTCTGTCTCTGTCAGTCTCTCTCTCTTTCTCTCTCTCTCTCTGTCTTTCTCTGTCTCTGTCTCTGTCTCCTCTCTGTTTCTGTCTGTCTCAGTCTCTTTCTCTCTCTGTCTCTGTCAATCTCTCTCTTTCTCTCTCTCTCTCTTTCTCTGTCTCTCTTTCTTTCCTTCTCTCTGTTTCTGTCTGTCTCTGTCTCTTTCTCTCTCTGTCTTTCTCTGTCTCTGTCTCTCCTCTCTGTTTCTGTCTCTCTCTGTCTCTGTCAATCTCTTTCTCTCTCTCTCTCTCTCTCTCTCTCTCTCTCTCTCTCTCTCTCTCTCACACACACACACACACACACACACACACTTCCATACTACTCATGGGCACATTGATTTTGTCATTACCCCAGGATCCTCTGGCTTCCTCCTCTAGAGAGAACACCAAGCCAGAGAGAAAGCCAGACTTTCTCCACCAGAACTGCCAAGCTGGGTTTTCAGATTTATTTTTATTTTATTTTTTTGTATGCTCAAATAATCTGCTAACAGGAGGTGAGAATAAGGACTGCAGAATTATCAACTGCCTCTGTCAACATTGGGTAATGATGTGGGGAAAATCACACCCCACGATAAACTGTGAACCTTTGGGAAGGCTCCCAGCCACAAGCCAGCTTGTGTCTCCCTTTCAACAAATAATAGAATTGTGATTCAGAAGCCCCTGCTAGACCTGCCATGGGGCAGAGCATCTGTTCTGGGATGCAGGCTAGCTCTTTAATTTTGCTTTCTGCTTCTAAAGTAATCAACAGGGCTTTTTATTTAGAATGGGGGGGGGGAGGTAGGAATGGGGGAACTGAAAGTTTTGATTGACACCCAGTCCCACAAATAGTAATAGAAAGAATATTTCACTTTTTTATAGCACTAACAATCATCCATCGAGGAGTACAGAGTGTTGTCTTCATAGCCCAGGCACTGGAGAAGCAGGCTTGATGTAATGGCAAGAATTCTGGACCTGAAGTCAAGACCTTGGTTCAGATCCCACCCCTGACACTCCTTGATATGTGATCATGGGCAAATTCCTTAACATTTCTGAGCCTCAGCACTCCCATCTGTAGAATGGGAATAAATAACACCTACCTCACAAGATTGCTGTGAAACTCAAATGAGATGATATACGTAAAGTGCCTTTCACACTTGAAAGCTTATATAAATTGGAGCTACTTCTGTTGAAAGTATCATCCCAGGGCGGCTAAGTGGTGCACCAGACCTGGAGTCAGGAGGACCTGAGTTCAAATGCGACCTCAGACACTTAACATTTACTAGACATGTGACTTTGGGCAAGTCGCTTAACCCTAATTGTCTTGCCTTCCCCCCTCCAAAAAAGAAGGAAGGAAGGAAGGAAGGAAGGAAGGAAGGAAGGAAGGAAAGAAGGAAGGAAGGAAGGAAGGAAGAAAGAGAGGAAGGAAGGAAGTATTATCCCCCTTTTGCAGATGAAAGAAAACTGAAGATGGAGAAATTCAGACCTTGGTCACACACCGTGTATCCAAAGTGGGATTTGAATTCAAATCTTCCCATGTTCAGTCGAAGGAAAAAATATGTCTTTAGATATAAAGAAGGAAGAAAGAGAAGGATGGGGTCGAGGCCAAAGCCAACTACATTGCTTCCCTCTCTCCCTCCTAATTATGATTTCTCCCATGAAGTATTGTCGTGTCTGTTGACGATGCCTCTGGTTTGTGGTCTCTTTCTGTTTCTCTCTCCATGTGATTAATCCTGAAATGAAGTGATAACCAGGATGAGGAGGCATAGGAAGGGGGGTCCACCTCCCTGCTCAGCTCTTTCTGTTTCTAACCCATCCAGCCTCATGTGACCCAAATCCCCAGCAGGCCCTTTAGGCCGAGGTAGCTCCTTATCACCTGCTTCCCAGATCTCTGCTCTCTCTTACCCTAGGCAGCTCTGCCTCCAGGCCCAGATGGGGACCCAGCTCAGTGATTATTTCAGTCCCCTTATTTCTCTTTGACTCTCTTACTAACTCTTCATGATGGGAGAAATTGCTCCACTTTTACAGCTGGGGATGATTCAGACCCCGGACGGTCTACAGTGAGGGAGGAGGAAACTCAGCTTTGGGGGGCCACTGGCACTTCATCCTTCCTTCCTCTCTCCAGGAGAGAGAGAAGATCCCAGCCACAGCAAGGGACAGAAGGTTTCCCCTGGCATCATTTTGGTGATCAAAGATTGCAGATCTCTTCCTCTAAGAAACCTCTTTAAAATGCAGTTAGAGAAATTTATTCCTCAGAGAATCCCTGCTCCCTTTAACACTGAAAGGACCGCCCTGGCCAAGCGGCGTGGTCTGCTCTGTGATTTTATTATTATTCTTCTGTCAGTAAAAATGTACTTTAAACACAAATAATTACAGGTTAGTCACTCAGTCAAGAAACATTTTTGGAGGTAATTGGGGTTAAGTGACTTGCCCAAGGTCACACAGCTAGTAAGTGTCTAAAGCCAGATTTGAAATCAGGCTGGTGCTCTATCCACCGTGCCACCTAGCTGCCCTTAATAAACATTTATTGAGCCCCTACTATTTACCAGACACTATGCTAAGCCCTGAAGATACAAAAAGAGGCAAAAGACATTCCCTGCCCTCAAGGAGCTCCCAGTCTAACCACAAGCAAACACATATGTATAAACAAGCTATATATAGGACAAACAGGAAGTTATTCAAAGAGGGAGAGATGCTAGAATTAAGAGGGTTTGGGAAAGGCTTGCAGTAAAACATGGCATTTTAGTTGGGACTTGAGAGAAACCACTTGGTAGAGATGAGGAGGGCGGGTACTCCAGGCATGGAAGACAGCTGGAGAAAATGTCTGGACTTGGGAAATGGTGTGTCTTGTTCATGAAATGTCCAGGAGGTGGGGAGGGAATAAAATGTAAGGAGACTGGAAAGGTAGGAAGGAGCAGGGTTATGAAAGACCGAACAGAGGATTGTATATTTGATCCTTGGATAGGGAGCCACAGCATTTATTTAGGGGTAGAGAGGAGAGAGTCAGACCTGGGCTTTAGGAAAATCACGTTAGTGGTTGAACAGAGGATCAGGTGGAGTGAGGAAAGGCTTGAGGTAGCAGACTCACCGATGAGATATTGTAATAGTCTAATTGTGAGGTGATGAGAGTCTGCACCAGACTGACGGTAATAGAGGAGGCATGTTTGAGAGATGTTGTAGCAGCATTAGCTGTTGAACTGAAATTTGCCCAAAGCCTTACCACCATCAGAGCAGAGGCACAGACATAAAGTGTAGCTTCCATGTCCCTCTAGAAGAGACTGATGGGAAGGGAGGAAGACCCAGGAATTACTCCAACCAAAGCACAGTTCCACCCTCTGTCTTTGTAGGCTTCTAGGAAGCACAAAAATCTCCTAAAAAGTATTCATCGGGGCGGCTAGGTGGCGCAGTGAATAGAGCACCGGCCCTGGCATGAGGAGGACCTCAGTTCAAACCCTGCCTCAGACACTTGACCCACTTACTAGCCGTGTGACCTTGGGCAAGTCACTTAACCCCAACCGCCAAAAAAAAGTATTCGTCTACACGTTGCCCAAAGGCTTCCACAGAGGGGAAGCCAACTGAGTGGCTCACATCTTCAGACTGTTTTGTCTTTCACTGAATCCCCTGCAGTCTGCCCCTCTATAACTTGTAGTCACTACTGTACTCCAAGGACAATACTAGCTAGCATTTATCTAGCATGTTAAGGTCTGCAAAGCTTTTTCTAAATAGTATATCCTCACATCAATACTTGAATGTAGGTGCTATTATTACCCCCATTTTTACAGATGAGGAAACTGAAGAAGGCCAAGATGAAGTGACTTGCTCAAGGTCACATAGCTACTAAGTAGCTGAGGTCAAATTTGAACTCAGGGCTTCCTGACTTCAGTTCCAATGCTCTGTGCACTATGGCACCACCTAACCGCTCCTTCTGCTTTCATCTGATCACGCTTTGATAATAGTTCACATTTTCATAGCACTTTAAAACATACAAAATGCATGCCTCACAATTCTCTATGAGGTGCGCAGTGTGAATATTACTGTGCCCATTTGACAGATTATGAAACAGCCTTAGAGAGAACTGGTGATCCATTGGGTGATCCCTGCCATGAGGGGGCCCAGGATCAATCTTCATTCAAAGAGTGTTTGTGACCTAGGATCCTTGCACAGTTCTAGCCTCAGTTTCCTCATTTGTAAAATGATTTTTACAAATGGTTTCTAAGCTCCATTCTGGTTTTGAATCTCTAATTCTGTGATACCCCAGACCAGGAAGGAGGGGTCCTCTTCATCACCAGCCAAAATGAACCATCCTTCAGTAAAAGGAGACGCAGCAGAAACAGTGCCATCAGAATTAAGCAAGATTTTTAGCAGCTGTAGTCATTAAGATAAAAGTCGCACTAATGTCTGGAGTGTTATTTCATTCTGATATCTTAATTTAATTGGATTTTTTTAATTAAGAAAAAGAACCATAATCCTACAAACAACAGCTCAACTCTGGTTTTTCTTATGCTAACCTTAAAGGGGCTTGTGCTGAGAGCTGGAAAGAGGGCCCTCCTTGGCAGGGAAGTGGAAAGATTTGGATCTGAAGTCTGTTGGGCCTGGGTTTGAATTTTGTCACTGTACAACCAGAGGGCAAAGTAGAAATTGAAAGAATCCACTGGTCACCTCCTGAAATTCCCAAATGAAAACTCCTAAGAATATTAAAGCCAAAATCCAGAGCTCTCAGGTCAAGGAGAAAGTATTGAACACAACCAGAAGGGAATAATTTAAATATCATGGAACCACAGTCAGGATCACACAAAATTTAGCAGCTATTATTTTAAAAGAACAGAGGGCTTGTAATAGGATATTATGAAAGGCAAAGAAGTTAGAATTATAACCAAGAATAACCTACCCAACAAAACCAAGTATAATCCTACAGGGGAAACAATGGACATTTAATGCACTGGCACTTTGTACCTAAGTGAGGTGACCTTGGGAAAGTCACTTAACCTTGCTAGGCTTCGGTTTTAATATCTGTAAAATAAAGAAAATTAAGGTGTTTGATTAGATTAGTGCTTAGGACTTTTCTAGCTATAAATCGGTGAGTCCATAAAGATTCAACCAGAAAGAACAGTAAAATAACATTTCAGTTTAACTCAATAAACATGTGTTTGTGCTGGGTGCCATCCTGGGCACCAGGGATACAAAAACAACATTGAAACATCCCCTGCCCTCAAGGAGCATTCTAGTGAAATTCTGCTGAGAGAATACAGGGTGTCTACAGACAAGGAAATAAAAACAACATATACAAAATGAATATCGATTAACAAACATGTGTTAAGTAGCTATTGTATGCCAGGCACTGTAAAGGCAAGAGTAATCCCTGTCTTCAAGGAGCTTACGTTCTAATGGGAGAAATCACGTGTGAATAACCAAGTACTTACAAGGTGTATACAAAGTAGATGGAAGGCAATCTCAGCGGGAAGAGGGGGCCAAGAAGGACCTTCTGCAAAAGGCAGCACAACCCTAACCCTAACCTAAGGACAGCGTTTGAGCTGAGTCTTGAGCTGGAAGTTGGGAATGAGGAGGGAGGGCATTCCAGAGGCAAGGAGGCAGGAAAGGGAGAGTCTGAGGTGAAGAGCAGTGAGGAGGCCGACATAGTCGGACCCCAGAGTGAGGGTAGGGGAGTAAAGTAAAAGACATGGAAAGGCAGGAAGGGCCCAGGCTGTAAATGCCAGAAGGCTTTCTGTTGGATCTTGGAGGTATCAAGGAGCCAATGTATTTTACCGAGTGGGAGTGACATCATATAAAATACGAAAGAATTCCAGGGGTGGGCTGAGGTCTCTACTGATTGGGGGAATCAGAAAAACCTCATGTAGGAGGTGACATCTGAGTTGTGCTTTGAAGGAAGTTCAGGATTCTAAGAGATGGACCTGTGCCCAACAGGGGGTTGGAGTGGGACTAGAGGGAAACGAGAAGTCAGAAACTTTCTCTTGTGTTTCTGTAGTTGCAGAAGAGAGTAATTTCTTCTCATCCTGCCATTGGAAACTTTGCTCATCACTGGTTCACTATGGTCTGACCCTCTACACCAAGCATCTGGTACCCCTGGTCTGAGGGACTGACTGTTCAGTCATTCATTCATTTATTCAAGGAGCATGTACCTACTATGTGCCAGGTTCTGCAGTAGACCCTGGCAATATAAAAACAAAAATGAAACGGTCCCACCCTCAAGGAGCTTACATTCTGCTGGGGGGGGGAGGGTAGATATCATGGACACTGATAAGTAAATACAAAAATATAGAAAAGTCAGTATATAGGGGAGGATGGGGAGAAGATGGCACTGGTAGCTAGGGGGATCAAGGCAGCCATTCTATAAGCCAGCTCATCTCCTGTTCATAAGACTCACCCTTAGTAAGTCGCTCACCCTTCCTTCTCCACATATCAGTCTTGTCACTGACAGGCTTGATCCTAGGCTTCTGAACTCAGTGAGACCCTGGCAGACTTGTCCCCAGCCACATTCTGTGACTCCCACCCACCCATCTAGGCAGGACAGCCCTAGGAAGTCAATCCAGCCCTCTGAATTCCAGCATTGATGCTTTGACCCCTATTCCCTGCTCCCATTCCCCACAACTCTATCCCAGGGGGATGAAAGGCTGGGTTAAGCCAGCCTCTACCTCTCTCAGATCCACTTCCATCAGCTTCTTCTTTCCCCTCCTCCCCGTCCATTTCTGCCAGTCCCTTTTCAACAGGAGGGCTTCTTGGTGAAGGTGATTGATGGTTTACCAATAGGAGTGGAATGAAGTTTTAATAGGCGCAGATTAAAGGATCAGAGAGCTAAGAGAAGCAAGAAGCCTGTCCTCTGGCATTCAAATTTTTGTGCATAGTGAAGACTGGGGATGTATAGTAATATGTAAGACTGGAGCCCATTAAAACCACAGAACAGCAGCATCAGGGGGTCTGTGTGAGGCCCCTTGGCATTGGACAGCCATTTAAATGGCAGTCCCCGGTCTCAGCTTTACCTTCATCTATAAAAAGAAGATAGGAATGATTTTCCATTCCTTCAAGCATACTACCATTTATCAAGAGTTCTGGGATCAGGCAGCATGGGATGGCAAAAAGAGTGATGAATCTGGAGCCAGGGGACTTGTGTTCAAATCCCAGCTCTGCCAACTACTACCTGTGTGACCTTCAGTTCAATTCAACAAGCTTTGTTTAGGGTTTCCTTTGTGTGTGTTCAAGGCATGTCACTGGCTTCCTTCAGGTCCCAGCTAACATTCTTCCTTCTACAAAAGCTTTCCCCATCCTCCTCATTATTACTGTCTCCCCTCTGTCAATTATCTGCAGTTTATCCTAAATACAGCTTATTTGTACAGAATTGTTTGCATTTTATCTCCTCCATTAGACTGTGAGCTTGAGAGCAGGGACTGACTTTTGCTTCTCTTTGTATCCTTCACTTGGCACATAGTAGGTACGAAATAAATGCTTATTAACTAATGAACAAAAAAAAATAGCCCCTGCCCTCAAGGAGCTTACATTCTACTAGAAGGATACAATGTATTTGCAAAAATAAATACATACAAAAATGTTTCAAGAGGGAGAGAGGACTACTCGCTAGGGGAATCTGGAAAGGCTTCCAGGAAGGTGCAAACTCTGATCTGCTCTTCAAAGGAATCTGGGGGTTCTACTAAGGAGGATGAGGAGGCAGGACATTCCTGTCCTGGATACAGCCTATATAAAGATACAAAGACCAGAAATGGGATATCATGTACAGGCAGTAACTAGCATCTATGGAAATAGCTAGTAGTCCAATTTGGCTGAATCAATGAGTGTATAAAAGGGAATAATATGAAATAAAACTGGGAAGTTAAGTGGGAACCAGACTGAAGATGGCCTTAAATGCCAGGCTGAGGATTTCGTACTTTATCCTAGAGGCAATAGGGAGTCCCCAAAGATTTTTGAGCAGAGGGGAGACGTGGTCAAATCTGTGTTTTAATATTATCAGTTTGGCAGCGATGGGGAGAATGGTTCAAGAGGAAAGAAGCCAGAGGCAGGGACATCATTTATGAGGCTATTACAGCAATCCTAGGAACAAGATGAGGGCCTGAACCAGGGAAGGGGCTTTGTGACTGGAGAAAAGGGGGTTGTGGAATTAGGCAAGGCATGACAACTGACTGAATATGGAGGTCAAAGGAAAGAGAATAGTCAAGGATGTCTCCAGGGTTGCAAACCTGGGTGACTGGAGGTATTGTGGTGACATCTATGGGCCTCAGTTTCCTCATCTGTAATGTAGTTATGATCCTGTGATTCCAGAGAAAAGGGACTTGTGCGTTTAGTGTCATGGCCAAAAAAGAGACAATAGAGTCAACAGGGCATAGTGAATACCATTGAGACCAGGGTTTAAATCCTACCTCATCCACTTGCTAGCTGTGTGATCCTGGGCAAGTCATTCCCCTCCTCTGTGCCTCAGTTTCCTTATCTGTAAAA
Organism: Pseudochirops cupreus; assembly: GCA_028627135.1. NCBI lineage: Eukaryota > Metazoa > Chordata > Mammalia > Diprotodontia > Pseudocheiridae > Pseudochirops > Pseudochirops cupreus. The sequence continues at coordinate 91,752,597 of CM053582.1, forward strand.
GGAGAGGCTTGAACTTGTTTGAGCTCTAAGGTTGTGATCTCCTAATCCTGTAAGGCATCTCCAGTGGTAGCTGCATGTGCAAATGAGACCCAGACCAGAGAAAAGCAAGGTTCCAGACTGACTGTCCAGTTACTCAGGTGATTGCTCCTCTCACTCCTGGCTCTGGAAGGGAATCAGGGGCTTTGAGCCCTGCCTTAAAGGTGTTACAGGAGAAATAATAACTTTGAACATAGGCTTGTGTCAACTAAATAATGATCTGGCCACGTTGTAAGGGAACATGCCTGGGATCTTGGTGGAGAGATTAATTCTTCACTGCTCTTTAGAAGACATGATTTTGCTGTCATTTGGGAGATTTTAAAAATAAATGTTTCACCCCACCCCACTCACTCCCACCAAAATAGACTATGACCCTGAGAACAGAAAGGCTACCCAGAGTTTGGATTTAAATGGAACTCGTGAGATCTAGCTGCTGGGCAGCAAGAGCTAGAGGCTAACCCTTCTTCTTGGAATTTTGTAAGGGTTGATATTATGGGCCAAAGCCAGGGCAAGAAAAGACTTGTTTCATGGTTATTTTAAAGCCTTGCATGAGGCAACTCCCTACATACATATCTCTGGGTTACCACTAATTGAACCCAGGAACCTCACAAGTCTCTCTGATTCTTAACCACTGTGCTCTTCTTGGTTCTGAGCTACCCTGTTCTCAAATGCAGCCTGAGACATCATCCCTGGAGCCTTGGTGTGAGTGGAGGTGGGGTGGGGGTGGGGGTAATAGTTCCAGGTCTCTGGCCCTGGGCAAGTTATTTCAAATGTAAAATGAAGGGGTTGAGGTCTGTTACCTCTAAAGTTCTTTCCAGCTCCAAATTGATGATTTTCTGACTAGTTTTTCGCATGCAACTATGGCTCAGGTACAGAAGTCCACTTTGGGAAGAGGGAAATTCAAGATGCCCATACAGTATGGATTAAGGTCAACAGTATACTTATTAATAACTAACATTTCTCTAGCATTTAAAGCATTACAATGCATTTTGAGTACCTTCCCACTTGATGACCCTGTGAAGTAGGAGCTACAGGAAATGTCTACATTTTTTTATGAGCAAATGGAGACTCAGAAATAAAGTGACTCTTTCGAGGTCAAACAGCCAGCAAGGTTGAAGGAGGGACTTGGGTTCAACCTGAGTGCCAAGGCCAGAACTCCATGCTGCCTCTCTACTTGAATACACATGGGGGAAGAGTCCTAATGACTGTGAGAAATACTCATTTGAACTTTGAGAGAGTCATCAAATATTGAGTGAGCTTCCAAAGGGCTCTAAACCCAGGCAATGTGGAGAGTAGGGCTTATAGAACCTCAAAGCGAAAAAGGACCCCAGTGACCACTGAGTCCAACCTGTATGTGGACACAGCATGCCCAAGTGGCCCTCTAGCCTTTTCTAAGAGAGAATCCCATTACCCCCAGAGGCAACCCATTCCATTTTAGAATAGCTCTGATTATTAGAGAGTTGGGGTTTTTGTATACATTTTTGGTCCTGACATGGAAGTTAGATTTGTCTCTTGCAATTTCTCCCATTCTTCTGATTTCTGCCCTCTAGAGCCAAGAAGAATAAATCAAATCCCCTTTCCTGTGATATCCCTTCCAGTCCTTAACTATGAGAACCTTCTAAGTCTTTTTTTTCCCCCAAGCTAAATATCTCTGTTTCATTCACCCAGTCCTCATATAATATGAATTCCAGGCTCTTCTACATCCTGGTTGCTGTTCTTTGGAGAGCTGTTCTGCCTAACACATAGCAGTTGAGCACCAAATTCCACTTGTGATCTAATTAGGGCAGAATGCAGCAGGTCCACTGCTTCTCTAGGCCTAGACACTCTCACTCTCTTTTTGGAACCTAAGAATGCATTGTTTTTCTTGCCTGCCATAATATACTACTGAATCACATTGAGCATTCAGTTCCATAAAAACATCAGATCTTTCTCACATGAACTGCAATCTAACCTTGCCTTACTTGTGTGTTCTTGAAGCAATGAATTTTTTTTACCGTAAGCATAAAACTTTACATTTATGGTTATTAAATTTTACTTTATGAAATTTGTCCCAATGCTCTAGCCCATCAAGATTCTTTTGAATCTTGAACTCTACCATTCAGTCTATTACTGTTCCTTCTCAGTCCTAAACTGGAGAGGATACAAGTGGGGATGACCTTATGTGTGAGCAGAAGCTCTGGCTTCCCTCTCTTCCTCAGATGTGGCCCAAGGTACAAAGTAAACATATGCTTTATGACATAGTTTCATTCATCACTTGTATATCCCTACCCTCACTGAAGGAAGGAGTGGACTAAAGACCTTGCAAATGGCTACTTGGTATTGAAACCCACACCTAAACAAACCCAGGGACCCCTCCCCTAGCCTTTCCTCTACCCTCACCCCTCTTTGTCTCAATTTGTCCTGACCAGAACCAGTTTTTTATACTAGGGTCTTAGATTAAAATTTCCCTTTAGAAAATTAAACAGTGTTGGAACATACTACTCATCCAGGATAGATTCTTCTGAATAGTTTTGAGGTAAACATTCATTCTCATTCAGTTAATGCTTATCACCTATTGTCAAATAAATACTTGCTAACTGGCTGATTTGTTCAAAATACTTTCCACTGACAACTTTCCCCAATGTCCCTATATCCCTTGAAATTTAAGATTATAACCCTGTTCTAATATTAAAACACTTTATATATTTAGGAAGTATTTATTTTATCCTAACTTGAAATTAGCAGCCTGGCGTAAAGGATAGAAAGCTGTTCTTCAAGTCAGTAAGATGAGGGTTCAAATCTTGATCGCAACATACTGGCTTTGTGACCCTTGGTAAGCCACTTAACTATACTGTATCTACATTATCAAATGAAATATTTAGAAAGCAGTTAGCACAGTGCCTAGTATGCATTAGACACTCTAAGGGTCCCCTTCCCTTCCTTTCCCAACAGGTAACTCTTCAAGTTATAGGAGCTCTCCAAGGTGCTAGTCTTCGTTGGTAGAGTTTTCTCAACAAGAATTCCTTATAACCAATGAAATCATAGGTTTAGTACCCCCCTCTAGGAAGACAAAGTAGAAGGCTAAGAATGTATGTGATCTGAGAGTACTTCAATGGTGTTTTGGCTCTAAAATGACTCCCTTACCAACCTGTCACAATCCCTAAAAAGCCCACCATTAAAATCCTTCATTAGGATTTTTGGAATATTAGGACCTCACTAGCCATAGAGGTTGGATAAATAACTTCCCCTATCAGTCAGTCTCAAGGTGAAAGGATGTATTTTAAAGGAAATATTTAGTTTGAATGGTAGAGTATGTCTTCCAGGTTCCAAAACAAACCATCTAAAAGATTTTACTGATGTTGACATTAGGGTCCAGAAGGTGTTTTGGTTTAGTTTGGTTTGGTTTGGTTTTTTCCTTGGGTTGGGACTTTTTTAGCATTCACATCCCTTTCAGAATCTTTACAGACCTCTCTGGGCCTTAGTGTTGTGTAAATCAAGGGAGCCGAACCAAATAATCTCTAAGATCTCACCCAATTTTAGCATGCTGTGAAGCATTGCCATGTACATTTTAAAAATAAAGTAGTAAAGGCATCTTGGAGTAGCAGTCTATTATCTGAATGGGGGTGTTGGTAAAAATTAGCTTATCTAAGGAGATAGTGTGGAATAATAGAAAGAGTGGAGAATGTGGCTCGGTGTTCTAGTTCTGTTCTGTGTGGTGGGAAAGTCCTTCAGCTACTATGGGCCTCAGTTTTCTTCTCTGTAAAATGAGTAGGTTGAACTGGAGACCTCTGAAGTCCCTGCTGGCTCTAAATCTGTAGTCCTGTGTGCACTCTGAACAGTGGAGCAGTGGAAAGAGCAGCAGATTGGGAGCCAAAGGGCCTGGCTTTAGATGCTACTTCTGACCTATGTGACTTTGGATAAGTCATTTCATCTTCCTGGGCCCCAGTTTCCTTACCTGTAAAATGAGGAAGTTAGTCTAGATGATCTCAGAGGTCTCTTCTAGTTCTAAATTTATACTATGATCTCCAAGGCCCCTTTGAGTTCAGAACTCTTTGATTCTCTGAGCTCATTAACTCATCAAAACTAACTGAGATCTGAGTCCTAAGGTCATCTGGGAGAGAAAAATAGGGAAATGTTGGGAGCAGAAGACACTTATGGGGAAGAGGTGATCAGTGAAGGAATTTAGGCATTATTAAACAGGGGATACTAGGATCCTGGCAGGGAGGGTGGGGTTGGTTGAGCAAGGTGGTTGAAAAGAAGGAAGGCTAATGGGAAAATAGCACTTTCTCTCTGTCTCTTTCTCTCCCCCCTCTCTCCCTCCCTCCATCTCTCTCTCTCTCTCTCTCTCTCTCTCTCTCTCTCTCTCTCTCTCTCTCTCTGTCACACACACACACACACACACACACACACACACACCCCACTTCACCTTACCCAAGGGCCTACAAACAATAGGAATAATTATATGAGGATTTAACTTGTGATGCCTTTATGAAAATTCAGGGTATGGAGAAGATTTGTCATCAATAGGGCATAAAGATTTCAATTTCAAGGAAGGTTGAAGATTTTTCTCTCCCTTCAACCTGACCCCTGCCCCATGGCCCAGAGAGCCAGCCCCAGGTCAGAGATGAGGGGATCCCCTTGTAGCCAACCCACCATTGCTATCTTGCCTCTTGCCTTCTTGCTTTTATCCCCCTCTCCCATCCCAGTCCCTCACTGGAGCAGCAAGGTCTATCCCTGAGCAGTCCCTCAGCCTCCTACAACTGATCACCCTGTTAGCTTCCCAAGTCAGCCACTTCCCAGGCAGCCTCAGCATCCCCAGCCCTAGGCATCCCACAAGACAATTTAAATATCACATCTGTAATCCACAAATTCATTTAGATACAGTTCACAGGGGACCCATCCAGGCTGGCAGTTCCCTACCCCCTGCTGTAGAAGAGCTCTCTGAGCAGCAAGCTAGCAGAGGAGCTAGGGGGCTCCCTGCTGGATGCTGTAGGCTCTCTGGACCCCTCTGCTTCCCTGCAGTTTGGGTGACAAGCAAGGTCACTGGGCTATGTGGGCAGACTAGGTTGGGTCCCAGTAAACCTTTTCATTGGAAGACTTTATCACAGGTTATAGAGGGGAAAGAGCCACAGTTATAGTAAGGGGGTAAAGGATGAAGAAAGTTTCCCTTAACCTGAAATGCCTTTCCTTGAGACAGCCAGGGAATCCAACCCACTGGCTATTTGTTTCACTATCACAGAAAATAATTAAAACGGCCAAATGAAAGCCACAGAGATCTGTGCTGACAGTAACTGGTACATTCAGGCCCTTCTTCTACCCTGCCCTGCACCTTCCACATTCCCACCAGCCACCCCAGATCTAAGATTATTAGGTCCACATCTCTCACCACCAGCGAGGGAACTCACTTTTTACAAAGCAAAATGTTGTGCCTCAAGCTTTGAAGGGAGCCTAGATCCAGCAGAACGTGTGTCTTAGAGTGAAAATGGGACTGCTGAGAAGGAGAGGTAGAATTGTACTGGATCGGTGATCTTAGAGGCCAACGAATGCAATTCAATTCAGCATGCATTTATTAAGTGCCTAGCTTGTCCTGAAGTACGTGCAAGGCTAATGCAATCACAGATTTAGAGCTGGAAGAAACTTTAGGGGTCATCTGGCCCTCCTCCTTTATTTTACAGATGAGGAACCTGAGTCCCAGAAATGTTAAGTGACTGAACCAGGGTCACTCAGGTAGTAAGTAAGTGGCAGAGCCAAAATTTCAACCTCTGACACCAGAGGCAGTACTCTCTGCAATGTACCCCAGTATCTCCCATAATAGATGCCTGCACCCATGAAACTGCAGATATGTCCTATGCATATGGCCCCCTAAATGGATGAGCCTGTGTATGTGTTTGTGAGTCTCTGATTAGCATTTAATATTTATTAAACAGGGTGAGTTGAGGACCCCCACCCCATCCTAGGTGCAATAGAGAGTGTATCTATAGCCTAACCTCTGCCCAGGATGAAGTTTACTGTCTCTATGCTATGTGGTGCATTGACATTAATGAACACTACCCCCAAAAAAGTGAGAATGTTAGGAGAGCCAAGCAAACGGGGAGAGGGGGAAACAAAAGAGGCCTCTTTGTTTGAATGATAAGGTTTTGGAGAAAGAATTGGCTTTCTCTGCAGTTTTCTAACATATCTGATCTACCACCCACTCATCCGTCCCAGCCAGGGAACCCAGCCCGACTTCAAGCATCCTAAGCAGCTCCACATTTAGCACCTACTTCCCAGGGTTATTGTAAGGATCAAATGAGATAATATTTATAAAGCACTTAGTCCAGTGCCTGGCATATAGCAGGTGAGATATATATAGAAATATACATATATCCACTAATTATTAGCTATTATATTGTAATTGATTGCCTTGGCTAATTCCACCATCTGCTTAGCCCTGAGGCTATTGGGTCAGGCAACTTGGAAGATTTCCCCCAAGGATCCCAGAAGCTGAAGGACTCCCAAAGATCCCTTCTCTGGGAAAGGAAAGGCAAGTAATAGCCAAATGGGGATGCCTGGGAGCAGGACCTTCCAGCAGCGGAGAGGAACCTCTTCTGGGAGCCATTGGGCATTCAGAGGCTGGGGTGGGGGTGGGGGTGGGGGGCTCCCTGCACCTGCAGGGGGTATAAAAACAGCATTAGTACATTCTGAATCTTTCAGGATAAGAGCCAAGCAGCAGGGAAAGGAAGGGAGAAAAAAAAGAAAGAAAAACATCCCTTGCACGATAACTCAACTGTTGGGCCCTGGGAAAGGCGTGAGAGAGGGAGCTGACTCGTGAAGACTGATCTCCCCGGCAGAGAAGGGCTCCCGGCAGTGTCGGCAGGGGGCGCTGCCCCAGAAAAGAGTGCACCTCTCTGCTAGGGGAGCGGACTCTGAAGCGTGGGGGTGGGGGAAGAGAGCTGGCAACAGGACTGGAGGGATTCAGCCCAGACCTCCTGTGGGAACACTGGCCCCGGGACTATAATCCTGCAATACTCTTCTAAAAATAAATTGTATTGCTACACTTTGTTTTTATATCACCTACATTTTCCACTGTGTCCGTGTGCCCTCCCCCAGCTCCTTAAAGAAAGCCATCTCTCACAACAGGAATAAGGGCTGAACCTGCGATTTCTTTGGTATTGGGAACTACTAAGTGAAGAACTTCCCTCTACTAATGCCAGCCAATACTGTCTCTGAAATTTATGGTCTTCTTTAAAATTTTATTTATTTATTTATTTTTAGTCTTCAACATTTGCTTTTAAAAGATTTTGAGTTCTAAATTTTCCCCCTTCCCTCTACTCCCCCCTTCCCAAGATGGCCTGCAATCTGAAATAGGCTATACATGTATGGTTGTATTAAACACATTTCCACATTAGCCATGTTGTGAAAGAAGAATCAGAACAAAAAGGGGAAAACCATGAGAAAGAAAAAACACAAAACAACAAAAGAAAGAGAAAATAGTATGCTTCGATCTGCATTCAGTCTCCATAGTTCTTTCTCTGAATGTGGATAGCATTTTCCAACGTGAATCGTTTGGAATTGTTTTAGATCATTGCACTGCTTAGAAGAGCTAGGTCTAACAAAGTCCCATCATTGCACAGTGTTGCTGTTACTATATACAGTGTTCTCCTGGTTTTGCTCACTTCACTCAGCATCAATTCATGCAAGTCTTTCCAGGCTTTTCTGAAGTCTGCCTGCTCACCATTTCTTATGGAACAATAGTATCCATTACATTCATATACCACAGCTTGTTCAGCCATCCCCCGATTGATGGGCGTCCTCTTAATGAAATTTATAGTCTTCAAGAGCTGGCTAGAACCTTGCAAATTGAATTTACTCATTCAGCCAGGAAGGGATCTTAGGTGCCCCCTCATTTGGCAGATGAAGAAACTGAGGCCTGGAGAAATGTGGTGACTTTCCCAAGGTCACATAGATAGCAAGTTGAAGAGCAGAGATTCAAACCTAGATCATAGTGTTTGCGATGAAAAATAGCCTTCATCCTTAATTTAGTGAAAAAATAAACACAGAGATCTCTTAGGATAAGAACAGGAGTTTATTCTCTTCCCTGGGAGAAGAGGGCAGTCTTCCCCATGACTCATCGTGGAGAAGAGGCAAGTTACAAAAGATAGTACTGGAATTTATAACTTAACTTAGTCAAGACCCCTCCCTGACTGTTTCCTCTCTCATTGGTGGAGAGGCATACTTCACCAAATTCTTCCCCAAATGGAACAGCAAGAAAAGAGTGGGGGGGGGGAAGGTCCCACCAAGGTGGGGAAACAAAGGCAGACAAAAGTGATTGACAGAAGCAATGGAGAAGGAGGAAGGGAAAGTTAACAACCCCAAATTGAGAAGTTTTCACTTATCCCATACAATAGGATTATGGATCTAGAAACAGAAGGAGCTTCAAGGACGATCTGGTTCACAGCTCTAACTTCATAGATGATCAAACTGTCCAAGGTCATACAGGAATTAAATAGCAGAGATGGGATTCAAACTCAGGTCCTCCAAGTCCCCAAACAGCATTCTTTCCATTGCACCACACTGAGAAACCTGTGAGCTTTGGTTCCTCTTAAATTCGTTCTTTTATTAGAAGAAACAACCTAGATTTTTTGTTGGTATTGTAGGGTTCTCGGTTTTTTTTTTAAAGAATGTACATTAGACAACTGTTACTCAGCATATTTTATGGTATTTTGCCCTGGTTTGAATATGTAAAGTCACTAAGCTGTTGGATTCAGCATTTTTTAGCATAGTTCTGAGGCATAACTCAGTTTGATTTCAGCCCTCCTATCGCCAGAGAGTAGGGACTCGATGACAGGTTGGAAATTTCAGCTGCGCTTTGCTTTCTGCCGATGCTCGGCTAACAAGTGAGCCTCCTCGTGGCTGGCCTGCGCCCAGCCTGCCTGCTGCCTCCTCTGCCTACCTCTCCCAGGCAGTAAGCAGCCCGGCTCCTGCCTGACAACTACCTGGATGCTACCTGACAAGTGGCTGTAATTCCTCTGTCATGTTACCTGCTCTTCCTCGAAATGTTATCTACTCCCTCGCTCGGATGTCACCCGCAGCCATTCGCAGAGATACCCGAGTTGTTCGACTCTGTTACGTCCCCGTCTTATCTAACTCATGTTGGCAGAGAGACTCCATGCATGTGGAGGCAGCATTTGATTTGGGTGCCTTTTTCTGCCATTAACCCCCAAGGTGCTGGGCCCCTGCCCAAAGGTACCTCCCCATTTTAGTTTCTCCAGTGAGCCATATTAACGGCCTTGGTCCTATAATCATCGTCCCCTAAAAATCGTGGGATCTTGCCTTTAGAGCTGCAAGAGAGCGTAGAGGTCCACTAGCTCGTAACCCCCTCATCCTACAGAGCAGGAAACTGAAGCTAATGAAGGGGAAGTAACTAACTAGCCCAACCGACTTACACAGGGAGTAGGCGTTAGCGGCAGCATTTGAACCCGGGCTTTCTAACTCCAGAGCCGATTCTTCGGCAGCCCAAGGTCACAGGGGCAGAATTGGTCAGGATTTGCATAAGTCCCTCCAATTTTCCTCTTACTCGAAATCTAGTCTTCTTTTTAAAGATGAGGAAACTGAGTCACCAAGAATTTTGTGTCTTGCCTGAGTTCACACAGTTGGTTGGTTAATGCAAGCAGAACTACAAGGCATTTTTTCTGACTCACAACGCTAAGTTCTCTCTATTATAACACATGACCTCACTCCTTCTCTCCTCTCCCAGAGGTTGTACATAAAATTCCAGCTAACCTGGCCTCTTTACTGTTTCCATTCCACCTCCTGCCTGCCTAAGCCTTTGTCCTTACCTCTGTCTTCTAGAATTCTTACCTTCCTTCAAAGTTCAATTGAGTTGCCACTGCCCTCTCCTGAAAGCTTATTCCTATTACTCCTAAAATTAGCTATACTCTTACCCTCCTCCATTAATCTTATATGTGCTCCTTTGTGTACACACCATATCCCCCAGTAGAATGTAACCTCCTTGAAGGCAGGAATGTTCTTTTTCATTTTGTCTTTGTATCCCCAATGCCTAGCGTTGTCTTGCACATAATAGACATTTATTAAAGACTTGTTCAAGGAAGGGTTTTCAACTCCAGACTGAACTCAGGAACTGAGTCTGACTCTGGTTTTGTGGTTTTGAGAGCTAGTTCTCTTGACATCTCCAAGCATTCCTCTGGCTTTGGGATTCTGACATGTACCCACAGTCTAACACACCAGAAAGGTGAGGAGCAAGTCCATCCTGACTGACTGATGTTCACTACCCTTGAGAGTCCTTTGACTTGTATTAAGCCTTCTTCAACAAGACAGTTTGTGCTACTGGGAGCTAGTTTTCTCTTGATCCTCAAGCCTTGAGACTGACACAAAGTCAATATACCATAGCGGGATATCCATATATTAGAGTGGGTGTTATTTCATCCATCTAACAGAGGAGGTAGTAGTTAGATGATACTTTAAGGTTAACAAAACACATTACCTATGGTTATTTATTTGCTCCTCACAACAAAACTGTGAGGTCGGTGATATTAGAGTTCCCATTTTGCAGATGAGGAAGGTGAGTCTGGGAAATGTTGGGTGACTTGCCAAGAGTCATTCCACTAGTGTCTGAAAAGGAATTCAAACTCAGGTCTTCCTCATTCCCAAGTCCAACACTGAACCATAATACTTTACAGTTTACAAAGGGCTTTTGTATGCATTATCTAATTTGATCTTCACACCAACTCTATGAAATTGTTATTATGCCCATTTTAAAGATAATGAAAGTAAGGCACAAAACTTATCTGAATTCATGCAATTAGTAAGTGCTGGAAGCAGAACCCAGACATGGGTCTTCTGGTTTCAAGTCCTATGCTCCATCCATTGTATCAAGTCACATACAGTCAGATCTCTGATGGACTTCATTCCCTCTAACCCCGGTCCCTCTTTAGCAGCCTCTCTCCCTTGATCTTCATGATTCATTAGAATAGGAATATGTGAGGGCACCAAAGATAAGTCAAACCTTTGAGATTGTGGGGGAAGAGGAAGCAATGTGGTGTCTGAGCAGACCAGCCTCCTAATTCCCCACAAAGCCACTTGCCATTGCTTCTCTACAAATGCATAGCGCAAGCATTCGCATCTAACAGTGAGTGCTAAATTAATGGTAATCTTCTCATTCCTGAAGATGGCACGTTGCTGGGATTATTGCTGCTAATATAATTTTGCAGGGGGACCCAGAGGCTGGTGAGGGAGCTGACTTTTCATTAGGGTTCCCTTCCCTGTGCCTTATAGCAAACTGTGCAAATTAATTAGTCAGGACCAGGGTCTTTCCCTGGCCAACAACTAGGTGTTCATTTATTCATAGGTGGTCTTTGAAAAATATTTTAAGTAATCACCCCTCATCCCTTTCTAATTTTCAGTACAATTAAATGCACCTAGTGGTCTGAGCAAATACAAGAATTATATAGGTTCCAAGGATATTCATTGGTCTAGAAGCCTCCTTTCATTTTTTTTTTTACCTCTGTTTCTTTGGTGAGGGAATCACTAAGAGGTGAGGGAGGGAAGGGACAGAGAAAAATAAGGACAGGGAATAGGGAGATTAAAAAATAGAAAAGAGAGCAACATGGGG
>CM053582.1:91764322-91801590 GCA_028627135.1 Pseudochirops cupreus
GAAGGAAGGAAGGAAGGAAGGAAGGAAGGAAGGAAGGAAGGAAGGGAGGGAGGGAGGAAGGAAGGAAGGAAGGAAAAGGGAGGGAGGGGGGAAAAGAAAAGAAGGAAGGAAGGAAAAGAAGGAAGGAAAGGAAGGAGAAGAAGGAATGGAAGGATGAAGAAAGAAAAGACAGAAGAAAGGAAGAGAGGGAAGGAAGAGAAAAAGAAACAGAAAATAGACAGAGGAGGGAGGAAAAAGACCCAGGTTTCTCTGGAGGAAGTTAGGAGCCTAAGAAAAGCAGATGTGAGCATCTGTATCCTTATCTCCCCTTCAAGGTGACCCCCGCTCTGCCAGATGCCAGTAATAGCCCACTCCTATTTACAGGTTTTTGAGGGCCTCTGGAAGGGAGCTCTCTCTGAATGTCCCAACTCTGGGAGGCTAGAGAGTGGAGGTGAGGGATGCTTTGATAGGTCCCAAAAATAAAATTAAAAACGGAACATCCTTTTTGGTGGTAGTTTTGGCTTTCTCTGAGCCGTAACAGAAGGTGCAGTGCCCCCTGGTGGTATTGCCTGACAGAACCACATGAGAAAGAAGGGAATCCCATTCATTCTCAGATCAGAGGAATGGAGAATGAGGGATGTGAATGGCGGTAGAGATGGAGATGCTTTTAGCTTCTTGCCTCAATGACTCTGCCCTAATAAGGCAGGAAACAGGAGGTAGGCTCCTAGCTAGGCTGACCACAGCTCCATCATACTTCAAACAGGCTAAGCCCAAGGCCCTTCTACTATTGTTCCCTTTCTTTTTCATATAAATCCAAGAGGGGGAAAAATTAGGAGCTTAAATCTCCTTTAAAAGCACATCAGCTAAGCCTGGAGTTGTTCCTGAGGAGTGATCCCCTCTCCCTAGTTTGGAACAAACCAGGCTGTCATAAGGCAAAGGGAGTAGAAGGGGAGCAGGATATAGCCTGACCATTCCAGATTGCATGTATGAAAAGCTGAGGCTACAGCTCAGGCAGCTGTCCATGGTCTCTAGCTTCCGGCTAACTGACAGCCAGGGGATGGGGACTAAAATCCTAATGTCGATGAAAAAGGGAACAGGCAGTTCTCAAGGTACTCTCCTCCCTACACATGGCACCAGATAAAAAGCCAGTCTCTTCCATCTCTTCCTTTTCCTTTGGCCTGCACATGCCTGGCCTGCAGAGGGATGCTGTTAATCTGTGCCTCCCAGCAGGGAGGGCCTTGCCAGTTGCTCAATCCAACAGGCCAATCTCACTGAGTTCTCTGTTGGGAAGTATCTCAGGCAGATTGGTTTGTATGTATGTTCTTGCTGGTATTTCATTCTCCCATATTGCAAGATATGGGGCTGGAAGTCATATTTCTCCACTCCCCCTCCCCTCTGCCGCCTCTTTTTGAAGCACAGTAGAGGCTGGTGTCCTGGGTTCTAATCACAGCAGTGCTGATAACCTACTATGTGACCTTCAGAAAGTCAGCTCTCCTCTCTGGGCCTGCTTCCCATTTATAAACCAGAAAGCACAGTCTCCCTACCTCAAAAGGATATTGGGAGGGATAATTCAGGTTTCTTTTAAATATGTAAAGTGCTCTTCAGAGACAGGACTAGAGTAAATACCAGTTGTTTTTATTATTAACAATAAACATTTATTAAGCACCCACAGAGTTCCAGGCACCATTCAGAATAAACAAAGAAGCCCTCTCCTTAAGCCATTAAAGAGAAACCCCTTTCTTGTCTGCCTCCTCCTCCCCTGATTAGCGACTGCCAAAATGCAGGCATGTCACCTTAGCAGCCAAATATTCAGTCTCTGGAGTTCTCCCTAAAGCCATCCATCAATGATGTCACAGTTATCACTGAAGAAAACAAATGTGCCTTCAGGAAAACTGGACTAATATACAGGGCACAGGAAGGGGAAGTCAAGAGACTTGAGTTCAAGATCTTTCTCTCTCCTGAAGTACTTGTGTGAACTTGAGCTAATTACTTCCCCTCCCTGCACCTCAGTATCCCCATCTGTCAAATGAAGGAACAGGATGATCCCTGAGGACTACCTCTGAAATTCTGCCGTTCTGTGGTTCTGTGATGAGAGAGGAATCTGGGATGGGGTGAGAGGAGGTGGGAAGGTTTATATGTTAATGGACTAATCTTGAATCAGTAGATGTGGTATGATAGCACAGTTCACTCCAACTAGCCAGTGTAGAGATTGACCCTACTGTAGATTGTGTGAAAGAGTTTACTTAACCCCTGGACCAGCTCTTCTGTTGAGTTTGACCTCATCCCACTACCAGCTAGTATACAGGGAATGTCACCCAGTATTACAAGAATTGTTTGGGTGCCAAAGACAATGAATGTTCTAATCCCTATGGCCAATCAGACCTCAATTAATCCAAATCTTCAGGGAATACAAGGCATTGAGTGACATGGAAGCCAAGAAAGCTGATTCAGTCTGCTGCTGTAAAACAGGAACAACTTCCAGGATTAGGGAGGGGATAGCTGTAATGCTGGTCTGATCAGACTCTATCCAGAGTACTATGTTTATTGGGGGGGGGGGGGGGAGGGGAGTCATAGTTTAGGAAAGAGGCTGATCAACAGGAGTGTCCAGAGGAAGGCAACCAAGAAGGATGGTGAAGGGCCTCCCATTCTTGATGGATGAGGATCAGTTGGAGGAAATAGGGCATATTTAGCCTTGAGAAAAGAAGACTAAAAAGGTACATGATGAATGTCTTTAAGTATTCAATGGGCTGTCACCTGAAAGGTCTAATCTTGCTCTCCTCAGCCCCAGAGGGCAGAACTAGGAGCTATCAGTAGACTAAATTGCAATGAGGCAAATTTGTGTTTGAAATCAAGAAATCCCACCACTCCAACTTCCCTTGTTTGAGGCTTTGCATCCCTCCCCAAAGGTATCACCATTTAAGCTAATATCACCTTCAAGTTACTCTATTATCCTTTATTTACATCTCAGGATAAATAAAGGAGGAGAGAACAGGGACTTGTTATACATACAAGGGGCCAGGATGTTTGAAAGACAGAGAGTGCTGGATCTGTGATTGGAGGTCAAGGGTCCAAATACTCTGTCTTTCACTACTGCTGTACTTGAGGTCAGTCACTTATACTCTATGGGTTTCATTTTCATCTTCTGTACAATTAAGGCATCGAGTTAGATGGCCTCTACAGCCCTTCCAGTTCTAAATTTACAGTCCTTAAGGGGACGGCTGAGATGGGGATGGGGCCCAGAGTATCCGGGTTGGAGACAAAGCACTAACTTCATTCAACAAACATTCATTAAGCACCTACTGAATGCAAGGCCCTGTGGGGTCTCTCAATGTAGATGGTGTAGACATGGCAACCTCCAGTTCTACTCAGGCAGCTGAGTACTTGAGAGTCATTCCAGCATAGTGGCCAGAGTTCCAGACTTGGAGTCAGGAGATCTGAGTTTAAATCTGTCTCAAATACTTACTAGTTAAGCCTCATTTTCTTCACCTATAAACAGGATTAAAAATACCTACAGTATCTACCTCACAGGGTTGTTGTAAGACGTGAATGAGATCATGTCTAAACAATACTTGGCAAGTCAGAATAATCTATGTGTTTTTCTTTTTTTGCAATCCTTAATATTAATGGGTAGCTAGGTGGCTCAATGGATAGAGCCCTAGGCCTGGAGTCAGACATATTCATCTTTCTGAGTTCAAATCTGGCCTCAGACACTTGCTAACTGTGTGACCCTGGGCAGGTCACTGCACCCTGTTTGCCTCAGTTTCCTCATCTGTAAAATGAGCTGGAGAAGAAAATGGCAAACCACTCCAGTATCTTAGCCAAGAAAACCCCAAATGGGGTCATAAAGAATAGGATACAATGAATTAATAACTGAACGACTAACAACAAATATTGACAGAAATCTTGAGCTAGAAGGCACCTCAGAAGCCATCCAATCTAGTTCCTTCATTTTACATTTGAGAGAAGTAAGGCACATAGAGGTTAAGTGACTTACCCAGGGTCACACAAGTAGAATGTTCTCAGAATATCAGGGCACTTTGGGAACTAGGATTAGATCCCCAATCATTATCATAGGCAAGATCTGAGCTTAGGCCTTCCTAATTTCAAGAGATTTTCCTCTTGGTCCAGAAAATGTAATGCAAGGTAGAAACTCAGCTAAGTGAGGATGCCAGTTAGAGAACCATTAATCAGAGTCTCCCAGGCCATGGCGCAAGCTTCAGTGTAGTCCAATATGGTGGATCCTTGGCTGCCATGATCAGGGTCATGATGGCTATATTGTATTGGCTTAAATATATTACAGTTCAGAAGATGGTACATTGGAAAAAGCACTGCCTCTGGAGTCAGAGGAACCTGGGTTCAAATCCAGCTTCTGGTTCCTATGGCCTGAGTATGCTTGGGCAAATCATTCCCTCTCCCTGGGCCTCAGTGTCTTCATCTGTAAAAGAAGGGAGTTAGACTAGAAAACCTCTAAGATCACTTTCAGTCCTACTTATGATCCTGTCAATCCCTAATGCACCAGTAAGAGTGCTCCATCCTGAAAATGGCTTCCAAGAGAACCCTGCCTCCCCCTCCCCCACGCTCTCTCTTGCCCATGCCCTGAGAAGCCCTTGTCTCTTCAATGGAAGGGTGAGGTCCCTGTCTTCAGAGGACTGTACTAAATCATATCCAAGCTAGGAAATCTAGCTAGAGAAATATATGATCATAAATTCAGAGCTAGAAGTGGTCTTGTATGCTCTCAAGACCAAACCCCTCATTTTACAACTGAGTCTCCCAGGGTGATTAAAGTTTGTTAGGAGGTTATGGTTTGGAAGAAGGAGATTGGCTCAGAGAGCTGAGAGGATACCAGTCCTTCCCCCTAGCTCCAAATAAATGAGTGTGTTCCCTGTCCCACCCCCCTCTTACTGCAAGTATCCTAAGCTTAATAACATAGTATGTGATGCTAAGTCAGGTTCTAGTCTTGCGTTGCACATAGTAGGTGCTGAATTGAATTAAAAATTTTTTTTTGTTCCAGTAATAACTTATTATGGAGCTGTCACCTACACTTATTCAGTTCAAGAAATATGTATTTCTTGTTATATATGCTCTGAGAAAGATGCTGAGCTAGACACTGGAGATATGCAGATAGATAGGATACAGACAGTCTAATGGCTCCCATCAGTCTCCTTCTTTCCCCTTACACAACATTGACCCAAATTCAAGCCTTTATCACTTCTCCCCTGACCCATTGCAGTAGTTGTCTAATTGGTCTTCCTGCTTCCAATCTCTCCCCTCTCCAATCCATGTTCCACATAGCTACACAATTGATAATCCTAAAGCAGAGGTGTGACCACATCACTCTCCTACTCAAAAGTCCTCAGTGGCTTCCCCTTGCCTCTAAGATAAAACACAAACCCCTTAGCCTGGCCCTCAGAGCCCTCCAGAACCCAACAGCCACCTACTTTACCAGGTTTATATTCCATTACTCCCGTTGTATACTTTGTCTTCCAGTTAAGCAAGCCTGCTATTATGCTAATGGACTGCATTAATCTCCTACCCCCATGCCTTTGTCCAGTCTATCTCCCATGCCTTGAATGTACTCCTTTCTGACTTCCACTCTTTAGAATACCTAACGTTCTTCAAAACTCAGTTCAAATGTCACTTCCAAAACAAGACATTTCTTGATGAATGAGTGAATGAAAGAATGAAGCATTTATTAAACAATTACTGTGTGCAAAGCTCTGGAGATAAGAGAAGAAATGAGATAATTCCTGATCTCAAGGAGCTCACATTCTAATGAGGGAGATGACTTGTAGGTGGAAGGTTCTAGCTACAAGCCAGATGGAAAAGTCCCATGATCCTTAGGGTAGAAGCAAAGCAAATACTGATGCCCTTTCTTCAATGTCATTTCCACTGATAAAATCATGTCCATTTCTCATGTTAAACCATTAGAAAGTGCCAAGCTAAGAACCAGAGCTTCTTCACCAGCTCTGCCTGTAGTCCCCCTCAGCAGTTACTAGGCTGCACCTCCATGGGGATCACTATCCAGGAGGAGAGCTGAAGGCACTGGGCTAGAAGCACTGACTCCTTTTAAGGCTCTTTCCCTTTTAAATGATGTTTCTGCATGCATATCATAAGTTCATTTGTTTGTGTCTCACATATAAGGATAGGGACTAGATCTGTAACTTGGCTGGCATAAGGAACTCCCAGGTGAAGAAACTCCTCTCTACTACCACCACTGCAGGCCAGCACCTTCTCTGCAACTTAAAATTTTAGAGAGTTGCCTAGAACATTGAGAGGTTAAGTGACATGCTCAGGGGCATACAGCAAGAATAAGATAGAGACAGAATTGGAACCCAGGTCTTCCTGGCTCTGAGGCTGGTTCTCTATCTACTACATCATATTGGCTCTCTGCAGATAAAGAAGTAGAAGAAATTTAAAGATAGAAAAGAACACTTTCAGTTAGATAGAGAAGGGAAAAGGGTCAGTGTTTTATCTAAGCCTTTACTAGACCTCAAAATGACAGAATCTCAGAATTAAAAGGGACCTCAGTGGGCATCTGGTCTAACTCAAACCTAAACCAGTTGTTTGGTTTGGTTTTTTTTTAAGGATTTATCAAGTACCTACTATGTGTCAAATAGCAGGTAGGTGGCACAGTGGATAGAGTACTGGCCCTGGAATCAGGAAGACCTGAGTTCAAATCCAGCCTCAGATTCTTACTATGTGTGAGCTCAGGCAAGTCATTTAACCCTGTTTGCCTCAGTTTCCTCATCTGTAAAATGAGCTGGAGATGGAAATAGCAAATCACTCTAATTTGCCAATAAAGGGACAGATGGGATCACCAAGAGTCAGAAAGGATTGAACAACAACAGAACAACACACCTAAGCTTTGGGAATGCAAGGAAAGGCAAAACAAACCAACAAACCAGTTCTGAGTCCCAGCCTTCAGGGAAGTCATAACTGAGTTGGGGAGACACCGTGTAAACAACTGTGTACAAACAAGACAGATTGGCTAGATTGGAGGTGCTCTCCAAGGGAAAGCACTGAGAGTGTGTGGGATCAGGAAAGCCTCTTCCGAAAGGAGGTGGGGGTTTTAACTCTGTGTGTGTGTGTGTGTGTGTGTGTGTGACGGTTTTTGCCTTCATTCTCAGAGAATTCCATGACAGAAGGAAGCCAGGGATGTTGAGAATTCTCCACCCTGACATCCCAGAGAAGCCTCTGCTTGCAGACCTCTAAGAATGGGCCAACCACTTCCCAGCACACCCCACCCAACACCCCCACACTCCAGGCAGCCCATTACACTTTCCTACTGCTCCAGTCATCAGTAAATTTTTCCTTCCATCAGACCTAAACCCATCACTCTCTAATGTCCTTGCAGCACTCTTGGTTCTGCCTTTTGTGACCCAGTGGAATAAGCCCAAGTCTTTCCCATGTGGCAGCCCTTGAAGACAATGATAATGTCTCCATCTTTCCTTAATCTTCTCTTTTCCAGGCCACACATCCCCAAGTCCTTCAGCTGATCCTCATCCAACCCAATCCTAATATCTTTCACCATCTTAGTCCCTGCCCCAGATTTCTCCAACTCACTGATGGCCATCCTACGCTCTGGTGCCCAGAAATCCTTGGTCTTACACAGGCAATATACAGCAGGATCATAACCTCCCCAGTCTTGACACTATGCCTCCTAATGGAGCCCGAGATCCCGTTAGCTCTTGGGGTTGCCATATTACACTGAACCAACTTTGGGTTCCTTGCATCTCATTTGATGCCAGGGGCCACATGGGGCTCGAATCATAATGATCCAAGTTTGGATATCCTTACTAGACTGTCACCAATGGAAATGTACTGACTCTGAACTCAGAGAACTTGGATTCGAATCTTGCCTCTGATTGTTTTGTTGTTAAGTCACTTAACTTAGATGGGTTTCAGTTTTCTTAACTTTAAAATGAGAAGATTTTTCTGCTGGTCTCTTAGATTACTTAGATTGAGGGGTTGACTAGACGGACCTAATCATCAGTCTGGTTGGGGGTGGGGGCAGGGCAGCGCAGGGCTAGGAGTAGGATTCAGACCTTGTCAGGCAAACCAGTCACATTCCCTCCAGGGAGGCTTATTTGCATACATTATTAAGCTTTTCCAGAACAGTAGGGTGTTTTACCAGAATCAAGTGGGACTGACCAGCTGATTGGCAGGTGAGAGATGACAAGCTGGAACACACCAGGCTCCCATGCAGCCTTGGCTCCCTTGCCTGGCCCAGGCCAGGGCAGCAAGATGCTTGGAGTCCATCTCACTCCTTCAGCAGAGGCTGCTCATCAGACTGGCTGGCTGAATGGAAAAATAAATTACCTCGGGGATTGACTGGAGCCTAGTCATTTTGCCAATGGAGCGCTGATAACTTGGCTCCCTGGGCAGCCCACCAATCAATAGCAGCTCTCTATTTTTAACTCCAGGATGATCAGGCAGGTTAGTTTTCAGGTGAGGGAATGCTGTTTACTCAGTCCTCTGCACTTTGCTGATTCTTCCCCAGGAAGCCTAAGCTTAGCATCCCTGGTGCTCCTCCACCCACTTTTGGGGCCAACATCCTTAGCTGCCTTCAAGGCTCAGCTCATCTGCCACCTCCTACAGGAAGCCTTTCCCAATCCCCCAAGGAATTCTCCCCCACCTCACATTACTTTATACTTAACTTACCTGAGTAAAGGTTGCAGTAACCCCTCCTCCCCCCAGTAGTCTATAAGCTCCTTCTGGGCAAGCATTATTGTCTTTTGTGGCTGGCATCTGCATAGGATCAGAGTTTGGAAGGGACCTCAGAGCCTTCTAGTCCAAATCGTACCCAAAAGGAATCCCCACCCACCCACCCATCCCTGCAATGCCCTGAAAGTGGACATCCAGCCTTTGCTTTAAGATTTGCAGCAATGAGGAACCTGCCCATTCTACCTGGAACAGGTCTAATTGATAGGAAGCTTGTTCTATATCAAGACTGCATTTTCCTTTTATCAGCTTCCATCCTTTACTTCTGGTTCTGTTTTCTGGGCCCAAGAAAAACAAGGCCAATCCTTTTCCCCACACAACAGTCTTGCAAATGCTTGAAAAAAGCTACTGTCTCTGCCCTCTCATTTCCCCTCCCTCCATGTTCTCTTCTCTGTGCATACTCTCCCGCATTCTTCAACAGCTCCTCGTGTGGCATGGTCTCCAAGTCCTTCACTTTCCCTCTGGGTGACCCCCAGCCCCCCAGTGTCCTTCCTGCAGGGTGGTCCCCAGAACTGAGATGTCTGAACAGGGCAGTAGGACGATCACTCCTCTAGAAGCTGGAGATCATTAATAAGTGTTTATTATGTCCCTCCATTCTCCACAAACCTCTGTTCTATACCCAATTTGTGTAGGGCATTGTATGAAGTAAAAGGAAAACAAAGAAAAACCAAGAAGATTCTGCCTACCCTTATGTTTATGTCTACTGTACTGGGGGGAGATGTCATCTATACACAAAGAAATCAACTCAAGGGGTATACAGAATATGACCAAGTCATTTCAAAAAGAAACAAGGACTCTGCTACATAGGAGGGGCCACCGGCTCTTCTTTGAAAGAAGCGATAGAGGCACAGGCAAGGAAGGAGTGCATTCCTAGCATGGTAGAAAACAACCTGGGCAAAAGCGAGGAGGTGGGAGATGGAATATCACTTATTTTAAAACACCAACAAGAAGACCAGTGTGACTAGGATAGAGTACATGAAGAGGAGAAATCTAAAATAAGATTTGAAAGATGCGTGAGAGCCAGATTGGGGGCAAGGTGGGGGCAGTGAACTTTAAAGACCAGACTGAGAAGTTTGTGTTCTATCCTAGAGATAATAGGAAGTCCCAAGAGACTTTAGTGAGGGAGTCATATGATCAGATCTGTGCTTTCGTAATATTAATGCCAATTTGGCAAGTTCAGTATTACAGAGCACCACATGGAAGTGGCTTTGGGTTCTGGAAGCCTGTTTCAGTGTAACACACACTGTAACAGGTCTTAGTTGTTATCGGTGTGGTCTTAGTCAAGATACATACTACTCATGGGTCTTAGCTTCCCCATCTATAAAATAAGGGGCCTCTGAAGCCCCCTCCTAGCTCCAGCTTCATGACCCCTCTGATCCACCAAAGTATTGTATCAGAAAATATATTTCCAGATTTCCTCTTAAAGCGTCTGTGACTTTTTGAATCTTGGATGATTCCTCTCCTCCTTATATGGTGCCAGGACAAGTGTCTTCATGCAACTGCTAGAGAGGTGCCCTCACCAGGCTCCAAGGACATGGCCATTGAAATTTACAAGCAAGCTAACAACTCAGCTGCTGGCTCGGTCCCTGTTTCCATGGAAACTGTCAGAGCACCCAGAAATGGGGCAAAGGGCTTTCTAACCCATTCCCATGATGGATAGTCCTCAACTCACACTCACCCCCCAAATTATTCCTGATCTCCCCCCCAAGTAAAATCAGCACGTTGTAGTCCAGCCCTGATGACCAACTTCTATATGGTCCTGGTACATCTTTGATTTAAAGGAAAAAAAGGAGTAAGTTGAGAAATTGGCAGGTGAATCTTCTCCTATGGGAGAGCCCCAGATGGAGATGGTGCCTGGGAAGGGAAAGGCATCACTAAGGTATGGAGACCACAAACTAGAATAGGATTTCCCTAGAGGGAAACTGAGCTGTAAGTGGAAGATTCTTCCATGCCAAAGATAATCTGCCGAAGATATGGAGGCATCAAGGGCCTGAATCCCTGGAGACTCAGGTCAATGGGTTGGCATCCTTGGAATATGATGCATCATCCTGCCCCACCTAAGGAGGTCAGTAATACAACTGTAGAAGGGATTTAGGAAGGAGGGCAGGACTTCAAGACAGGATTCAGGACAAATCTCTTCTTAGTCACCTTAAACCAATCTTGAAAACACCTTATCAGTTTCCCCTGGTCCCTAGGTAAACTAGAGTTTGAAGTAAGAAATACAGACTGTGACCCCCTTTTGTTTTATTCTCTTCTATTCCATTCTACTTCATGATATCATAGAATTTGGAAATCACCTAGTCCAACCAAAGGCAAAAAAATCTGAGGCTCAGGTTGGTTAAGAAAATTAACCTCCCCTTCTTTCAGTCTATCTGGATTCTACCCATTCCTTATGGCTCTGCACACAGTAATTGTTTAGTCATGTTCACCTGTATCTGACTCTTTGTGATCCCATTTGGGGTTTCTTAGCAAAGATACTGGAGTCCTTCTCCAGCTCCTTTTACAGATGAGGAAACTGAAGCAAAACAGGGTATATGACTTGCCCAAGGTCACACAGCTAGTAAGTATCTGAGGTCAGATTTCATTAATTCATGAAGATGAGTCTTCCTGACTCCAGTCACTCTAGTCATTGCACCACCTAGCTGCCCAGTAGTAATGCATATTAAACTGAATTGAACTGAATTCTTCAATTGGTCCAACTCAAGTCCCATCATGTCAATCAAACCTTCCCTCTCTATCTCAGCCCTCACTAACTTCTCGACTCCTAAAGTGCTGCCTTCTATATTCCTTTGACTCTGTCTTGACTGCTTCATATTATTCATTGCATTCTTGCATGCACATGTCTTATCTTTTCAACCATATTGCAAACTCCTTGAAGATAGAAACCCCTTCTTACACATCTTTGGATCCCCCACACTATTTGTCAAAGTGCCTTGTACATGGCAGCACTCAAGAAATACTTACGAGTGAATAAATGAGTGAATAAATGGATGGATGAACAAGGGAGAAAGGGCATGAGGGAAGGTGTTCGATAGAGTAGATAGATTCCTAGACCGGGAGTCAGAAACACCTGAGTTCAAAGCCCACTTCTGCTAGTTGTGTGCCCATTGACAAGTCATTGATCATTTCTGAATGTCAATTTACTCATCTGTAAAATGGGGATTTCATAGAATTTCAGAGTAAGAGGCCTCAATGGTCATCTAGTCCAACCCATAACAGAACAAGAATTCCCCCAGAAGTAGTTGTTGAGCCTTTGCTTTAAGACCTCCAGCAAAGGAAAACCAACCAACTCCCTTCTGTTCAGGTTAATATAGCTCTACTTTATCAGAAGTTAGCTCAAGCCTACCTTCCCTCTGAAATTTCCACCCATTCCTCCTACTTCTTCCCTAATGCATCTGCTCCTTCTTCCATGTAATGGATCTTCAGATACTTGAAGACAGCTTCCATGTGACCCCCATATGGATCTCTTCTTCTCCAAGTTAACCATCCCCAATTCCTGCAACCAATCATCACATGACATGGGTTCAAGTCCCTTCATCATCCTGTCTGCCTTCCTCTAGACACTCCCATCTTATCAATGTCTTTCCTAGGTATGATACCCAGAAATGAGCCCAGTTTTCCAGAAATAGTCAGACCAGGACAGAGGATGAAGGATTATTCCTTATTCCTTATTCCTGGGTAACTGGCCTTTCTTAAGGTGCCCTAAGCTCCCACCAGTTGTCTTGGCTGCCATGTTCACTCAGTGTTGAGTCTTCAGTCACCTCACGCCAGTGATCAAAAACCTCACCCAGTCAAATGGTCTTTATCCATCTCAGTGGATAGTTGACGAGGCAGCTGGAAAAGAGACAAAAGAATTTAATCTTAACAGCTGATATTTCTGTAGTGGCATTAAGGTTTGCAAAGCACTTTTGAGGTGCATTAGCTCATTTGAACCTCACAGCCACCTTTTGAGGTAGGTATTGTTGTTCAGTTGTGTCCAACTCTTCATGATCCCATAGACCATATCATGCCATTACTGTCTATGGGGTTTTCATAGCAAAGATATTAGAGTGGTTTGCCACTTCCTTCTCCAGTGGATTAAGGCAAACAGAGGTTAAGTGACTTCCCCAGGGTCACACAGCTAGTAAGTTTCTGAGGCTGGATTTTAACCCAGGTCTTCCTGACTCCAAGCCTAGCACTCCATCCTTTGAATTGCCTAGCTGCCTCAACAGTAAGTTCAGACAAGGAGCCTCACTTTTCTCATCTATAAATTGGGAATCACTGCAGCACCTACTCTCCAACGTTATAGGGAGGAACACATGAGATCTTACATGTAAAGATCTTTATAAGCCTTAAAGTACCATAGAAATGCCAGCTGTTGTTGCCCCCCTCATTCTACAGGTGAGGAAACTGAGGCTGCATTGTGGAAAAGGCATCATTCCCTAGCCTGGACCTATTTCATCGTTGTTACATCGTCCTACCGTGACACAAGATCCAGCCACTTTGGTAGTGCCCGTGGCCCAGTTCATTCCTTCCCAGAGCCCGTAATAATGTTCTTTGAATTGCTAAGCAACAGTAACCCATTCTCTCACATGAGGCAAATTGAAACATTGATTTATCTATTTGTTTTGCGACTAACACTAGCAGCTTCATTACTGTGTTCCCCAGGGAGGCCCTCCCACACGCTTGAATTGAAAATTAACTCTTTTTACCTAGGAACGGGCAAGGATGTGTTTTTAATTTAAAGAGTATACAGAAAACAGTGGCCTTTCTCTATCTGGGTTGCCCATGGGATAGAGAGAGCCAGCAGTGGAGAGCCATGCTGGGTCTGGGCCAGTCTGGGTGGTGCAGAAGTGGCCTCATGCAATGTCATGCAGCAGAGAGAGCTTTGGGTTGGGTTCAAAATCTAGGTTTGAGTCTCTTCTCTGTCATTACCTGTGTGACCATGGGCAAGTCCCTTCATCTCTCTAGATGTCTCTTCCCTTATCTATAAAATGACTAGGTGGGGCTTGGTGCCCCTTCCAGCTCAAGAACTTTATTTATTGTAATTTATTGTATTGCATATTGTACCGTATATTATAATGTATAATTACAACTTCTTTGGTTTGAGAAAAGTTACTTCACCCCAATGGACTTCAGTTTTCTCATCTGTAAAATGGACTAGATGCCTCTGAAATCTCTTCCAGCTCTCAGTCGATAGTCCTCGTACCCTGTACAACCTTTGTTGGGTCACCTCATTTGTCCGGGCCTCAGTTTCCTACTCTGTAAAATGAGAAGTTCAAGCTAGATGTCCTTTCCAACTCCAAGGATGGGCTTTTCAGCCTCAAAAATCGAACAATTCAGTGAAGTGAGTAGAACCAGGAAAACAATTTCTATAAATGGGAAGAACAAGGAAAGCTAAAATTGAAAGTCAGATAATTACAATGAGCAAGTTTGGTCCCAGAGAAGTGCTTAGCACCGTGCTTGGCACATAGTAGGTTCAATATAATTGCGAGCTATTATCAAATGTGAAAAGGTTCCTCCCTCCGCTTCTTTGCAGAGGCGGGGGTCTGTGGTCTGGAGCACAACAGGGATTGTCAGACATTTTCAAAATGTGGGTTAGTTTTGCTGAACTGCTTTTTCCACTGCATTTTATTCTTTGTCATGAGGGATGGCTTTCCAGGAGGAGCGGTGGATGGGTAAATTAGAAATGTAGGTGACAGGAAAATAAAAGGTATCAATAATGATTTATTTAAAGCAACAAACGGTTAACTATATAAAAAGAAAGTGATACAGTGCTGTCAGTCACAGAAGTCTGTTAGGATATGGTTTTTCTTACCTGTTTGGGGAGAATCTACTCAGCAGGGATTTGTTTGAGTGTCTGTAGGGTAAAAACAAAAAACAAAATATATCGATAAAAATATTTTTTGAATGAGGAAGAAAAAAAGATGTAGCCACCTCCCTTCATTGCCCTGGTGGAAGACCATTGGTATGGAATATTACATACCTTTGCAGACCCTGTCGATGTGTTGGTTGGTTTTCTTAAACTACTGCGTTCTCTTTCTTTTTTGGATGATTAAATAATGACAATAATAGCGTTTATATTGCTTTTTAAGGTTTGTAAAGCACCTTACACATGTTAACTCATTTGATCCTTGGGATCAACCCTGGGAAATGGTTGCTGTTATTTTCACCCATTTTACAGATGGTGAAACTGAAGGTTAAGCGACTTGCTCGGGGTCACGCAGCTAGTAAACATCTCAGGCAGGAATTAAAGTCATATTTTCCTGACTCTAAGCTCTTTGGTTCACTCACTGAACTATCCAGCTGCTGTGGGGGAGGGAAGGATAAATGTCTTCCAAAATGAAAATGATATCAGAACAAAAAGCATCAATATTTTTTAAATTCAGAGGTGATTAAGGACTGACTATATCTAGAGCACTTATTGAGACAAGGGAAAAAGCCATAAAGTTTAGATAAAGGAGCAGAAGACACTTGACCTTCATTTGTCCTTTGCGCATGTTTCTGCAGTGAGGGCAGGTGTTATCATCTTCCTTTTACAGACAAAGAAATTGATGCTCAGGAGGGTTCTGTGACTTACCCAAGGCCACACAGTCACCCTCATGACATCATCGGTCTGCTATGAGAATGAAGACTGAACAACAAAAACAGTTTCCTAAGTGTAGGAGAAAGAATTCAAATTCAGTCCTCTAGACCCCAACTGCCACACTCTCATATGCTCCTTCAAACAGGCAATGAGAGTGAAAAGCTAGAGTCTAGGGATAGAAGGCATCCATTATCCCCAAATTTGTGGTATGGAAAGCAAAATGTCCTAGAGCTAGAGATGGAAGGGCCCTTCAGAAAAGTGAGAGTGAGATGGGCTTAGTAACATGCCCAAGGTCATACAATTAGCCAGTGCCTGGGGAGGGATGATGAGCCCAGGTCTTCTGACTCCTAGCCTGAGGCCAACACTTTTTCTGCAGGGCCACCCAGCCACCTCTAGGACTCAGCAGCCTGCTAATGAGCAACACTGAGTATGTAGCAACCTCTTCAGGTCTCAGGTTTTTTGTTGTTGTTGTTGTTTTAATCACATTATCCCTGTTTAGCCTCCTTCAGAGGGTTACTGTGAAATTCAAATAGGAGAAAGTGTTTTGGAAAGCGAGCGCCTTGCCCTAGGAATGTGGGGGAGTGAGTTTTCCCATGCCTTTCTTTCTCAGGCTGGAACCAAAGTGGAGACTGCCTCTCCCTAAAAGTCAATAATCTCTTAGCTGGGAGACTCTGGCTCTTTGCTTTCAGGCAGAGCACCTGCTCCAGCCCCATCTCTGTGGGACACATGCTGGATTGGATTGGATGAGGGGGAGGATCCAGTCCAGAGCAGTGACTCACTCCCTGGTTTATATCTCCAGCAGTTTCAGGGGGTGGAAGGGGAGGCAGCTGAAAGCCTCCAACCGAAATTAAATTCAATGTGCTTTCATTTAAAGAGGTAAACACATGTCAACCGGCATTGTGTGGGGATGGAGAAGGGGGTACAGAGAAGAATGTTGCAGAATCAGGCCACTAGTGATGGGGGCTGGTGAGCTGCCCCAAAGTCCAGGAAACCCAGCTCTAGACCCACATCCCTCGAGGAATCAGACCCCCTCTTTTGAGAACAATTGGAGATTTTCACAGAGAAAGGCCAGTCTAGCCTTTTGTTGAATTAGAAAACTCTTAGGGAAAGAGGAAGCTTTTTTGGTATTGATTTGGTGAAAGCTTCAAGATGCAAATGCCATGTGGTCTCTGTCTTTCTTTGTTAAATGATCTTTTAATTGGCCTCTAGATACTCTCAACCTTCCCCTTTTCCAGAGATGTAAGATGGGGTAGGGGAGGGAGGAGAATTGGGTTTCCTAGAGCCCCACTCACTCTACCTCTGTGTCTGCTGGGAGAGAAGAGGCAATCACCTCTGTGGGTATGAGGGAAGAGCCAATAAGAATATAGTATTTCAAATGAGAGACGATAGGTTATCACTTCATCCTCTTCATTTTATGGAGGAGAAAACTAACAACCTGGGAAGTGATGTAATTCCTAGTAACATCAATTTAGAGCTAACAGGAACCTCAGAAACCCTCAATCCAACCTCCCTCATTTTACAGATGAGGAAACCGAGGTCGGGGGAGATAAAGTGACTTGAGTAGGTGTCAAAGGTGGGATTTGAACTCAGATTCAACATTCTGCCCACTGTTCCATGTCATTTGCCAAGGTCGTATAACCCATAAAGGAGAAAAGTTGGGATTCTCTAACCCAGGTCCTCTATAATCAGTCTAATTCACCCCTTTCTAGCTGTAGAAAGAAATGGCAAGCCACTCCAGTATCTCTGCCAAGAAAACTCCAAATGGGGTCATGAAGAGTCAGACCTGACTGAATAACAACAAAGGTTCTTCCATAACCCAGCAGACTCCTTCCTCATGGCCTTCTCCTTTGATTAATCTGTTCCTACAAGAATTTTCATTTTAAGGAAAGGCCATCCATGTCTTCATTCCTCATAGCCCTTCCCCCACTTCTTCTTCTGAATCAATTATTCTTGATGATGAAGGTCATGGTGGTGATGATGGTGGTGATGATGATGATGATGATGATGATGATGACAATACAAAACAGAGAGAGGATCCTGGATCCAACAGTTTAGGATGACCTAAAGAGCTTATATGGGCCAGCCCTCACCAGACCATGAGCTTTGTGTTTATCCAAGGGTGAGATGAGTTGTGTTGAGCCTTCCACAATCTTTCTCTTCATCTTCCTGACCTCATCCTGACAGTCAATGGAATGCACTTCTAAGACAGCTAACCAGTGTTGGTGACTTTATTTGTGGCCTTGGAACAGAGTAAGGACAACTGGCTGTGGCCTTGGCCTTTACCAATCAGGCTGTCCACTTCAGTCTGTGGTGTCTCAAGAACACCATGTCACATGTCAATAAGAAGAGCAGTCATAATAATAATACCAGTAAGGAAGAGTTATCAGTGGCTAAAGTGCTGGACTTGGAAGTCAGAAAAAACTGGGGTTCAAATCCTGCCTCAGACATTAGTTGTGTAACCCTGAGAAACCCTGAGCCTTGGTTTCCTTATTTATATCAAGAGTAATATAACCCATATGTCATTGAGAGGGTTAGATGAGAT
Source organism: Pseudochirops cupreus (assembly GCA_028627135.1). Taxonomy (NCBI): domain Eukaryota; kingdom Metazoa; phylum Chordata; class Mammalia; order Diprotodontia; family Pseudocheiridae; genus Pseudochirops; species Pseudochirops cupreus. The sequence continues at coordinate 91,782,130 of CM053582.1, forward strand.
AATGCAATAGTGAGATCTCTATCACTGAAGGTTCATAGTATCATGAGATCATAGATGTAGCATCAGAGGTGAGATCTGAACCCAGATCCCCTAATTCCAGATCTGGCCCTCTTTCCCTTGTACCAAGTCTCCTGGTCAGAGTTAGATGACCCCTGGAGATTCCAGCTCAGGTGTGGGTTGGATTAGATAGCCTCTGATATGCCTTCTACATCAGAGTTTATGTGACTTTGTGAGAGTCTCATATTTAGTATCTGTTATTTTTTTTTCTGTATATATGTTGTTCCCTAGAAAAGACTGTAAGCTATTTGAGGGCAAAGACAATTTCATGCTTGTATTGCCAGGACCAAGGACAGTACCTGGCACATAACTGGGGATTTACCAATGCTCTTGGATTAATGGATGGATTGATGCTCTTGAAGAACCAGCATTTGCAACCAGAGCTGCTGCCCTTGGCCACCCACAGGCTCTTGTTCTTCATCAGGGGCCTGCCAAGAAAACTTTGGCACCCAAGGCCCCAGTGAAGTCTCCAAACTGATAAGGACAGGAGTCGTTGGAACTCATTCCCGTAGATAGCATCTCAGGTCTGAGTAGTTAGTGTCAGCAGTTTCATTTCAGGAGAGAGGCCAGGGGCTATTGACATTCTCTGAAGATAAACGGCCAAGAATTGGACCAATGGTCTCTTGGTCAGATCCCTCCTATACACCTTATCAGAGGAGGGACCTTATCTGAATTTCTCAAAATACATGTGATAAAAGCTTCTGGCTGCAGGATGGAAATAATACTTCTTCCCAGAGAGAGCCAAGAAAATCACTCCTTTTCTAGATCCTAGTCAGGAACAGAGGACAAAGGATAGAGATGATGGGTATGGGCCAAGACCAGAAAACCTCACCCCTCCATCTTCATAAATCCCTCCTTTCCCCCTTCCCATCAAAACTCCCAAGTCTCCAGTGCCCTATGCTCTCTGAGGAAGCAGGGAGGATGTGCCTGTCAAGAGACTCAAATTTTATCCCTCTTAGGTTGGACATCACTTACATAAAGACCTTAGTCCTCATCCAACTGGCCTTCCTTAGTTATTGTCAATGCTACCATAACATCCTGCAGAAAATGGCTCTAGAGCTGGAAGAAGTCTGTAAGACCATCTCATTCCAAACTTCTCATTTTACAGATAATAATAATTATAGCAGCACTTGAAGGTCTAAGAAGTGCTTTACATAGGCTAACTCATTCTTTCATCACAACAACCCTGTAAGGCAGGTGCAGTCATCATTCCCATTTTATGAATGGGGAAACTGAGGTGCCAAGTGGTTTAAATGACTTACCCAGGGTCACCCAGTGAATATGTGAAGCTGAATTTTTAATTCAGGTCCCCGTCTCCAAGTCTATGCTCTGTCTCCCATGCCATTTTGATGCCCCAGAGGAGGCTCATACTAGGTATAGAATAATAAATCTACAACCAGAAAGAACCAGAGACCCTCTAGTCCAGGCCTTCTTAACCAAAGGACCGGGAACTTGTTTTTGTTTTTAATATATTTTGATAACTGTGTTTCACTATAATTGTTTTCCTTTGTGATCCTATATATTTTAATTGGACCATTTGAAAACATTATTCTTAGAAAGGTCTGTAGGTTTCACCAGATAAAGACCTCAGAGACCACTGAGTCCAACCCTTCCATTTTACAGATGGGTAAACCAAGGTCCAGAGAAATCACAGGATCATAGGAATCAACCCCTCCATTTTACAGGTGTGAAAACTAAGGTCTGGGGAGATTTAGGGACTTTCCCAAATCTATATATTCTCTCTCGATCTTTGGTGTGGCCCCAGTGTCCCCAAACTGGATTCTGTTCAGCACCCCAAGTTCAGCATGTACAAAGCAGACCTCATTGTCTTCCCTCTTTAAAATCCACCATGTTGTTGGTAATGGTGGTTTTTGTTTGGTTATTTTTCTGTTGCATCTGACTCTTCATGACCCCACTTGGACTTTTCTTGGCAAAGACCTTGGAGTGGTTTGCTATTTCCTTCTCCAACTCATTTTATGAAAGAGAAAACTGAGGCAAACAGGGTTAAGTGACTTGCTCAGGGTCACACAGCTAATAAGTATCTAAGGCTGGATTTGAACTCAGGTCTTCCTGACTCCAGGGCCAGTGCTCTGTCCACTGCACCACCTAGCTGCCCAGAACCAGATGACTTTCAAGGTCTCTTCTGACTCTCAGTCTATGGTGCTATGACCTTAAAAGATTCCTTCCTGTCCAAGGTTCTAGAGAGCCATGATTGCACACATTCCATCAAGCACCACCATGTCCACAGCCAGATTAGAGGGGGGGGGACGGGGACCAACAACCCCTCTCCAAACACACACACACACACATGCACACACACACACACACACACACACACACACACACACACACATACACACACACCCCATTGGTTCTCCAGATGTGATTTTATAGCAGACTCCTCCTCCCCCCCCTCCCCCAGCCCCTCAAAAGGACTGCTTGGCTGATAAGAAGATGACTCTATTCTCCCTAAAGTGCTCTGGCGCTGAGATCCATCTAAATCACATTATTGAAAGTGTGGGATAAATTTCTGCCCTTGGATGAGCGGCCCACCTTAAGCTCTGAGTCTCCGTGATTTCAGAGAGGAATCTCTTTCAGCGTTATTTAAGAGGCTCTCCTCTCTTTTCTTTTTCACTCCCTCCATTCTGATGATACGTTTCTAAATTATAGATTAAACTTATCAGGGTGAGTAACGCCTCGCACCTTCCCTGTGTCAGACCTAACGTTACTTACGTGTCTGCAGCAGTTTTGTGTTTACATGACTGAGGAGGGTAGAACGCTCCTTTCCCTCCCATTTGTCTTTGCATTAAGTGTTGAGCAATGAAAACCTCGAATGCCTTAGAGAGACCTGGCCTCTCCTCCCTACTACACACACACACACACACACACACACACACACACACCCCACACACACACACACCCCACACATACACACACACATACACACACACACACACCACACACACACACACATACACACACACACACCACACACACACACACATACACACACACACATACACACACACACACCACACACACACACACATACACACACACACACACAGATACACACACACTACTGGGGTTCAGTAGCTATGCCTTTTAAACCTACAAGCTCCTCAAGGCTTAGCTCATGATGCTCCTCACTCGGGACTATAGGAGTCTCTTAAGGAAGCAAAGAAACCTCTGTAGGGAACAGAGCTGAGATAAAGAGCTGAGGAGGGGAGCCAGAGACAAAAACCTCCTGACTGGCTTTCAAATCAAAATGGAAAAATGCTTTTCTTCCCCCTCAAAATCAGGCTGATGCCCTAGTGCCCTATGCCTCAGGGTCATAGGCTTATAGATCTCAAGTTGGAAAAGACCTCAGAGGCAATCTAGTCCAACTTCCTCATTTTACAGATGGGGAAACTGAGGCCCAGAGACCCGAAGTGACTTAGAAGATCATAGATCTGAAGCTAGGAGGGACCTCAGGGGCCAAATACTCCAACCTCCTTATTTTGTAGACAAAGAAACAAAAAGCTTAAGGTAAATTAGCTTGCCCAACTTCACAGTGATAGCAGGTATCAGAGGTAAATTCAAACCCAGGTCTTCTGACTTGAGAATCAGTGGTCTTTCCCCTGTATCCCATACTGCCTCCCCTAATGGCAGCCACCTCTCTCTAACTTAATGTTCCTCTGACCCTGGATCACCGAGTCTCAGGTCTTGATGGGACCTCAGAGGCCATTGAATCCAACTTGTATTTGAACAGAAATCCCCTCAACAATATTTCCAGCAAGTGGACAGACATCCAGCCCCTCACTTGAAGAAACTCCCAGATGTCAGAGAAGAAAACCTCACTTAGTCCCAGATCAGCTCATTCCACTTTCTGACAGCTCAGAAGGTCAGGACATTTTTCATTAGGTTGAAAGTCTGCCAATTGTTTCCATCCATTGCTCACCGTCCTGATCTCTGCGTCAAACTAATCCTCATGAACACCAGGCATGTCCCATCTGAAGTTGCCCCCTTGCCATGGAGATACCTTTCCTGCCATTGTCCCTATCAAATGGGCTTCCATAGCAAGCATTCCACTGTCCCCATCCTCCAGATCCCAAGGGGCTGAGGAACATTGGAAACTGAGGTTCCATTCACAAAAGTTGTCACTCAGTGAGTCTAGATACCTGTAAAGTGCCAGAGACAACTCTGCATCTCAGAATAGTCTGTTTTCCCTAGGGAACAGCCATGCCCTTGTAACACGGCACGGCTCATAAGCAAAACCAGGAGTAATGGGCAACAGTTGAAAATAGACACATTTAGGCTTAAGGTAAAGAAAATTTACTCTGATTTCTAACTGTGCCATAGTGGAATGGGTTGCCTTGGAAGGTAGTGAGTTCCCCCTCCCAGGAGGCATTCAAGCTAAGGCTAGATGCACACTTTCCAGTATGTGACAATGGGGATTCTTTTGGGAGTTATGGGTTGGAATAGATGGCCATTGAATGAGATCCCTTCCATCCTAACGCTCAGATTCTAATATGGTAGAGAGTTGGAAGGGACCTTGAGGTTTATCTGACTCAAACCCTCTCCCCAATCCCTCATCTGCCAGTTGGAGAAAGTGAAGTGTAGAGAAAGTAAAGAACTTGCCCAAGGTCACCCAGCTAGTACATAGCCAAGCCGTCGCTGAAATATTGGATCATCTGAGTCCAAATCCCATGCCCCTTGCCACCCTGCCATCCATCTGGGCAACACCCTTCAAGATGAGCATCACCAGCCAGAGCCAGATCCAGGAGGGGATTCACACAAAGGAAAGTGATTGGGGCAATTTCTCATATCAATAAACTTGTTTAAAGGGCACTTTGTCTTGCCATAATGAAATGGGGATGTGATAGCCCCAGCATTATTGGGCACTCTGGCAAGTTAGAATCAGCCTCTTATTATTTTCTGCCACTATCAGAGAAGACTGATCGTGCTTGGATAAGTGCGGCTTTAAAATTGGAAACCCAGCAATTTACCTTCAATAGCTTCTCAGAATTTTGTGCAGCCAGAGACAGTTAAGGAGAAATAGACTCCCTTTCCATTTTAAGTGGTGCCCATTAACATTTGTTTCCTCTGAGAGATTAGTGGATTTGGCTGTGGGGACCTGGTTCTTCCATATTTTGTTTCTTGGGGGAACTGGAAAAAATCTCTTTTTGGAATCCTCCCCTCTCCTCCCAGCTATCTCGCCCTGGACGTTTTTTATCCTCTAGCTCTTCCTGGGTCATTGGAGGAATAGATTTCAAATCACAAGAGCTGGGTGCAAATCTTGACTTGGATACTTACTCCTTCTATAGCTTGGGTATGTCTTTTAATTTCTTGGTGCCTTTTCTCTGGTCTTTTTAATTTCTACATTTCCTTATCTGTAAAAAGAAGAGATTGAACTCAATCTAAGGTCTCTTCAAACTCGGAGTGTGTGATTCAAATACATAAGCATTTACCAGGTCCATCCCACCTGCCAGAGTACAAAGACAGGAATGAAACAGCGCCCGCCCTCAAAGGGTTTATGTTATTATTATTATTAGTAGTAGTAGTAGTAGTAGTGTAGTAGTAGTATTATATTCTAAAGGGAAAATGCAACATGTGCACCTCCTACAGGAAGCCTTCCCCAACCCCTCTTAATTCTAGAGCCTTCTATCTGTTGATTATTCCCTACTTAGCCTGTATATAGCTTATGGGTACGTCTTTGCATGTTGTTACCCGCTTTAGACTGTAAGTTCCTTGAGGGCAGGAGCTGTCTTGTTTCTGTGTTTGCATCTCCAAGCATCTGGCACAGAGTAGTCACTCAGTAAATGTCTGTTGGATTGCATTAAATTGAATTGAATTCAAGACATGGGGGAAATGGAGGGGAGGGCAAACCATCTGAGCAAAGGTGTGAACAAAGGAATTGGGGATCAAGCAGCTAGGAGGCCAGATGGACAGAAACAGAGAGAAGGTGTGGAAGAGAATGATAAGAAAGAAAATGGGAAAGGCAGGAAGGTAGGAGACAAACTTTGGAGGCTTTAAGTGCCAGACTAAGGATGTGTATTTTATCCTGGAGGCAATAGGGATCCCCCTGAGATTTTTGAGGAGGAGTGGGGAGTAATGTGGTCAGATCTGTGTTTTAGGAATCTCACTTCGGCAGCCTGGTGGAGGCTGGATTGGAGACAGGACGACTGATTCAGAGACTATTGCAATAGCGCAGGTCAGAGGTGAAAGGGACTGAACCAGGCCAGAGTATGTGAGGGGGACACAGAAGACAAATGGGAGAGATGATGTAGAGGTACGAGGGATAGAAAGAAGCAGAGGACAACTTTAGGCCTCTGGGGAACCAAATTCCTCACTCACCCCAACAATGGATGTTCAGCCTGTCTCAAAAGCCTACATCAGTCACTTACTAGCTGTGTGACCCTCTTCAGGGAGACTCCCTGTGACTTGCCTCAAAAGTCATTATTAATGGATTCTCATCCACTTTGATGGCAAGAGTTCCCTAAATTGAGAAAATCTCAAATCTTTCAGGGATTCTGTGGCAGAGATAATTAGGGTGCTTCAGGTCCGGCTGATCGACACCATGAAACCCCATCCCCAAGACTTCTTTCCTTCCAGTGGGGAGAAGTATGGTGCTGTAGAAAAGGAGCCCAATTTGGAAGTAGAGAGCCTGGATTCAGATTCTATCTCTGCCTCTTGTACTCTTGGTCAAGCAGCTTCTCTTTCTCTGGGTCTCAGTTTTGCTTTGGAAAATAGCGTGGGATAGGAAAGGAGGGACTGAACCAGATGGCCCTTTTTATCTCTAAGCTGTGGTCTTCTCTGGGACTCAGTTTCCTCATCTGTAAAATCAGACTCAATGGCCTCCAAGGTCCCTCCTGGCTCTAAATCTTTGAGCCAAGGCTCATAAAACCAGAGATTTTACTAAGATGTAAATGATTCTCTGCTTTAGGCAGTTAACATTTACCTCTCAGTTTCCCCTCTGTTAGTGCTGGAAAGATAAACTGTTGTGTTAGTTTGTGGCCCAGCCTGTTCTAAAGGCAGCTTGGTGGGAGCCCTTCCATTCTCTTGTTTGGTCAGCCTCTCATTATGCTGGCAAGAGAGGGCAGGGCTGTGTGCAGAGGGGATTTGTGGGATCCCCTTGCCTCTCTATTTGACGTAGCTTACATCAATCACAATCTTTTTTCTGTTTGGGATCTTGCCTCAGGCCCCCAGCCTTAGAGCATCTCCCACTCACCACTGGGGTTCTTGCTTGCTCTAACAGGGGTTCTATCTTTTACACTGAGCCAGCTGTGGCCCCTCCCAGAAAGGCCAGTCCATGTTCAAGAGAATTTGAGCAGCCTGACAGGCAGTGGTCATAGAGACGCTGAGTGAAATGAACACTTAACTTGGATATGGCCATCACTACTGTCTGTCTGCAAATCCCCGAGTAATATCATCCCTAAGTTTCTTGTATGTCAGTCAAGAACAGTGTAGTAAGGAGGAAGGAATGGAAGATACCAAAAGAGCAGCAAATCCCACACAGGGGAGGAAACATGACCAAGAGCTGCACCCAGGAAAGAGTGCTGGGTTCGGGGTCTCAGCACTGAGTTCGAATGCAGGCTCTGCCACGCCCGCCTGCGCAGCCTGAGGAGTATTGCTTCATTGCTGTTGGCCTTGATTTTCCTCATCTGTAAAATGAAGAGTTTGAGCTAAATGCCGAACCCACAGATCTAGGACCCCACGATACTGTGATGCCCCAAAGCAACAGAACTGGATTAGACTCAACCTAAGGACAGGGTTAGTGACCACTTCGCCCTGGATCTGATTCCCCTCCAAATGTATTCCCATTTGATCCCCTGGTGCCAAAACTAAAGGAGAAGAGGCAAAGCCTCCAGAGACGACATGAGATCCAGGGCGCCATCTTGGTTCTGCTAGAAACCAAAGTTTTCTTGCCCCATGTCCATACTACCGCTTTTGTGGCTCTACCATTTTCACAAGAGACCATACAAGGACCACGCTCCATCTAGGACTTGGTACTCTGAAGCTGAAAGGGTGAAGTAGATCTTCATAAAGAAATGCTCTATGAAATGGAAACTCCTGGAGAGCAGGCATTATTTTCCATTTTCCGTTTATGTCCCTGCTACCCAGCAGAATCCCTGGCACTCAGTAGATGCTCAATAAATACTTGTTGGATTGGATGGTCTGTCTGCTCAGAAAACATCTCAACTCTCTTCCAAAGTACACTGACTTTGAAAATCTCTTCTGAGGGTCTCTTAGCCCAAGGTAACTGAATGCAAAATTTCCCTTGTAATTCTCTTCTTTCCACATCTTAGCCCATCAGGCAGGACTAACAAACAAACACTTGGCAGATAGATACCCAAACGTAGAGAATTCTTCCTCTGTACCTTTTGTACAAAAGGTATCTTTTGGCCAAATCTCTCCCAATCAATTCCCTTCCCACTGGAGCTTCTGGGAGAAGGGACCATTCCAAAGATGACAGGGCTCAGGCAGGATTAATTCGTCATTTCAGACCTTTAGAAAGTGCAGTTGCCCAGAAACAAAGTTCTTGGGTCGTGAGGAAGTTCAGATCAATTAAAACAATTTACTTTGCTGCTAATGATTTCAGACCATTCTAATTTATTGGTAAGTAAATGACTTCAAAAGCGCATTCCTTCAGTGACTGCACAGAGGGAATTTTAACAAGTTCTTGGATAAATTAAGTCTGGAATTTGTTCTCAGCCCCGTTACGGTGAAACATTTAAAGTAGGCCTTTCACACAGCTCTAAGGCTTCAAAGTTTCCAGAAACAATTAAAACTTCTAATCAGTTCTTCATTGTTTAAAGGAATGCAAATAAGGAGGGATGGTTATTGAGTTGGGTGGGAAAGGGCAAAATGGTTGGGAAATTCTAGTCTTAGCTGCACCTCGAGGGATGGTGATTGTTAATGTTGCTGCTGCTGCTGGTGATAATTGGAGCAAGGAGGACTGGACCTATGATCTCATTAGTTAAGGAAACTTCCAGGTGAGAAATCTCCCTCCACCAATGCCAATAGGTACCTTGTCTACAAATTATCATCTTAGAGAGTTTTCTAGAGCACTTTGAGGTTCAGTAATTGTCCAGGGTCACCCAGCCAGGATGGGACAGAAGTCTTGAACCCTGGTCTTCCTGACTTTAAGACCACCTCCCTATCCATGACACCATGCTGGGATGATGATAATATTCACGACAAAAACAAAGGAAATGTATTACGAATTTTGAAGTTCACAAAGCACCTTACGTATGTTTTCTCATTTGAGCCTTAGAACAATTCTGTGAGCTCTGTCAGCTCAGCCATTACCGATTCACTGGAGTCAATACAAGTCATACACGAGAGGCGACCATTTCACTAAGCTGGTCTTGGCTTTCCCCGTGGTTTTGGACTCTCAGACTGTGGGATTCCAGAACAAGTGAACGGTGTCATGTCATTTTTTTTCCTGACTTTGATTCAATCAACAGGAATTTCTTTAGCACCTATGAAATATCTGGTGGGGATATGGGGGATATAGAAGTGTGAGACAGGCTTCCAGCCCTCATGGACTTGACTAGTACAAGTGAAATAACTAAAGATGGGAGTGTGTAATTAAGTAACTTAAGGAGGCAGTCTGGGACAGTGAAAACAGCAATGATCTAGTGATCAGAGGACCTGGGTTCAAATCCTGCCTCTGATAGTAATAAACTGTGTCACCTTAAAGAAGGTCACAACCTCTCTGGGTCTCAATTCTTTCAACTATAAAACAATGGAATTGGATTAAATGGACTCTGGATAGCAGCTAATTGGCACAGGTATAGAGCCCTGGGCGTGGAGTCAGGAAGACTTGAATTTGAATCTCCCCTCAGACACTTTTTCTGTGACCCTGAGCAAGTCACTTAACTTCTGTCTGTCTTAGTTTCCTCATCTGCAAAATGGAGGTCACGATAGCACCCATCATCCAGGACTGTTGTGAAGATCAAATGAAATAATACTTACAAAGCACTTAGCATAGTTCCTGGCACACAGTAGGTGTGCCGTATAGATCTTAGCTAGTATTAGCTATTAATGATATGTATCATATCTAATTTAAAGGATTAGTCTCATGGGGGAGGGATTAAAGTAATTTTGCTTGACCCAGAAAAATTTAGTGGCAATGGATAGATATTTTAGAATAGGAAGTAGTTCAACACAAGGAAAACTTTCTTTGGAATTGTCAATTGGATGAGTTGCTTCAAAGGCTGGTGAGCTCTGCATTGCTAGAGGTCTACACATGTCTTCTTCACAAGTTCTTGTTGGAATTGTAGAGAAAATTCCTATTCAGGGACAGGCTGGGTTAAATAGCTCCTGAGGCCCCTTCCATCACTGAGATTGTGTGAGCCTCTGTGTAACTATGAGCACTGGGGAAAGATGGGAAAGGCGTGCACCTTCTTCTCACTTTGGAGTGGTTCTCCTAGATTTCTTCCCATCCTTGGTAACTGTTTAAACCAGTGGATCCTAATCCAGGCTGATTTCGTTGGAAGCTACTGGATTATAGAATTATTGTGTGATGAATTTGAGAATGATTAACCCAATCCTTCCAAAATAATAATAACTGATGCTCATATATAAATTTAGAGTTTGTGAAGCATAGAATCTCATTTAAACCTCATAGCAATCCCACAAGACAGGCTCCTCAAATGTTGTTACTTCCATTTTACAAAGGAGGAAACTGAGTGTCAGAATTAAAACAGCTTGCCCCTACTTACAAAGCTAGCAAGTGTCAGAGGCAGTGTCAGAATCCATGTCCACACGGTACCAAGTCCAGTACTCTTCCCACTATTATCACAAAGGCCTCTCCTCACCTCTTCATTTCACAGATGAGGAAACCCCGGAATCACAGGAGTTAAGTGGTTTCTTCAAGAGAACACAGGATTGAGACTCCAAATCTATTGTTCCCTTTGGAGGGAGGAGTTCAGCTGGGGCTTAGATCCCTGGGCCTGGCAGCCCCAAGTGGGAATCTCATGGAGTAGGCAGGTCTCACAGTCTCTGAGATCAAGAGAAGAAGGGGGTGGGGCTCTCTGCGGTACTCTTTGGACAGTTTCTAGTAGAACCCTGAGCAGAGCAAAGCACATACTAAATCTCTATCAGAATTTGGCTGCCACTGAAAGTTAATGATCTGAATTTGAGATCAAATGAAATGGGCTTGTAGAATAATTACAGTCATTTGGCAACCCCCCTTGGGGCCAATGTAGGCTGCACCCAGGTATTTTTGTCCTGTTTTTTGCTACTGTGGGAAACCCCTTCCATGACAGGAGAGAGAGAGAGAGAGAGAGAGAGGGAGAAAGAGAAAGTGGGAGAGAGAGAAAGAGCACGCACAAGCGGGGGAGGAGAGCCCTTTCAAGGAGTCTCGAAAAGTGGTTGATAAAAATACCTTTCAGAAAGCTATTTAAATTCTCTCCCCTACAACAAAATGAATGTATAAACTTAGCCTTTTGTGTGGTTCCTCTTACAAAGAAGTGGGGAAGCTGCTCTCCCCTGCGTGGAGTTTCCTTCCAAGACTGAGTCCATCTACTACTAATTGCCACACCCAAGCCTTCCTTCCATGGGGCGGCATTGCTCTGAATCTTTTAAGTGGGCAGAGAAACCCCTGAGCTCTGGATTTGCAAGAAAAATGATAATGAGCAAGGCATCTGAAGTTGAGGGCTAGACAAAAAAATATCAACTGCTTAGGATTTTTTAATCAGAGCAAAGAATTTTGTTTTAGGGGTTTGTTGGTATGTGGTTTTTTGTTTTGTTTTGTTTTTTGCTTTTTGGAGGGGGGAATACAGGGCAATTGGGGTTAAGTGACTTGCCCAAGGTCACATGGCTAGTAAGTGTTAAGTGTCTGAAGCCAGATTTGAACTCGGGTCCTCCTGACTCCAGGGCTGAAGCTCTATTCACTGTACCACCTAGCTGCCCCTGTTGTTTTTTTTTTAATCCAGGCCCTGTGAATATGTTGTTGTTGTTTTGATAACTGCATTTTAATATAACTGGTGTCCATTGTAATACCATACATTGCATTTTATGCATTTTTAAAAAATGATTCTGAAAAGGAGTCGGTCCATGGGCTTCAGCAGACTCCAATGAGGTCCCGAACACAACAAAGGTTGAGGTTTCCTGGTCTAGCGACAGAGGATTTTCATCTGTAATTGCTGGGTTTGTGTGGTGTTGTTGTTTGTCCTTCATTCTCAAAGAATCAAGAAGATGATGCCATGATTTGCAAGTAAATGGGATTTAAGTGAGGAAGGGCTGTACAGAGTCACCAGCCTCACTGTCTCCTCTGGAACCATCTGGGTCTAGTGGCCAGATATAGATCAGGATGATTGAAGATGGCCCCCAGGTTTGTGAGTAGACCTGGATTCAAGAGAGACCTAGGTTAGAGTACTGACCAAGATACTTACCAGCTGTGTGACTATCATGAAGTCAATTAACCTCTCTCAGCCTTTGTTTCCCCATCTGTAAAAGGAAGTTGAAGTACTGACCTCACCCAGCTATGGTGGCAAAAGTGCTTTGTGAACCTGAAATTGCAATACAAAAATAAGCTGTTATTTGTTGTTTTTGCAACAGAAAAAGGTGATGAATGTGAAGTCACAGGATCTGAATGTAACTCCTGGCTCTGCTGTTTACTACCTGTGTGGTTCTGGATAAGTCATTTTACCTCTATGAGCCTGTTTTCTCATCTGTAACCAAGTAGGTTGAACCTTTAGGGAGCTTTTGATGCCTGGAAGTATGATTCTGTGAGGTCACATTCAATTCCACAAATATTTATTGACACACGTGCTTATCACCATGCTAGGTGTTGGGGATATGAGGACCAAGAACAAGCAATCCCCGGCCAGAGGCGTTTGGGGAGAGCAGAGGTGGAGGAGGGGCAGAGAGGGATACAGGTTATACCCAAATAAGCAAATATAAACACACCTGAAGTGGTATGACGTAATCTCCAAAGAGAAAGAAAACAAAGAACCAGGAGATCAGGAAAGGAGTAGCACCTGACCTGGGCTTTGGAGGCAGGAGGTGGATTCTAGGTAGGGAGGAGGGTGTGCATTCCATCCCCGGGGGCCTACCTGTCCCAAAATGGTGAACAGAGACAGAACATGGACTCTTCCTGGTCCAGATGCTCTCCACGTGGAATAAACCCCCAAAGATCATCTGGTCCCTTCCCCTACATTGAGAAACAATCCATGCCAGGGAGGGAATTCACCAAGGAGAGGCAGCCCAGTAAACAGAAGACCAAATGGAGAGTCTGGAGCTTTTATTCCAACTCTGCCTATCACAACAAGGAGGCACAGAGAAGTGTGGTTGTCATATCTTGAGAGGACTATGAGCTTTTTAAGGGAAAGGCACTAGAGAAAACCAAGGCTTTATCATCATTACCCAGCTTCACCCATCACCCTAGCACTGACAGTCAGGTAGCTAAGCAGGTGTGTGTGTGTGTGTGTGTGTGTGTGTGTGTGTGTGCGTGTGTGTGTATGTGTGTGTGTGTGTATGTGAGAAAGAGGGGGAGAGAGAAAGAGAGAGAGAAACTAAATCTCTCCATTGACCATACTAGCCATTTCTACTCATCTGATCCTCAGTAGAGTCAGAGAATTGATTATTGTCCCCTTTCTGACCCTTCTCTTGTTCAGCACCAACATGGGCCTCAGTCATCTCTTCCCCAAGCTAAAGAATCCCAGTTCCACAGGCTTTCTGTAATGCATCTTCACATAAATCCAGTGTCTCTAGTGGAAATGAGGGGTGGGTGCTAGAGCCAGCTTACACTGGCTCAAGAGAGCTGATAAATTTTCAGTGTTGGCATTTACTCCTCAGAATCCAGCAAATGCTACAAATAGGGGCTTTATTTATTGTTTTGTTGATTTCTAGACTTAAAATGACAGACAATTCAATTCAATAAACATTTTTAAGTGCCTACTATGTCCCAGACACTGTGCTAGAGATACAAATAAGAAAAAGAAGCATAGTCCCTGCGTTCCAGGAATTTACAATCTCATGGGTAGAGGACAATGCACAAAAGGAATTTGGAAATAGAGGGGAGAAGAAAGAGTCAGAGAACCCAGCAGAGCTTGACGTCATGTTCTATGAAGTTAAAACCAGACAGGGCTACAGATGGAGAATGAAGGGGAAAATGGAGAAAATATTAATAATTAATTTATTATTGTTATATTACATATAAATATATTAATTAATAATAATGTACTTAGAACTTAAAAGTACGTTGCCCACAGATGTTCCCTGTACTCCAGAGCTGATATTTTACCGACACATGACTGGGTGGGGTTGGAGGAAGAGGAATATTGGATAGTAGACTATCCAGGGCTTGAGAATCATTTGATCACCTTGGCAGAGTCTAGATCAGCAGTTCTCAATCTGTAGGTTATGTTCGATTTGTAACAATGAAAATACATCCTGCATATCAGATAGATTCATAACAGTAGCAAAATTACAGTTATGAAGTAGCAACGAAAATAATTTTATGGTTGGGCGTCACCACAACATGAGGAACTGTATTAAAGGGTCATGGCATTAGGAAGGTTGAGAACCACTGGTCTAGATAATCACTATTGAAAGATACACCTTAGCAAGACAACCTTGAGACACTTTCCTAAACTTTCCGGAGCCTCAGAGAAGAAAACCTCTTTATGCTCTAATAGATTGGGGAATTTTCTCTCTCTCTCTCTCTCTCTCTCTCTCTCTCTCTCTCTCTCTCTCTCTCTCTAACTTTCTTTGTACTATGTTTATATGCATTTTGCTTTTTCTATTAGAATCTAAGTTCCTTGAGGACAGGGACTGGGTTTGTTTGTTTTTCTATATACTTGACTAAAAGACTATTTTATGGAAAACTCACATAGAATAAAAACTCACATGGTGGTTAGAAGAAGTGATACAAAGACACTCTTAAGGTCTCTCTTAAGAATTTTGGAATCGATTGTGTGACATTGAAGACACTGGTCCAGGACCACCCGGTGTGGTGTGCCCTCGCCAGAGAAGGTGCTGTGCTCCGTGAGAGAAGCAGAATTGAGACAGCTCAAAGAAAATGCAGGATGTGCAAATTTAGAACATCCACCCCAAATGTTTACATGGACCATCTGTGCTGGACCTGCGGTAGAGTATTCCAAGCTTGTATCAGTCTGATCAGCCACACCAAACACACTGTAACTTGACTCTAACATAGTGATGTCACTTTGGTCCTCTTTGAGAAGGAAGAACAACCACCAACCAACCAATCTGAATCCACAAGAACACAGTACACATTTAATAAATATTCAATGAATTGAATTGAGTTAGGTTCCATTATTTAAGTCGCCACTCTAGAGGGTCATTCAGTAAACATTGCTAGGCACTCAGAAGGCAGCTAATAAATATATGGATTGTCAAAGGGTTTTCACCAGTTTTAACCTAGAAGATACAATCCATCCTAATTTAGAACTAGGAAGGACCTTGGAGGTAATCAGTCCAACCTTCCATGCTGCTCTAAATGCTGTCTCTAGGTAGAGTGAGTCATTTACCCATAGCTACAGAGCAGGTCATGTAATCAGACTTAAAATCTAGGTTTTCAGCAGATTAAACTTTAAAGTATGTTGCTCACATGCTCCCCCCCCCCCAGATTTGGTGGTTAAATATTTTACCAGCACACCAGTGAGTAAGGTTGAGGAGAGAGGAACATTAGGTGGTAGACTGCCCAAGGATAGCCCTCAAGGATTGAGTTGATCACCATGGCAGAATCCAAATGATCAATATTGAGGTCTGTCTGACTAATAAAATGCTACAATTTACTATTAGCCCCCAGGAAACAAGTCTAAAAAGACAGGTTGGAACTAAGTCAAAAAGAGTCTTGACTGCCAATCCAAAGGAACAATGTAGGGCTGTAAGCAGAATACTATATTGGGAGTCAGAACAGATCTGGAATCACATCCAAGTTCTGACCCTTACTAGATATATGACCTGGGCACAGTAACTAACAGCCTTAAGCACCATGTTCTTTGGAATCCTACCAAATGGGTGTTACAGTGTCTCTGCATGGTTAACAATTGGCCAACGGATTTCCTTGACAGCTTGACTTTGTCCTAGTCCCGACCATATGCCTCCCAAGCAAACATAGACATATCATATAGCCACACCCACATGCTTACCCACCCATACACCATGTTTTCACATATATGACATCGATATCCTTTCTCCACATCATGCTCATGCACACATACAAATGCATACATTTCAAATTAACAATAGAGCTGGGTTTTTTCTCAGGGTCATTCACTCTCTGAACATGGCTCATCCAGCTTCAATTTCCCTCCTTGCTTGAATTGGCCATCACCTGCCAGGGTCAGTCAGATCTGTCAAGCCCCACATTTCTCCCTTTGAGTGGCTCCATTGGCTTTAGTGCATTTCTTTGCACACTGAGGTCTGCCAGATAATCAGGCAAGTTATCACCACTCTTTGGATTTCATTTCTCCCCACAGACCTCCTCACCACCTCACCCTACCTTGTCTGTATCTGTGAGGAAGAGAAAGACAGAGATGGACAGAGTCTGATAGAGATAGACAAAGAGACATAGAGAGAAGGGGAGGGGAGGGAGATATGAAAAGGGAGAGGGAGACAGAGACAAAGACAGAGAAGGGGAGGGAAATATAAAAAGGGAGATGGAGGGAAGGAGAGAGAGAGAGAGAAGAAGAAGAAGGAGAAGGAGGAGGAGGAGGAGGAGGAAGAGGAGGAGGAGGAGGAGAAGGAAGGGGAAGGAGACAGAGACAGAGACAAAGAAACAGTGACAGAGAAGGGGAGAAAGAGATAAAAAGGGAGAGGGAGACAGAGACAGACACAAACATAGAGACATACATAAACACAGAGAGAGAGAGACAAAGACAGAGAGAGACAGAAAAATAGAAAGAAGAGGAGGGAAGGGGGGAAGGAGAGACAAACAGACAGACAGACAGAGATGTGACACAGCATACTAGGTGAGTAACTCCTAACAGAATCAGAATTTCTCTCTTCACTCCAGAGCTGAATTCCTCTGGTGACCCACATAGCCATCTGTGCTCTGAGTGACCTTGACCTTGGAGATGTACAGGTGTGACTTTGGGCAAGTGATTGTTTTGTTTTGGTAACATTGGCCTTCACCGTGGCTATCATCATCTCCCACATTTCCTTGGATGATAGGATTTATTAATAATAATAGCTAGCCTTCTTATGGAACTTTAAAGTGTGTGAAGTGTTTTACAGTCTCCTAAATAAGAGTATCATAGTTTCCCTTTGACCTTCCCCCCTCATATCTAAACTCCCCAGTGGGGCATTGAGGCCTGCTATGGTTTATGCTCATTTTTACCTATCTAGCTTTATTCCCCCCTGCCCTTCAACAGAAACTTTCTCCTTTAATCATACCAAACACATCATAAGCCTTGACCCATGCAAAGCTCATTCCCGACTCAGTGCCTTAATTCAAACTTTTCCTCCATCTGGAATGCCCTCCTGTTTTCTCCTCTTGACTTCTCCCACCCATGTCCATCCTTCAAAGCCAAGCTAAAGTCAGAAAGACCAATGAGTTTGGAGTAAGAGGTCTTCACTTGGAATCTGCCATTTACTGCCTGAATGATCTCCAGAAAGTAACTTCTCCCTGTGCCTCAGATTCCTCATCTTTGAAATGAGAGGGTTAGGCAAGAGGAGCTCTGAGGTCCCTTGAATCTCATGACACATAAAGTTCCATCTCTTGTACAAAGCATTTTCGAATAGCTCCAGCCCATAGGGCTCTGTCCCTCTTCTAGACCTCGCGAGTGCTGACCATCTACATACTCTGATACTTGTTTAGAGATTATGAACTTCAGGCAAGAACCAGGTAGCCTTTCTATACATTGCTGAGAGCAAGCAATCACTAAACATTTATAAAGCACCTACTGTGTGCCAGGCACAGAGAAAGGCAAAAGACAGTCCCCGCCTTCAAGGAGCTTACAATCTAATGGGAGAAGCAACATGCAAATGACTATGTACAAACAAAATATAGTCAGGCTAAATTGGAGCTAATCTCAGGGGGAAGACACCAGCATGAGAGGGGATCAGGAAAGCCTTCTTGCAGAAAGTGGAATTGTAGCTGAGACTTGAGAGAAGCCAAGGAAACCAGGAGGCAGAGAGGAGGAAGGAGAGC
This sequence comes from Pseudochirops cupreus, assembly GCA_028627135.1. NCBI lineage: Eukaryota > Metazoa > Chordata > Mammalia > Diprotodontia > Pseudocheiridae > Pseudochirops > Pseudochirops cupreus. The sequence continues at coordinate 91,800,299 of CM053582.1, forward strand.
AAGCCAGGCATGGGGGACAGATGGAGAAAACGCCCTGGGCTAAGAGATGGAGCATCTTATGTGAAGAATGGCAAGGAAGCTAGCGTCGCTGTATCATGTGTAACATATGATAATAGGATATCTTAATATATTTTACATAAATATATAAATAATGTACAATAATTGCATTTATAAAGCACCTACTAGATGTCAGACACTGTGCTAAGCACATTACAAATATTATCTCATTTGATCCTCACAACAACCCTGAGAGGTAGGTGCTATAATTATCCCCATTTTATAGATTAGAAAACTGAGGCAAAGGTCAAGTAACTTGCCCATGGGCACAAAGATAGTAAGTATCTAGGTCGAATTTGAACTCAGGTCTTCTTGACTCCAGACCCAGCATTCTGGTCACTGCGCCACCTAGCTGCAAAGGGAGGTAGAACAGCTGAGGACAGGCAGCTAGACCTATACAAAAAGCTTGCTATCCCTTATGTGTGAGAAGCTCCTTGCAGTCAGAGATCGGTTTTCCTTTTTTCCTTTGTATAACAATAGTTTGTAGCTAACATTTTACAAATGTTTGCTTTCCTTTACTTTTACTTTACAAAATTTTACTTTACAAAGCACTTTGCATAATTATCTTATTTGACACAAAATCCTGTGAGGTAGGTGATATTATGATCTCCATTTTACAGAGGTGTAATGCCAAGCAAAGGCAACTTCCAAGGTTTGGATTACCAGCATAGCAAACCCCATTTATTCAGCAAAACATTCACAAAACAGAGAAAGTCAAAATACAGTGTAACTCATTCATTTAGCCAGTAAGTTCTCAATTCAATTGCAAAGTACCAAGGTCCAAGTTTCCCACCCCTGGATCAGTAGTCAAAGTAGCCCACTTCTGGGCAGTACATTCATTTAGTCTCTTCTCAAATGGTGAATAGTCTCCAATCATAAATGAAGTACATTCATTTAGTCAATCACAGAGCACCAAAAAAGCCAAAGGTTTCCCACCCCTGGACACTACTAAATTACCATACCATCCATTAATGCCAAGCACTTTTTCAAAAGGGGCAGGAGAGCACAAAAGGTCATCTACCCTTAAGCTATAACAAGGTTAAGATATCATCTCAGCATTGAAAACCCAAGGAAAGGCTCTTCTTTCATCTTGACTTGAGGCAAGCCCTCAGCTATCTCAGTTCCTAAGGAGACAAGGCTCAACAAAGCCATTGCCAGTGTCCTCATCAAGTCACTCTCTGCCTGTAGAACAGTCCCAGAACCCCTGAAAACATCAGCAAGGCCCTCTTCCAGGA
>CM053582.1:91801690-91834190 GCA_028627135.1 Pseudochirops cupreus
GGTGGCAGTTTTCAAAAGTCCTGGGCAGCTCCAATGGGCTCTCAGAAGTCTTTCTCTCAGCAACTCAGGCTCAAGATACTGCTCTCCCAAAAGTCCTTCTGGCCTTCTCTCAGCTTGGGCCTCTCTCCCAATTCATGCCTCCTCCCAGTTCAGCCCTCTCTTCCTATCAACAAGTCAATCCCACAAGCTCTGGGTTTTAACACTCAACCCCAAGACCAAGCCAATACAGGGACATCTCCAAATTCCATTACCATTACAAGATGAGAAAACCAAGACCGAGAGTGCCTGGTCCTGGGTCTCACAACTAATAGATGTCTGAGATGGGTTGTTAACTCAGGACTTCCTGACTCCAAATCTAACCCTATGCACTGCACCAAGCTTACTTGCAAATTAGATTGTGCTCTGGACCTGAGTTCAACAAGTTCAACAAGACCTGAGTTTGAATTCAGCTTCAGACACTTGACCCTGGGCAAGTCACTAAACCCTGCTTGCCTCAGTTTTCTCATCTATAAAATGAGCTGGAGAAGGAAATGGCAAACCACTCCAGCATCTCTGCCAAGAAGACCCTAAATAGGGTCACAATACAACTGAAACGATGGAACAACAAAATCCCACTTGTGGGGACTGTTTAGCAGGACGTGCGAATGACTCAGCCAGCAATAATGCCAGCCACTGTTGTTCTTCCATGTCAGAGAAAGACTTCTTAGGGAGTTTAGGGGACAAGTATGAGGTAGGGAGCAAGTGTTCCGAATGACTACTAATCTGGCTCTGGAAAGGACTCACATTGACCTCATCCATCTGGGGCTGCAGAATTGTCAGGCTTAGGAAAAGCAAGGGGGAGTCCATATTCACCAGGAGCTCACCTGTGACAGTGAAGATGACTGCATTTCTATAATGCTATAAAGTTTGCACAGTACTTTACAAACATTATTCATGGAATTGCAGCTTTAGACCTGGAAAGGGACTCTAGTCCAACCTATCCATCTCACAGATGAAGAAACTGAGTCTGGGGGAGAGGAGAGAAATCTAAGTTCACACAGAATAGTATCGACTTCAGAGCCACATGCCACCCTCTCCTGCCTTCCAACACCCTTTAATATAAAGATAGCCAACTCATGGTCAGTTCTTGCCATTTGCATCAGTAACTCTGAACTGAAGTGTTTCCTAACTAGGGCAGTAGCTGAAGCAGGAAACCCTAAGCCCATGCTATATAATGACTTCAAGATAATTTGGTTAAATTACTCATTTATTCTGGACTTCAGCACCAAGGTCAGAGCAATAATGACAGTATTAGCTTCCCCCTTCTCAAACAAGATTGGGAGCAGGATTTGTTCAGGCATATAAGCACTCTGGATGGGGAAGGGGGTGGGGCGGGGACTCTGACTATAGGGAGTCCTGGACATCACCTAGCAAGCAGCTGAGAGCAAGTTGGCACTGTTGGAGGGAGACTGACTGACTCTCTCTGTCTCTGTCTCTCTCCCTCCCTACCTCCCTCCCTCCTTCTTTCCCTCCCTCCCTCTTTGTCTCTCTCTTTTTCTCTGTTTCTGTTTCTCCCTCACTCTCCCACTCCATGTGTGTGTCTTTTCCCTCTCTCCCTGTCTCTCTGTCTCTATCTCTCCCTCTCTTCCTCTCTGCTTGTTCCTGTCTCTCTCTGTCCCTGTCACTTTCTCTGTCTGTCTCTGTGTCTCTGTCTGTCTGTCTGTCTGTCTGTCTGTCTGTCTGTCTCTCTCTCTCTCTCTCTCTCTCTCTCACACACACACACACACACACATACAGCTTGCTAGCCCCTCACCTTCTTCTAAGCAATCAACACCCTACCTCCACCATGACAGGGTATTTTCTGGAGGGCTCAGCTACAGGGGAATGCTGGAGATGTCATAGTAGCCACTGTTATTCTTGCAAGATTCAGACCCTATTCCACTAATTCCAATTCAAGGTTCTTTCTACTTTCGTACATTCTGTTCCAACTAACCTGGCCTATCTGCTCCTCTTTGTGCTTGGCACCTCTTCCAGATCCCTCCCTTTGCCTATCCAGAATACTCTCCTGCCTCTTCTCAGTTTCTTAGACTCCCCAGGTTCTTTCAAGCCTCAGTTCATTGTCAGCTCCTGCAGACAGCCTTTTCTCATCTCATTAATTGTTCATGCTCTCCTCATCCTCCTCCAGGTGTGTGTGTGCACATGGACGGACAGTTGGATGGCTGTACTTACCTGCTCACATGTTGTATTTCCCCAGTAGCATGTAAGCTCCTTGAGGGCAGAGACCATCTTTTGCCTCTTTTTGTACCCCCAGCACTTAGGACAGTTCCTGGAACATTGTAGCTGTTTTGTTATTGTTGTTGAATCATGTCTGACCCCATTTGGAGTTTTCTTGGCAAAGACACCGGAGTGGTTTTCCATTTCGTTCTTCAGCTCATTTGACAGAGGAGGAAACTGAAAAACAAAAAGACAGGGTTAAGTGACTTGCCTAATAGGTGTCTGAGGTCATATTTGAGCTCAGGTCTTCCTGACTCCAGGTCCAGTGTTCTAACCACTGTTCCACCTAGCTGCCCCTAATACTCCCTTAATAAATGATTGATTGCTTGCATATTGTATTTCCCCAGAATGTAAGCTCCTTGAGGGCAGAGACTCATTATCATTTTGACTTTCTAGCTCAAGTGCCTAGAACATGGGGGGAGGGGGGGAGAAGGAGAAGAAAGGTGTTACAGACTTTGAATTTCCTTCACCTGGAGAGCTCTTTGGGAGACAAACTCCCTCTGCTGATACAGACAGGTAATTGCTCTCCAGCTTAGAGTCAGAATTGTCTAGGGACTGGAAAGTTTAAATGACTTGCCCAGGGTCATAGAGCCAGTATTTCTTGCATGTCAGAGGCTAGATTTGAACCCAGATCTTTCTGACTCTGAACCCAGCTCTCCATCCACTGCATCATACTGCCTTTCATAGTAGGTGAAGTACACCTGCCTTGCAGCAAGACTCAGCTCCAGCAACACCTTCTACAGAAAACCTTGGAGTTCCCTCAACTGCTGGTGCCCATCTTCCCTACCTACCATCCGTTGAATGCCCTTATATTTGTTTTGTATATATCTATATGTGTGTATAAATACATGTGTACGTATTTATACACATAAAAATGCCCTTCTAGCTGGTAAACTCCCTGAGGGCAGTGACTGCTTGTCTTTGTATCCCAACCCCACATCACAATGCCTGGCACATAGTAGGTGCCTTATAAATACTTGTACTGGTCATAGCAGGTTCATGATAAGTACTTTTTTTGGATTAGACTGAATTGTATTGAATTCATTTGGGTTTTATGGGATAGATCAGGAGCAGCATTATGCAATGTAAAATAGTGCAAGTTCTGTAGCGAGAAGTCCTGAGTTCAAATCCTGACTAGTGTGACCTCAGGCAAGTCACTTCATCTCCCTGACCTCAATTTCTTCAAATATAAAATGAGGGGGTTTTGACTGGATAGCCACAAAAGTCACTTCCAACTCTAAGTCTATGAGCAAAATCTATTTTTAAAGTGGACACAATCTTTTGTAAAATTTTAGCCAGAGGGGAGCATTGATAGGCCCCATAAACAGCTCTGGAGTACCTTCTATTTCTAGTACAATCATGAATTCACTTTTCTCTCTTCCCCTCTAATACAATGAGTGGCAGAAAGGGTTCTATCAGAGTGGACACTGTATCAAAGACCAAGGGTTAGTAAGGGGGGAATGAGGCCACTGAAGATCAAAGACCCTGGGTAGCTTCAGCCTAACCATGCAGACTGTTAGAGAGACAGGTTTAGGGCTCAGCCCCTGCCACCATCAGCACCACATCACTCCTGCCCCCCCCCACACACACAAAAAAACCCTACCATGTACAGAGGGAATGGTTCCTTTAAGATGTAACTCATGTGCCAGCAATGTATGGCATCCCTAACAATGGAAACTCAGATCAATTCTCCTTTTTTCTTTTGTTGAGGCTCAGCATGATGAAAAGTGCCCTATATACATAGCTGATAAATAGCCAGAAACTTGCTGTATCTGCTTTCATCTGATTTTCCTCAGCAATTACTGCCGGCATGCTGAAAATCCAGCCCTGGAGATCTTCGGTGACTGGAAGGAAATTGCCTGCTGAGCATGAGGGGCACTGGTTTGGAGGATCCTCTCTTCCATCCCAGAGCACCCGACACTGTTAGGGCAAGCCAGGGGAATGTGGTTCCACAATGGAGCCAAACATTGTCTCTGCGGGAAGGAAGATTACTGAGGAATGGCCATTCCTTCCCCTCACTCCCCTTCTTGGATGACTCCTGGTTTTAGGCAGGCCCTAGAAGAAGGTGATTTGCCATAGTGTTTTTGTCAAAGATTCTCTGCTTAGATACAGTCCTGCTTTATTTGGTGCTGGCCAGCTCACATCTGGAGTGTCATTTGCCCTTTTAGACAACACATGTTAAGGGAAACTGATAAACTGGAACACATTCAGAGGAGGGTGAATAGAGCAGAGGAAGGGGGTCGACAATTCGTCTTCAACTCACTTGAAGAATAGACATGTAACCTAAAGAACAAAGAATTGAGGGGAAAATTATGTCAGAGAGCTGAACAGCTAACAAAGAATCAATGAATCCACAAGCATTTATTAAACCCCTGCTGTGTGCTAAATATGTAGATGTAAAGATATATACAGTATATCTTTGTCTCCCAAAGAGGCAAAGAAAAAAAGTGAAACGTTCCAAAGAATGTAAGCTGGTGGGCATCATTAAGAAGTGACTGCTGGGAAGAAGAAAAAAAAACATTTTAGAGGACTTCAGCTAAGTACCATAGTAGCTAGAGCATTTGACATGGAGTCAGGGAAGATCTGAATTCAAATCCAACCTCAGACACTCACTTAACCTCTGTCTGCCTAAGTTTCCTCATCTGTAAAACTAGGTGATAATAGTAGCACCTGCCTCCCAGGGTTGTTGAGGATCAGATGAGATAAGGCTTAAAAAGTATTTTGCAGATGTTGAAATGTATAAATGTTAGCTTTTTTTTTTTTTAAAGGATCAGGCTTCCACGAAATCAGCCTTCCTCACCCCGTCATGGAAATCTGAGATTCCCATTCCTTCCATCTGTGGCTTCCTCTCTCCTTGACCAAACAAAATTCACATTTAAAAAGTGGAAGAAACTGTAATGAGAACAAGAAATATTAAAAAATAAATGAAGGCAAAGGGCCGAGGTTCATGTCTGTTGTCCCTCTGCACCTCGAGCTCTGGGAGAGAGGGCATCTCAAACATGCCCCATGTTTGGCAGCTGGCCTCAGAGCCTCAGGAGGCTCCATGAGGATTGATCGATGGTGAGGAGGGGCTGGTTATGAGAGGCTAGGAACATTGTAAAGGGCGATGAGTTGCAAGTGAAGGATTGCTACCCAAAGGGCCATGGAGAGAGCTGTCTATTGGGATTCCCCCCAGACACCCTGTAGTTTGAAGGGTTATCAAGTAGATTTATTCATCTTGGCCTTAGAGATCATCAAGAGAAGCACCAGCAAAGCAGAGAGACTTCTGCCAGATAGAAGGAAAGACTTCTGAATATGAAGTGGAATAGACTGCTTCAGGAGATGGTGAGCTCCCCCACAAGAGGCAGCATGGTACAATTGAAAGAAGCCTGGCTCTGGGGTCAAAAGCTCTGTGTTTGAGTCCCTGCTTTAGGCACTTGTAAACTGTGTGACCTCAGGTAAATCACTTCCTGTCTCTTGGCCTGTTCTCTCGTATGTGGAATGAGGGAATTGGGCTGGACAGCCTCAGAGGCCCCTTGTAGCTCTAACTCTGCAGAGCCTCACTTTGGATGACCACTAGGAGATGTGGAGGAAGGCATCTTCCATTAGGATGTAAGCTCCTTGAGGGTAGGGACCCTGTTGTTACCTTTCTTTGTAACCCCAGCTTAACACAGAGCCTATTGTAGGGCCAGATGGCAGGTGGCATGATACAGTGGCAAGATTATTGACTGCCTGGGTTCAAATCCCACTTGTGTCATTTGACCTTGGGCTTGCTCATCGGTGGCCCCCAGTTTTTTCATCTGTAAAAGGAGAAGGCCAAGTTAGATGAGGTTCTTTCTGAGGGTCTTTCCAGCTCCAGATCCAGGATCTCCTGTCTCCTCTGGTTCTTTCTTCCAGCTCAGAGCTCCTACATAAGATGACAAGGGAAGGGTTAGAGCAGGCAAGCAATTCCTGGTAAGAATTGAAAAGAGCTAAGGTGAGGCCTTCTAGGCATGGGGGCCCCAACTCCCCATAGGGTGCCAGGCACCAGAGGTTGGCATGTTTCTAAATGTAAACTCATTTGTATGGAAATGGGTCTGCATGCTGCCTTCCCTTCTCCCCAGGAGCAGAATCCCCATAGTTTGGAAAGCCAGCTCAAGCTGCCCCCAAAAGCAGCAGGTAGAGAAGGATCCAGAAGAGAAGGAAGGAACTTGTAAAAAAAAGACCATGGGGGTCAAGGGAGAGAGGAACCCAGACCCCCAGGGCAGAGGGCATTAGCTGATGAGAGAGGACCTGTCCTCCCCAGGAGTATACCCAGATTCCCTGGCTCTTTCAATAAACCTAATTGGTTGTAGCTTCTACTCTGACCATCAGTTTGATCTAAGCCCAAGGGCACAGCAGAGGCTCACCTTGTTCTGCTTAAATAATGCAAGTAGTGAGGCTATTGACATCCTGTCATCTGTTAGCAAGTGGTCTTTGGTAGAGCCAGCCTGGAGCCTGGGAGGATTTAGAGAATGAAGGGCCACGTGCTCCCTCCTCTCCCCACCCACCACATTCCTGCCCCAGGAAGTCCAATTAGGGCTGGAGATTCTCTGAGACCCCCATGGCCACAGTCCTGGAGAAGAAGGGGCAGAGGACTAAGTAGGAGACAAAGAGAGGCTGCAGAAAAGGCACTGCCCACAGTAGGGGGCAGAGATTATGGATGCAGAGATTGATTTAGAGCTAAAAGGGGTCCTAAGGGTCATCAGATCCAGGCCCCTTGTCTTTCAGATGAGGAGCCTGAGGCCCAGAGAGAGTTGAAGTGACTTTTTTAGGGTCACACAGCTAGTAAATGTTTCAGGTGGGTTCTAAACCCAGGCAGCTGGGTGACACCCATGGATGGAGTGTTGGATGAACTTGAACCCTGCCTTAATCATGGACTAGCTGTGTGATCCTGGGCAAGTCATTTTCTCATCTCAGCTTGTTTTAAAATGAGAATACAAATAGTACGTACCTTATGAGATTACTGTGTCGATCAAACGGGGTGATGCAGTGCTCTGTAAATGCTAGTTCTTCTGTTACTCTGTGGGGCGCTGTGGGGTGCCACAGAGCACAGAGCATTGGCCCTGGAGCCATCTTCCTGAGTTCAGATCTGGCCTCAGACGCTTACTAGCTGTGTGACCCTGGGCAAGTCACTTTACCCTGTTTGCCTCAGTTTCCTCATCTGTAAAATGAGCTGGAGAAGAAGGTGACAAACCTCTTTAGTACCTTTGCCAAGAAAACCCCAAGTAGGGGCAACCAAGGATTGGATGCAACTGGAAAAAAAAAAACAAATGTTACTGCTCTCTACTTTAAATTCAGGGTCTTAACCATTAGACCATACTGCCTTGTCAATTCCACTTGATTAATTTCAACCAATATTTGAGCCCTGGAGGCTGAATAGAGTTGGCCTCTGAACCAGAAAGTCCTGCTTCTGCTCTATACTGGCCCTGGGCAAGTTACCTCAACTCTGTGGGCTTCAGTGTCCCTGTCTGTAAGACAAGGAGGTTGGACTTGGTGACCTTACCATGCCTTCAGGCAGAGCTCTGAGGTTATAAATTGCAGAGAATATTCTGATCTGCATTAGTGGAGGGCATCTTCTCCTGTGGGAGTTCTCTCTAACAAGGAAATCCCAGGTCAGGTTCCAATCCCAACACTCAAGCTGTTGAAGGCATTCCAGTTAGAGGAACATGGGGAACTTTCTCTGCTTGGCCCCAAAGGGAAGAATTAGGCACAAAAGAGGAAGTTTGTTGACTCTGTTTTGGGGAAAACCCGTTAACAATTGGAGCCCTCTGAAAGAAGCATTGGCGGCCTTTAGAAGTGGTGAGTTCCCTCTCGCTGGAGGCCTTCAAACGGATGATGGTTTATCCCCCTGTAGGGAGGCTGAAGGGTAGATCCTTGGTCAGGTACAGGTTGGACTTCATGGAAGACCATTCTGACTCAGATTCTGTGACCTTCTAGGCTACTTGCTCTTCCTGGGAGGTCTTAGGAGGGAGACCCTGAGGTCTGAGGCACAAATGAGCTTTTTGAGTAAAACCTCTGTGAGGTGAGAGGTCAGCACCTTGGTCACTCACACATGGAGAGTCAATGAGTCACGGGTGGGAAGAAGACTTGTGGAGGGCCTGCTTGGCCATCTCTCCCTCCCCTCAAAAAAGGGCCCCTCCCTGCGGGCCGATTTAGGACTGGTAATTGGACACAGGTGATATGATGAACTCACTGATTGCTTTTCAGCTTGGACGTGATTTTTTAAAGGTTTGAAAATTCCCTCAAAATCGGTCAGTGGCGAGATCATCCCATCGTCTGTTCTGCCATCAGAAATCTTGTTTGCTCATCAGACACTGGTTTTGGGCTGCTGTTTTTTCTGACACTCAACAACCAAAATAATGATGGTGTAGGAACCTTCTTTGTGAATCATTTATGAGACTGTGTAGTTTTTGGTGTTTGCTGAATGTGGAGAGGGTGGGTGGGGACCGAGCAGCAGGAAAAGCCTGCCAAACCCCAGGAGGGTCTGCCCTCCTTCCCCCTTTCTCAGCCCAGGAGGGTCTGCCCACCTTCTACCTTTCTTAATCCAGGAGGGTCTGCCCACCTTCCCCCTTTCTCAGCCCAGGAGGGTCTGCCCTCCTTCCCCCTTTCTCAGCCCAGGAGGGTCTGCCCACCTTCTACCTTTCTTAATCCAGGAGGGTCTGCCCACCTTCCCCCTTTCTCAGCCCAGGAGGGTCTGCCCACCTTCCCCCTTTCTCAGCCCAGGAGGGTCTGCCCACCTCCCCCCCTTTCTCAACCCAGGGGGTCTGCCCACCTTCCCCCTTTCTTAACCCAGAAGCTCCCATTGGAGGTAGCCCAGGTTCAAGGGACAGATATTGGTTTCCAATTCATCTGCCCCGAGTTCAGTCTGCATATTAATCATAGATTAGAGTTGGAAGGGACCTTATAAGCCATCTAGCCCAATTCCCTCATTTCACAGATGAGGAAACTGAGATCCAGAGAAATTACTGACTTTCCCAAAGCCAAGTAGGTATTAAGAGTCAGAAAAGAGATCTGAACCCAGCTCTTCTGCCTCCATTGCCCATGTGGGGAGGGCAGAGGGGCCAGGAATGGAGACACCTGCCAAGGCTGAGATTCCCAAGAACTGGAGTGCCCAACAGTAATGAAACTGGGACTAAGTGGGAATCAGGAGGAGGCTGAGGAAAGAAGCTTGGCCAGACTAAGAATAAGAGATTGATTTCATTCCATTCATTTCAACCTCCTCTTCAGGTGGTGGATTTAGAACCAGCTCTGCCACTGACTAGCTCGATGACCTTGGTCAAGGCATCCAAGGAGGCGGTGGGTGGCCCCGTGTCCAGAAGGTTCCATTCTGTCCAGCATGTATTCCATTCATGCACAAAGTACTTCCAGGAGCTGACACCCTTCTGGGAGGGTACGAGGGTACAAGTACAGAGTATATGATAACCCTGTAATGTTGCTGGCTACAGAGCCCAAGGACCTGGGTTCAAATTCCAGTTTTACCATTTTCTCCTTGTTTGACCATGAGTAGTCTCTCTTGGCTTGAGTTTCCTTGGCTATAAAATAAAGGGGCTGGATTAGATGACCTCTAAAGGTCATCTTGATAATGGATAATCCTATGAACCTATGGGGCAGCTAGGTGGCACCATAGTACATAGTCCAGGGCTTGAGTCAGGAAGACTCATGTTCAGAGTTCAAATGCCAACTCAGATACTTACTAGCTGTGTGACCCTGGGCAAGTCACTTCACCCTGTTTGCCTCAGTTTCCTCATCCATAAAATGGGAATAATACTAGCACTCACCTCCCAGGGTTGTTGTGAATGCCGGGCACATAGTAAGTGCTGTGTCAATGTTAGCTATCATTTCCATCTCTATATCGATGGATAGGGGGACAGACTCCCTTTCCCAACCCCTACCACAACCTAGCCATTGCTGATATAGAAGCAAGACTGGGTTATAAGTTTGCTTTCATCCCTGTTCAGAGTCAAGGGGAAAAAGAATTGTTGGGGGAAGAATCACTTAGGACTGCTTTTAAAGGATAAGTCACCTGTGATGGGAGAGTAAATCCCAAAGCTGTCTGGCTCACATTTCATATATGTCTTTAAACTGTTAGACATGGTAGCACTACCTAGAATAGAAAGTGAGACAGAGTATTCTTAATAAATAACATGGAGAAGGAATAAGCATTTATTAAGAGCCTACTGTGTTAGGCACTTTACAAATAGTAGCTCACTTCATCCTCACAATGACTCTGAGAGGTTCTTGTTCTGTTTTTGTCCCCATTTCAAAGATGGGGAGACTGAGGCAAACAAAAATGAAGTGCTATACCCAGGATCACACAACTAGTAAGTGTCTGAGACCAGATTTTAATTCAGGTCTTCCTGACTCCAGACCCAGCACTCTGTGTGCTGTGGTGCCATTTAACTGCCTCAAAGCAAGCATTTAATAAGTACGTATTGGTTGTTGAGGAATAAATATGAATTTACTTGACTTGAATAAAATGGAATTCATGTGTTCAAAGTGAATTGGGCCAGGTGTGTTGGAAAGAAGGGGAGTTCCTCACTGGTTGCCCAAGCCAAAAATTCATCACTCAGCAAGGGTTTGTTGAGTTCCCTCCTTAAAATTATTCATCTCTTTTTAAATCACTCTTGTCTCTGATAGTCTGGAATCAAAGAGGGCCTGGCTTCATCTCTACCTGCTGTTAATACAGTGTAGCAGTTTGCCAAGTTTAAGATTGGATCCTGCGCTCAAGTAGCTTACAGGTCAGTTGAGGAGTAAGGGAGTTTCTAGGCTGCCTGGGCTCTGGGCCTGTCTATGCCACCCTTCTCTGAGACCCAGAAGAGAGAGTTTTATTAATTCTCTTTGGCTCAATCCTTCCTCTGGCCCCTCAAATGGCCTGGCCAACCTGACCTAGCTGAGGGCTTGGAAGGCAGTAAACAGAACCTCCACAGAAGCCATAACCTAAGGCTTCATGATAGCTTGGAGGTGACCTGAGCTCTTGAAGGTTCTACCAGCTGGGCCCGAGTTCTATCAAGTCCTACCAAGCTGCAGAGGTCTCCAGGACAGGCCCAGGAATAGATTGTGCTTCTGTCATTGGAGGACCAGCCTTTCTAAGGAAAGAGAGGATCGCTGCCAGGTTGGCAGCCAGGGAAGGAAATTCAGGACCATAACTGTGCCTGAAGACCAAGCTGTTGAGGGTCTGTGCTGGACCCCCACACCAAAGGAATCACAGAGACCTGGCCAGAGGCCCATCCCTACTCCCCATTGCCTCTAAAATGATAAAACAAAAAGAATGAAATGACTAGAGAATCAGCATAGGGGAAAGTAGATTGGAGAGGCATATTGGCAGCAGGGGAGAAGGATTAAACAAATTCAGTTCAACAAATTCATTCAGTGAAATTGCTCGGTTGGCAGAGATCAGACAATGGAGGAACTTGAAGAATTAACCGTTTCCAAGGTTGTAAATGGAATTTGGAACATGTCTGGCTGGGGCCTCCCAGGAGAGTCCTGCCGTCCACGTTGATGGTGGCTGTGGATTCTAGGCAGGGAGGGGGGCTGATGAGATCCTGGACCTAGATGAGAGAGAACTCAGCACCATGCCCAGACTGAAAGCTCCATGAGGGTGAGAACATGGTTTAATTCTCTCTGTGTCCCTCTCAGGACCTGGGCACAATGCTTTGCACAGAATAAGTAATGAATGAAGGAGTGAGTGAGTGAATGAATAAGTGAATGAATGAGTGAATAAGTGAATGAATAAATGAGTGAATGAATGATTGAACAAATGAATGAGTGAATGGATGAGTAAATGAATAAGTGAATGAGTGAATAAGTAAATGAATGAATAAGTGAGTGAATAAATAAGTGAATGAATGAACGACTTGCCTCTAAAACAATGTTGATAGTTTAAGAGGGGATAAGGCAACATAGAGGCTAGAGTACAATACTTAGAGTCAGGATGATCTGAATTCCAATCATGCCTCTGACACTTCTAGCTATGTGACCTTGGGCAAGTCACATCACTTTCTTATAGACTCAGTTTCCTATCTGTAAAAATAACAGTAACCACCTCACATAAAGTTGTTATGACAATCAAATGAAATTATAGATGTAAAATTCCTTATAAACCCTAAAGTGCTATATAAAGTTAAGCTGTAATAATGATAGTCATGATAATAATATCAGCAGGATAGTGATTTGTCCCAAGACTTTCTGTCTCATTGAAGAAGAGGTAAAAATTTTATCATCATCATCATCTGTTCTATGGCCAGCCACTGTGTCTAAGCGCTGGAGATACAAAAAGAAGCTCCCTCAAGAAGCTCACAGTCTCATCTAACAGTAGCCAATGTGTGCAGAGTTATTTAAGGTTTATAAAGAATTTGATGAGCGTATCTCTAACTCTAGGACCCCATAGACAGAGAGAGTGTGATACGAGTGGGAAATCACTAGGTTTAAAACTCCAACCCAAACATTTACAATATAGATTCCCATCTCCGGTCCTTAGTTTCTTCCTCAGTAAAAGGTGTCATTTGGGCTAAATGATCTCCCTTCCATCTTGAAGTACTAGTGATCCAAGAGAGAGAACAGAAGCTCCCTCTCTTCCAAATGCCAGCGGTTGGGATGTTGGCTTCGTTATACCAGAGACTCACAGAAAGTTAGAAGGGACCTTAGTGTTCATCTAGTACAGCTTTATTTCACAGAGAAGGAAACTGAGGTACAGAGAGGCAAATAATGTGTTGAAGTGAATGTCTTATGCCTCTTGAGATTCTCGCCAGTTTCTTTGGAGATATTAGGATCAAAATGGAGCACAATTGTGTTTGTCCTTCATTCTCAAAGAGGATCACGACATCAGGGAGATGATGACATGACTTGCAGTTGACTTGGATTTAAGTGAGGCAGGACTGTGCAGGGTCATCAGCCTCACTTTCTCCTCCACAGCCAACTGGGTCCAGTGGCCAGATATCCATCAGGATGCCTGGAGATGACCCAGGATGCAATGGAGCACAACACTCTAATAAGGGCTGACTAATGATGCAGAATAGAATCACACCCTCCCACAGCATATTCCATTCAATTCAGTGACAAAAATACACCAATTCCTACCCCCAGAGGGTTTACAAACAACTGAAGGAAAGCTCTAAATGCCAGAATCTGACCCTGGAGGCAATGCTCATAGGACCCTGGATCCTAAGCTGGCAGGAACGGGCAGAGGCCATCGAGTCAGAAACTGAGGCCCAGGAAGACTGACTTACTTGCCTAAGATCACATAAGCAATGAGTATCACAGGCAGGATTTGAACCCAGCTCCTCTGATTCCAGAGCTAATGCTCTCAGTCCTACGTTAGAACTTTTTTTCCTCCTTTGGCTCTTTGGATGAGATAGCTAAAAGATGACTAATGTATAAGGAAGATGATGAAAGAGAGGAAAAAAGGAAAGCAGAACTCATTAAACACCTATACCATGCACCAGACACCAGGCTAAGTGCTTTACAATTATTGTCTCATTTAATCCTCACAACAACCTTAGGAAATAGGTGTTTTTATTATCCTATAAATATTTATTATGCTATAAATTGGTAAATGTATTATTTATGAGTGCTATTTATTATTTCACTATTGAGGAAACTGAGACAGACAGGGGATTTGCCCAAGGTCACAGAACTAGTAAATGCCTGCAGTCAGGTTTGAACACAGGTCTTCCTGACTCTAGTCCAATGCTCCATCCATTGCACCACCTGGCTGCCTCTAGGAGAGAACGAAGAGCCTCATTTTCTTTCCCAGTTTGGGCATCATGGTGAGATCCTTCTTCCCCTGCCCCCACAGATAGCCTTTCTCTAATTGAAGGGGCTTCTTGGAAGTCTCCTAGTCCCCAGATCCCCATCCGTTTGACTTCCCTACCCTAATACTGTATAACCTTCCAGGGTTGGGCCTGAGACCTCCTCAGTATTTGGCCTTTGAAATGGCTGACAATTGACCTGTCTCAGGTTTCACTTTCCAGCCATGGGCATGATGGAATGGCTGATGAAAGCCATAATACCTGATGAAGCACTCATTCCTGGAAGATAATGGACCATGGAGGAAACTGATGCTCCCTGAGGGAGATGATGTTTAAAGGGCTTGAGTTATCCAAGTTAATAGCCACTGGAGAGGCATAACTGCCCTTTACAGGTTAATCAGGCATTTTTTTAAAAGGAGAAGCAAAATGCATGTGGTAAGAGATGAGCAGGTTAGACACAGGTACTTTGGAAAATGAACCACTTTCCTTGAGCACCCCAGCCCTCCTTGACCTCTCCCAACCATCAAGGGGAGGTAGAAATAGCCCTAGGTTCCGAGTCAGGGGCCCTGGCTTCACATCCCAGCTCTGCCATGTGTTAGGAGGCCTTGGACGAATCATGTGTCCTGTCTGGAACTTGATATTATAATCATTTTTAAAATGAGAAGGTCGGACCTCGGACCCTATCAGCTTCAATGACACTGATCATTTCATCTTAGTGTCATAGATTTGAGGCCAGAAAGGACCCCTGAGATCACCTAATGCAGCCTTCTTATTTTACAGAGGGAGAAAATGAGCCCCAGGGTTCTGATTCACTCAGTTCCCACCAACAGTAAGGAGCAGAAGTAAGATGGGAGCCCTCCCTCCAAAGCCAGCATCATTTCCCTTCTCCCCAGTCCCATTTTCCATTTGCTTTGTCTGTGTGTGTTTAGTGGAATCTCCCCAGGCATTGTATTCTCACTCCTCCACCCATACTTCCGGGATTCCCAAGGATCTGGGTGAGAAAAGGACGCTGGCCACACAATACATAGTTAATAAATGTGTGCAGAATGATAAGCTGCAGTAACTGGATTAAAGTTAGGTGGAAGGAAATTGCATTCCTCAAATTGCCTTGTATTTGCCTGTCTGTATTTATGCTGTTTCCCTAGTGGGGTGTAAGCTTTTTGAGGGAAGGACTTTCATCTTTTATCCCCCCGCAACCTGGCATATAGCAGGTTATTGAGAAGCATTGAATTGAATTGAGTATCTTAAGTTAATCAATCATCAGAAGAATAGATTTCTTTTTTTGGCTTTTCGGAGGGGGGAGGGCAGGGCAATTGCAGTTAAGTGACTTGCCTAGTCATACAGCTAGTAAGTGTTAAGTGTCTGAGGCTGGATTTGAACTCAGGTCCTCCTGACTCTAGGGCTGATGCTC
Organism: Pseudochirops cupreus; assembly: GCA_028627135.1. Taxonomy (NCBI): domain Eukaryota; kingdom Metazoa; phylum Chordata; class Mammalia; order Diprotodontia; family Pseudocheiridae; genus Pseudochirops; species Pseudochirops cupreus. Next base: position 91,817,102 of record CM053582.1, read on the forward strand.
TATTCACTGTACCACGTAGTAGCCCCAGAAGAATAGATTTCTAAACTTCCTTACCACTGACACATGAGGTGAGGATTTCAAATACCATTTGCATCTGATGAAAATGAAGTTCAGAAAAAAGAAAAATGTCTAGACCAGGATCAAACAGTATCAGAGCCAGGACTCCAACCCAGATCTGTCCTGACTCCAAGTAAGTCCCCTTTCTATTATACCATGTTGCTTCTCAAATCAATGTAATGGCCAAGAATAGAATGTGAATTTCCTCCCTCCTTGAATTGGAACTTATAGAATCCCAGAATCTCAGGGTTGGAAGGCACCTCAGAAATTTCTATAACATCCTCAATAAATGATCATCCTACCTCTAGTGATAGGGAAATCCCACTTCCATCTGGAAAAGGCCATTCCATTTTGGAACAGCTCTAACCAGTAGGAAGTGTTACCGATGGAATCATGGAGGCAGAGACCTTGGGTGACTACACGTCAGAAAACATTGTACCCATGATTCATGATTTGACCAAGAGTTGCAATAAATATCTTGTGAGGTCACTTCTGAATGGAGAGCTTTTAAGTTGAGAATCTCCAAAGGCAGTATTAGAATGCAAATCGGAACTTCTGTTTAGAGTGGGCTAGAAGCTGACCGGTCTCATTTAATTACCGGAATGCAGACCGGAACTTTTGTTTTTGGGAACAAGCTGGGGACAAATCAATGACAGGAGTTGCCTCCCTAAGATTGTGCACCCCACCTTTTGCTCAAGCAGAAGCAAAGGATAGCGGGACAGAGGGATGAATTTTTCTTTGCTTAAATTCACACTGAAACGAGACTCCACCCCTCCTCCAATGAGAAGTCAGAGACACCTTTGACTTTCCCTGCGCGGAGTCTGTACCCTCGCTCTCACCCAATAGAAGTTAGGTATGACAGAAAGAATGTAATTTTTATGACTTTTTATGGCTCTCAGGTTTCTTTTAAAAGAGGGCTCCTGGAGGGGCTCTCTCTCTTTTTCTTCCTTGAGCTGGGGTGCTCAAGGAAAGTGGTTCATTTTCCAAAGTACCTGGGAGAGGGACTTCCCCTCCCCGATCCCAGGGTATTTAAAAAAATAAATATTCCTGTCCAGCCGCAAGTGCTCTTCTGCATTCCTTTGATGGGGTAAGTGAGGGTTTCTGACCCACACACTTCCTACCCAAGAAATCCACAATGATTCTTCATTCTATAATCCTTCATACTTACTCTCTTACCAGTTGGCAATTCTGTTATTAGACAGCACACAAAGGTGTTGTTGGTGGTCCTTTGGATGCATCATGGACTCAATTAAGATTCACTGGCAAAACAAAAGAGGGGAAAATCTCTATTTCTTTATCTTCCTACTGCCAAAAACATCAGTATTGGAAGGGACCCCACTGGCCTTCTCATCCAATCTCTACTCAAATAAAGAATCTTCTCTACACCATACACAACAAATGGTCCTCCAGCCTCTGCTAGATTACCTCTAGTGAGGGGAACCCACTACCTCTCCTAAAAGCCTCAGGAGGTGAGTATGTCTGAAGGCCTTTTATAATCCTGGTTGTCCAACTTATCAGCAACCGTCCTTCTGTTCATCAGTGTTCACCTGAAGTCACATCCTAGGACCACTCCATCACCAGGACCCTCACCACCATGCCTACTTCTCTCTCTGTCTTCAGATCAGAACAAATTTATCTCATTTCCATTTGGCCAGGTTTGTTAGTTTAGGGGACATTTTATTCTTTATTTCAGTGAAGAATTTGAGGGAATTCCTGTATGAGGATTGGGGACTGGACTTCCCAATCTCAGAGTTCCTCCCCAACACTAAGTCTAGGGGATAACTCCCCAGAACTCTGGAATGGAATCCCGAATGACATGTATTTACCACCATCCTCTTCATTTTGTACAAAGCTGGGTCCCTGAGACAAGCAGAAAGCATATAAAAAAGGAAAAAAATGAAGATTCATTGATGCCAGAACCTATTCTATTCTGGAAAATTGAAACATTTTGTACGTAATGACAATCAAGTCACCGTGTGACCTTCCCAGAATAATTTCCCAGATATATGACAGTGCCAGCAGCTACCCCATTGGCGTTGACACCCGGGAGGCTCCAAAAAGGTACCATTTTTAAAATGTCTCCCACATTATTAATACTCTTCCACTGTGGGATTTTTATGACTCGTCACTGATATCAACAGTAACAAATTTAAAGAATGTGTAAATGACATCGTCCCCAGAGATAGAGCTTCTGAACAATATAGCATTGGCCTTCCATGCCCAGCATTGGAGACAATAAACATCAAACAAGCTTTATCTGATGGGTCCCCAAGCGTGAGTTCCCACGTCTCACACTTGCCTCATTCACCTTGAACCCCTGAAATCCCAGACTTTGCCCTTACCGGGTTTCATGGTACTCCTGGTGGTGGCTACTGGGAGGAATTACAAACATTTGTGGGATATGGGAGCACTTGGGGGGAACAGGACACCCAAAGCCCTCCTTAGCCTGAGTTGCTGCTTTGGCTGTGAACAATAAGATTTTGGATGTTGTTTCCCAGACTTAGATTTAGGGTTATGACTGTGTCCATGCTAGTGGAAGTAAGCAGGCTGTAATCACACGCAGTATCCTAATGGGCTGCAGGAAAACTGAATTGTCATCACGATCATCTCATTCTCCCCTTTGTCGGTGTGGTACAGGTAGAAACAGTCCTGAGATTGTCACTATCCTGCTATTTTTCTTTTAGATTTAATGGGCTGTTTATTGCATAGGTAGATAACGGTTTTGAGTAGTTGATTTAAAGTATTAGGAGATAATAAGCTTCATAGGCTCAAAGACGGCATCCTCAGGACAACTCTAGGAGCAGAGAGAGTGGTAGAAATACTCCTTCTGGTCTCACATGATTTTGATCTCCTTGGCCAGGACTCTATATTTTGAAAGTTTTCTGTTCTGTGTGGCTGGATATGAGCCTTTGGCATGAAAACAGCCATTACAATTATTGTTCTTCAGGTTTTGTGGATGCATGTTATGTTTGGGCAATTGTGGATAACAGGAGTAATGGTCCGATACAATTTGGGCTTGGTGGGTCATTTTTTTCCCTAATTTCTCCAGGATTTAAAGGTCTCTATTTATAGTATAGAGATTTCTCATCATGAGAGATAGTGAAGTTCTGGTATATTGTTATTATTAGTTATCATTATTCCTGACAACAAGGACAGAGATAAGGACTGGACCTGTGATTTCATTAGTACAAGCTGCTCTATGATAAAGGAACTCCCCCTACCAAAGCAGGTTGGCAGTGGCAGGTAAGCTCCCTAAGGGAAGGCACTGTTATGTTCCCACATTTAGTACATAGTAAGGGCTTAATAATTGCTTTTCATCTTGACTTGGCTTTGTAACTAATTAGACTGTGAGCTCCTAATTAGTATAACATAACATAATAAAATAGTTAATTAGATTGAGAGCGGGGATTTTTTTTTTTGCCTCTCTTTGTAGTCCCAGTGCTTGGCACAGTGCCTGACACAGAGAAGACCTTAATGAAGCCTTGTTGATTTAAATTGCTACTTGCTATTGTTGGTTTTGATGTTGTTGTGATGATGATGATGATGGTGGTGATGATAAAGATCTCACTCAAGCTCTCTCCCCTGTAGCATTATGGTCTGAAGGCAATCCTGAACTTTGCAGTGCCGGACTTGCAGTCAGGAAGACTTGAGTTCAAATCTTACCTCAAATACTTACATCCAACCTCAGTTTCCCATCTATAACATGGAGATAATAATAGCACTTTCCTCACAGGGTTGTTGTGAGTATCAAATAAGATATGTGTAAAACACTATATAATTTGAAACTGTAATAATAATGGCTACTATTATTGTGGAAAATCCTAAAGTTAGAGAGAGAAGAGACCTTAAGGATTATCTGGTCCCATCGTCTTATTTTACAAGTCACAGGGTCATGGATCTAGACCCAGAAGGGCCTCCAAAGACCCATTATTTCAACTCCCTAATTTGACAGATGAGGAAATTGAGGCCCAGGGAGCTCACCACCAAGGTCACCCACGTAGTTAAATAGAAAAGCCAGGAATCAAACCCAGGTTGCCCGAGTCTAGATCTAGAACTCCATCATGTACTGTGCTTGCAATTCACAGTTAATAAATGGCAGAGCCCAAACTCAAACCCAGTCTCAAATCCTCTGCCTCCAGAACAAACACGTATTCTGCCTTCCCACCTTATAGAACTGTTGTTGAGGACCAAATGAGATAACGTATAGAAAGAGCTTTGCAAATCTTAACATACTATCTAAATGTCAGTTATTATTAATCAGATTTCATTATTAATATTAATATATTTCTATATCATACAAGCACAATGTTAATAATTCTATCATTAATCATCTTAGTAATAGCTTGCATTTATAATTTACTTTATGGTTACCTTATTTTAAGAAGGGCATTGATAAACTGGAGAGTGTCCAAGGGAGGTCAGTCAATATGGCAAAAGGCTTTGCATTAGTGTTAAATGGGGATCTGCTAAGAGAAATGAGAATGTTTAGACCAGAGAAGAGAAGACTCAGGGAGAAAATGATAGCCATCTACAAGACCTTGGTGAGCTCTTATACGGAAATCAGATTAGCTTTGTTCTTCTTGGCCCCAGAAGGCAAGAGGAGAAACAGTGGGTAGAAAAGTTGGGAAGAGGGAGATTTTGGCCCAATAGAAGGGTAAATTACCTAGCAGAGATTATGGCTGTCCTGGAGTAGAATGAGTCTTGTTGGGAGGTGGTGGGTTCCCCCTGAAAGGAGGTCTTCAAGGACAGTTGGGATGACCTTTGAGGAGGACACAATAATGAGCTTCTTGTTCAGGCACTTGGCTGGATTCTAGATGACTGCTGTGGTCCCTTCCAGCTCAGAGATTCTGTGATTCTGATTTTATCAACCTCTCTCTGTCAAATCGGGATAGTGGTACCTGTCCTATAGGTCTGGTAGGCCTTTTGAGAGGAGCTACAGTGGCTGGGAATCTAAAAAGTGCCCCATGCAATTGCAAGGTTTTTTGTTTGTTTTTTAGCAAGCTTCCTTCCCCTTTTAAAAAAAGACTTTCAAGCCAGATGCATTGTGGGCAGGGAAAGGTTAAGGTGGGGTTCTCCTTAAGATAATTTTGCTGTTTCCTTTATATCTCTGAATATGAAAATCTAAAGGTTTCCCTGGCTTAGAGACACTCCAGCCACAGAGAAGACGGACTACACAAGCTGAATTCAAAGGCACCTTTGGAGCAGAGAGCTGTGTTGATATTAACTGGGAGAGCCCTTGGTGGATGTCAGTGAGGCTTTGAAATTCAAATTGCTCCCTCCTCACTTGGGTTTCCCTCTATTGTCATGCCTGGGTCTTGGATAGTCATGGAAAGAGAGAAACCACTTGGGACTCACTTCATAACACTGAAAACTGCAGAGACGAGCAAAGGGAGGGTGTCTCGAATGTGTCTCTATCAGACCCGGTTTGCCTGCAAAGGCTGATTCTATTATCTGTTCATTTATTCAACAAGCATTTATTCATTAAGCACACACTCTGTTCAATCCTGTGCTGGGTACTAAGGATACAGACACAAAATGGAATGTTCTCTGCCTTCTGGGAGCTTACATTCTCTTATAGTGATTACACTTTCTTAATAGCTGATGCTAATAATGTACTTTGTGGTTACAGCTTTTTAGGAAGGACTTTGATGAACTGGAGGGTGTCAAAAGGAGGGCCACAAGGATAGCAAAGATGACAGTGAGGGCTTGGGATGGGGGGAGCACAACATGAATACAGATAAATCAATACAAGATATATGCAAAGTAAAAACAGAGAGCAGCCTCCTGGTGTGTAGTCAAGCAAGAGCCAGGCTCGGATTCAGGAAGAACTGAGTTCAAGACTCAGCTCTAACTCATGCTGACTGGATAACTGGGCAAGTCACCTCTCAGAGATCATGACTCCCTACACTTATAAATTGCAGACCAGCTGCCAATGTGCACTGGATCAAAGGAATTTCTTCCATCAATAAAAATAAAGGACCAGGAGGTGGATAGTTGACTCAGTGAATAGAGTACCGTCCCTGGAGTCAGGAGGACCTGAGTTCAAATATGACCTCAGACACTTAACACTTACTAGGCGTGTGACCTTGGGCAAGTCACATAACCCCAATTGCCCTGACTTCCTCCTTCCAAAATGCAAAAAAAAAAAAAAACCTAAGAAAAAAAAATAAAGGACTAGCTACCAGTACCACCAACACCACACACACACACACACACACACACACACACACACACACACACACACACCATAATCAAAGAAAAAAAGGGCAGAAAGCAGTATGGAGAGACCCTGAAATGAAGACTGAGAAGACCACGGTGGCTTAATTGTGATTGGTTGTAGGGATTACTTCTGCTATAGCTGGAGAGACTGAATTAAGAAATCAAAAGGAAAACAGCACATCCATTCCCATCCCCAGAAATCCTCTAGGGAAAGTAGAGAGAGTTGACAATCCTCCAGAGTCCCTAGGGAGACAGGGTCCCCAGCCTGTGCAGGGAGGGAGCCCTGACAGACAGCAGTGACAAGGGTGAGGAGAACCCAGATGCAGGGAAAGTGACAGCTGCAATGTGAGGCAGGATGGTGAACGCGGAAGCTGGAGGAACCAAAAAATGAAGTAATAAAACAGAAAGCTACAGCAGGTGACAGCAGGGAAATAAATGGAGCAAGTTATATGAAGGGCTCGTTTTTGTGCAAATATTTTGGGCTTTATAAAATAAGGCTGTTTATTATAAATCTGTCTCCAGGATAAGGCTACCAGTCCCACAGGTGTCACCTGCAGTGGAGTTTTCGCTGGAAGACATGGAAAGTTGAGCTCTTGAGATTAAGTGTTGTTCCAGCTGCTAGGTCTGTTTTATAAATAGCACATCCCACTGGGGTGAGTGTTTGCTGCTGGGAGCAAATCGAGGGAGACAGCTGCACATTCTGGAAGCTTCTTCTTCCCCCGACCCTGTAGGGACTCTGGGAAGGGAAGTGTCCAGCTAAGAATGGCCATTGATCATGGGTGCCTTGGGGCATATTTGAGGTGACTGTTCCATGATGGCAGTAAGGAGGCACAGAGGATAGAAAGCTGACTGTGGTGTCAAGAAGATTTGAGTTCAAATCCACCCTTAGACATTTACCAGCTGTGTGACCCTGGGGGAGTCACTTAAGTCCAACCTCAGTTTCCTCATGTATAAATTGGACATAATAATAGCACCTATCTCCCAGGGCTGTTGGGAGGGTCAAATAAGATAATATTTATAAGGCATTTTTCAAATCTTAAAAGCATTATGTAAATACTAGCTGTTGTGATAGAGAAGTCCCTTAGATACTCTCACTAAACAGAGGGAACATTTGTTCCACCCTATGTAGAGATCAGATGTTCTCTTTCATTACATCATGAGTTCTTTGAGAGCAAGGGCTGGGGGTTGGTTTGCTTTGCTTTGCTTTGACTTCCTCCATATCCCTAGCACTTAACATAGTGTATAGTACATACTATAATAAATATATTACAACACTTAATATATTAAGCATTTAATAAATGCCTGCTGGTTCAATGGCAACTGAGAAAAAAAGATAGACTTCAAATTGCAGCAAGAAAGAATTAGGTGAGACAGAAGGGTGAACTTCCCCAAGGACTGAATGCCCTGGTCCTCTCTTCTTCCTCCTTCACATTCACCCATGTCAGCCCATCATCCCTCCAGTGTCTGCAACACTGGGTCCCCCCCCCCCCCGCCACTTTCTATTGTGGCCTCTGGAAGCCCTGTTTTCTTACCCCACACCATCCTCATGCTAGACTTGCTCTCCCTCCCTCCCCCACCCGCTGGTCTTTTTTATTTTATATTCAGTTATCTGTGTACATGTTTGTATTTACTCATCTGTATATATGTTGTTTTCCCTCAATAGAGCCCTTGAGGTCAGGAACTGTTTTCTTTTTTATGTCTGAGCCTGGCACATAGTAAAGGCTTGTCCCAATGAAGTAAACGGGCAACAAGCATTATTTGTGCCCTTCCTCTGAGCAGAACACAGTGCTAGAATCTGGGAGAGATATGCAGCTTCTAGGTAAGCCAGGATTCCTGCCTTTGTGGACCTTGTAGTCCAGTAATCAATCATCAAGCATTTATCAAACTGGTACTGACTTATGGGCAGCTGGGTGGCGCCATAGTGCATAGAACACTGGGCCTGGAGTCAGGAAGATGTGAGTTCAAATGTGGCCTCTGACACTAGCTGTGTGACCCTGGGCAAGTCACTTAACCCTCTTTGCCTCAGTTTCCTCATCTGTAAAATGAGGTGGAGAAGGAAATGGCAAACCGCTCCAGTATCTCTACCAAGAAAAGCCCAAATGGGTCATGAAAAATAGGACATGACTGAAACACATAAACAACAACACCTTCTATGTACCAAGCACTGTGCTAGGCACTGGTGATCCCAAACAAGGAATGAAACAATCCTTTCCATCAAAGAACTTACATTCATTAGAGAGGCTTATAATCTAATGGGAAAGTAGACTTTCTAGAAGGGGAGGAAGACACACACACTCACACACACCACACACACACACACACACACACACACACACACACACACACAGACACACACACACACACACAGACATCACCATAATACAAAATATTGTGTCGTGGGCAGAGAAGAGAAATAGAGTAATACGAGCCTCTCAAGACCCGAGTTCAAATCCCTTTTGGTGCTATCTGTATGAACCTTGGCAATCCCAATTTGCCCATCCATAAAGTGAAGATAAGGCTAGCAGCTAGCTCCAAGGTCGTGAGACTCAGACGAGATCGTGTGTATAAAACACTTTTCCAAACTTAAAACTCAAGATAAGTATTTATTACTCTTCCTCCTCCTGTTCTTCTTCTTTTTACTGTTATTTCGATTATAATACCTTTTAGATGGTTGATGGACTGAACTCAGATCTGTATCAGAGTTTAAATGAACAATGTCCAAGCACAGGATATCTGGCCTGAGTTAATTCAATTCCACAAAGCATTTATTAAGTTCTGATTAGGGAAAGTCTTGGTGCTGGCCACCATTTCCTCCTTGAATATCTACACACACACACACACACACACACACACACACACACACACACACACACGCACACACATACACATGCTAGACAACTAGAAGGTGCAGTGGATTGAGTGCTGTGCTTAGAATGAGGAAGACCTGAATTCCGATCCTACCTCAGATACTTTGTAGCTGGGGGACTCTGGGCAAATCACTTCATCTCCCTCAGTCTTGGTTTCCTCCTCTATAAACTGGGAATGATTTTAACAGCACCAGTCTTCCGTGGTTGTTGTGAGGGTCAAATGATACATGCCAAACATTTTGTAAACCTTAAAGTCCCATGTAAGTTCTAGCTATTGGTAACATTGTTCCTTATTCATCTGTGTCGACATTCCACGTTATCTCCTCCCAACAGAACAGAAGCTCCTTGAGAACAGGGACAATATCATTTGTGTTTCTGTATCCTTATTACCTACCACAGTGCCCCATATATAGTAGGCGCTTAATAAATGCTTGTTAGTAGGTTGAATGACTGGTTCCTCAAGGTGAGTCCCACTCTTCCTCTTTGTCCAGGGTCTCCCCAGGGAGCCCCTCACCCGGGCATGCTCAGTATAGAAACCCAGTTCCTAGGCTTCCAGTTCCTCGGGTCCCAGACCCGAGAGAGTGGCATTATAATATTTACATCCCCCTCATTTTAAAGGCTTCTGCTGGAAGTTTGGCTCCTTGCGGCTGATTCCAACGGTTTCCTTTGGTATTTTACAGTGCCTTCCTAATTTACTGCCTCTTTATGACTATAGTAAAAGGCCACACATCAGGGAATGCCATCAAACAGGAAGGAACGTCCTCTCTCCTTGTCAATTCAAGTTGAGCACTGTAATTTACATGAAAACCTTGTGGCTTAGGGTGTTTGCCTCCCCTGGAACCAGATTTGTCTCCCATTATGGAGACGAGATAATTAAAATCCTTCCCCATCCTTCGATGTGGAATTAGGTTAGCTCAGCTGATTGCCAATGCCAGAATGAAATTAGAAGTGTCATCTGGCCTTCTGTTGGGTACCATCCATTTTTTTCTCCAAAGGTTGTTGATGGCATTGGGGACTCAATCTGGGTTGAGCGTGGTGGGTATGGGCAGAAGGACAAGGTGCTTGGTCAAGATTTGGTCAAGAAAAGTGTTGATGGTGGATTTATAGGCAGGTCCCAGGGAGAGAGGAGGCAGCTAGGTGGCTCAGTGGATATAGAGGAATGGGCCTGGAGTCAAGAAGACATGAATTCAAATCCAGCTTCAGAGCTGTGTGACCCTGGAAATGGTGAACCACTCCATTATCTTTGCCAAGAAAACCCTGTGGACAGTATGGCCCACAGGGTTATAAAGAGTGTTACACCTGAGCAACAACATCCGAGTGAGATGGTCTAGGCAAGGCTAGCTTCTTCCCAATGGATCCAGTGTAGCACATGTGTAGAAGAAAGAGGTAAGGAGTTGGTTTTAAGATATGGTTTCTCAAAAAGAAAATTTTGGACCCTATTTCTCTTTACTTTTAGGTCCTTCCACTATATTAAGAAATGATTCTTAACCTGGAGTCTGTGAACTTGAATTTAAAAATATTTTGATGATTGTATTTCCATTTTATCTAGAGTGCCAGGTTTTCCATACAAAGTCATTTCAAGGAAGAATAATGATAAATAGGGTAGAGAGGGGACACCTAGGTGGTACAGTGAATAGTGCATCGGTCCTGGAGTCAGAAAGACTGGAGTGCAAATCTGATCTTAGACACTTGACACACTCACTGTGTGACCTTGGGCAAGTCACCTAACCTCAATTGCCTTGCCTTTGCCCCTCCAAACAAAAAACAAATGGGGTAGAGAGATCAGGATAGACCACTGGGAGGAAGCAGATGAGCTTTAAAGGGAAGTAGGGATTCTTTTGGGGCAGCTGGAGGCTCAGTGTATAGTGTGCTGGCTTCGGAGTCAGGAAGACTCATCTTCCTCAGCTGAAATCTGACTTCAGACATTAGCTGTGTGACCCTGGGCAAGTCACTGCACCCTGTTTACCTTATTTTCCTCATCTGTAAAATGAGCCAGAGAAGAAAACGGCAAACCACTGTAATATATTTGCAAAGGAAATCTCAATTGGGGTCCTGGAGATTTGGACCTGACTGAAATGACTGAGCAACAACAATAACAGCAAGGAATTCCTTTTAAGAGGCAGAAGAAAGAGGAAAAAAGCATTGCAGACATGGGCAGCAGGCTAGGCAAAGGCACAAAGATAAGCACGTATTGTTTGGGGAATAGCAAGTAGACTTGTTGGCTGTAATTTAGACTGTATAAAGAAAAGGCAGTAATGTGAAATCAGCCTGGAAAGAGAGTTTGGAGCCACCCCATGAGGGGCTTTAAATTCCAAACAGAGAAGTTTGCATTATATCCAAAAGGCCATAGGGAGCTGCTGGAACTTCCTTAGCAGAAAAGTGACACAGGCAGCCCTGTGCTTCAGGAACATTTCTTTGGCAGCTATGTGGAAGACAGATTAGAGTGGGGAGCCCCAGGAGGAGGGAAGAACCAAGAAGGAGGCTGTTATAATGGGGCAGGGGCCAGGTGATGAGGGTCTAAGTGGGGGTGATAGCTATTTGAGTGAAGAAAAGAGAATGAATGAGAAAGAGATTGTGGCTATTGATTAATTTTTCTGGGATTTTTTCTTCTTCCTCTTTTTTCTTTTTTTGCACTTTTTTTGTTTCTATTTTAAGGGATGAGTCTCTGGAAAGAGAGGGGAAGAGATATGAAAAAAAATTTAGGTTACATAAAGACAAAAGACATTAATAAAAATCTATTTTAGAAAAGATGTTGTGTAGAAAGAATCAGCACAGCTTGGTGACTAATTAGATGGGGATGGGGTGAGGGAAAAGGAAAGCATTGCAGATCATTTTGAGGTTGTGAACCTGGGTAACTGAACAGGTATGTTATTGCAGAAGTAATAAGGAGCCATTGAAGTCTCTTGAGAAGGAGAGGAGTGATGTGGTCAGACCTGTGCTTTAGAAATAGCAATTTGGAAGCTATATGGAAGCTTGAATGGAGAGGGAAATAGAAATATAGACAGGAACATTTAGGAAGGTAATGTGAATTTGGGGAGAAAGATAATGAATTCTGTTTTGGAAATGTTGAGTTTGACATGCCAGTGGGACATTCAGGTAGAAATGTCCAGCAGATGATTCATGATGACGAACCAGAATTCACAGGGGTGAGATGAGGACTGAATATGTGAATCTGAGAATGACTAATGTCAAGATAATTGAGTCCAGGAAAGCTGAAGAGATGAACAAGAGAGAGAGCCTCAAGATGGGTGCCAGCTTATTAGCAAGTTGAAATAGCAGCATCTTGTACCATGGTACATCCTCAGTTTGCAACAGCAAGATTGTCATCAGCCCTGAAAATGTCTGGCTTCACTATTGCCCCCAAAAGTGGTGTGGCTAGGCCAGTGCCTTTAAGAACCACCTTGGAAGTGTTCAAAAATTGTTTTAACATGTAATTGGGGGAGAAATATAAATATTTGAATATAATGTAGAATTATAGATAAATATAATATAGACTAGTATATTATATATTGATATAATAAGAGATATAGAAATATATGTATATATATTTAAAAATCCTGGTCTCCCTGGTGAACCCATTTCTGCCACTGTGTGACTAGGCAGGTAACTCAACCTCTCTGGACCCCAGGTTCCTTATCTGTTAAATGAGGATGAGCTCTTAAGTCCCCTCCAGCTCTGAATCCAGAGTATATAGGAATGGAATCAAACTAAAATGGAAATAAACTAAAAGGAAGATTGGGAAATGGAGGCAGGAAAAGGAAACTGAAGTTTATAAGGAAACAGGAATATGAAAAAAAAATAGATTCCTGTCTCATTCCTTCAAGTGCACATATTAGGGACCCAATACATGCTTGACAGAAAAAGCAGCAGCAGATGGAAGAGAGAGGGAAAGGGGAGGGGAGGGGAAGGGAGAGGAGGGGAAGGGAGGGGAGGAAAAGGGAGGGGAGGAGAGGGAAAGGGAGGAGAGGGGAAGGGAAGGGAAGAGAGAGGGGGAGGGGAGAGGAGAGGAGAGGAGGGGAGGAGAGGAGAGGAGAGGAAAGGGAAGAGGAGAGGAAGGGAAAGGGGAGGGGAGAGGGGAAGGAGGGGAGAGGAAGAGGGGAGAGGAAGGGGGGAGAAGGAAAAGAGAGGAAGTGGTCCTCCTAGTGGCAAAAATCTGGGTTCAAGTCCCACTCATGACACAACCTGTATGATCCTAGACAAGTCCATAGCCTCTCTCAGAATCCCAGGCTGATCTGCATTGGCAGAGAAATTTCCTTCACTGTTCACCAGTGAGATCACAAGTCAGATCCCTAAATAAACAAACAAATGAAAATGAATGAATGAATGAATGAATGGACCAATAACTGAGAAGACAAAGAGAAAAAGTGAAACCATCCTTGCCCTCCAGAAGATTCCATTTCCCCAACTGACAAGCCATAGGACCTACTGTGCAGGTTGTCTTGTACTGGGTGCTGGAGATACAACAAAAGCAATGAAACAATCCCTGCCCTCCAAGAACTTACATTCAACCGGGGGATGGGGGAGGGGAGGGGCATCACAGAAGTATTATGGAATAGAAAGGGCAAAATGCGTGAATAAAGTTACTCTCAGCCGGCAACTGTGCACAAAGTCCCTCCGTCAGAATTTGTTGCTTTGAAAGAAAGCTAGGAACAAGAGGCTGGTCACTGGGCTGGGGGCCGCCGAGGGCTCCCCGGGCTAGGAAGACCCCACGTGGGCATTCTTCATTCTCTGAGAGGTCTGGAGCCCTTCCACTTGCCCATGACAGAAGGCACCCAGAACCTGCCTCGTCACTGTCACTCATCAGTGTCAGTGGCATGTCCAGCCAGGGATAGTAACCCAGATGAAAGGTAATTTCCATTAGCGCTGGAGACATGTGCTGACGTCTCAGCCAGTGCAGGAGTGGGGAGGAAGCAGAAGAACCCTTTACTCCGTTACAACTCCAATCTCCAATATTAAAATTTCTGTCAGCCAGGGTGAACCCTGTCCTCGCTGCTTATAGCACAAGAGGCACTCCCCCTTCAAAGTTAATAAGAAACTAAGAAATTAATTTCCTGTCAGACGACTGTGCCCAGCAGTGATGGCTCAACGTTTTTCATCATCGGGAGTTATTTAAATAAAGAAGTAGTTGGGGGCGGGGGGGAGGACGGAAAGGGAGAGGGAAGAAACAGATGCCAACTGTCATCCCAGCCTTCTGGACTTTTACTGGAAGTGGGGCTTTGAAACTCGGAACACTTCAGAATAAGGTGGGGATGCCCAGAAAATGCCTTCTGGGAGCTGGAGCCATCTGGTTCTGGGAAGGTCACTGTGCTTCTCGTTTGTCCTGTGTTTCCATAGTGCTTTGCAAGCCTGAAAGCATGATATAAACATGTATTGTGGTGAAGATGATGCTTTCCATGAGCATTCCAAGGTCAACACAGACCAACTATGCCATGCCTTCCTTGCACCTCCAGCGGTGTAACCAAGGTGGGGCAATCAGGAGTTTGCCCCAGGGCAATGAATTTAGACAACACTGACTGGCCCCTCCATCAGCCTAGAAACAACTGAGTTCAGCATTTAGTTAAGCAAAAATAATTAGTTAAACTAGGAAGAGACCAGATGTTGGCCTTCCCAGAAGTAGCCTCAGGTAACTCGGGATCTTTGTATGTCCACAAGGGTTTGGTATCCTAGGATCTCTCCCTTTCCATCAGCTGAATTCATATTACAGTGGTGAATTGAGGGCTATTTTGTGCTGCTTACCCGGGCAGCCAAAATTGCTGACAGTTATGACAGTATGATACTTAGGGAAGGAGATTCATCTTTTGGGGAGTAACCATGTAACAAAGTGAATCCAGGCAGAAAGGAGGGTTCTTATGCTTTACCTGGACCAGGAAGCCTAGAAGAAAACCTCAGGCAGAAAGGGAACCTGTTTTCACAGCCACCACCAGCCAGAGACCAAGGAGATGGCTTCCAAGATAGAGGGGTGCCTCACTTGATAGGGAAGGGAAGGAGAGAGAAGGGGAGGGAGGAGAGGGAAGTGGAGGGGAGGGGAGGGAAGGGAAGGGAAGGGAAGGGAAGGAAACAGGGAAGGGAAGGGAAGGATCAAAGATGACATGGAATTTTAGAACCCAGGTGATAGAGAGGCTACTGATATTATTAACAGAAATGGAGTGTGTAAACCCTCACCATTTTTAATCTATCCAAATCAAGTGATATAGATATATATATATATATATATATATATATATATAATGTTATGTTATATTATATTATACTATACTATATCATATCATATCATATCATATGTCATATCATATCATATCATATCATATATTATCTCTATCAAATTCAATAAGGAGGTCCATGTTGGAGTAAAATCATTGACTGTAGTCACTAGGGTACCATTGATGACTTTTAAGGCAGCCATTTGTGTAAAGTGGTGGTGGTGGGAACAAGATTGCTGGGAGGCCTTGAGGAGTGAATGTGTGGTGGAGAAGCAGAGACAGGGCATTTAGACAACTGTGATAATAAATATGATGGTGAATGGATGGTGACAGAAGAGGCAGTAGCTAAAGGAAGTAGCAGTTCTGCTTTCCAAAAGGAGAAGCCTGAGAGTGCTGGTAGGCAGCAGAGAAGGAGACCGATGAGATGGGAGATAGATAAAAAAAAAACTTCAAAAGAAAGGGGGGAAGTGAGGACCTGGGGGAGAAGAGAGGCGTTTGCATCAAAGACATACATGGAAGGGTTCACCTCGCTGAGAAGAGGGCACTTACTCTGTAGCAGGAGGGAAGGAGAGGATGGGCCAAGACCCCAAGAAATGGAGGGGAGGGAGGGAGAAGGAGAAGTTGAAGATGCTCCAGGTTGAATTCTCTCTGTCTCCTCAGGGCAATAGCAAAAAAGTTGTTTTTTTTAGGAGTCAAAGCCTCTTGCTGAGTTAGGTGGGCCGGGAATCCCTTCCTCCCCCCCTCACTCCCGGCCTCCCTACTGCTGACCTCCCTTCTCCCATCTCTCCATCGCCTCTCAGAGCCGGCCGGTGTCTGGGGCACCTGCCTCCTCCCTGACTTAAATCAGGCTGGGGCTTGTATTGAAAAGTGCTTAATTTTTACAATTACAATTGCTAAAAATTATACTTGCTGCAATTTTATTTTTTCTCACTCTCCTCTAATTATTTTGTACTTATTTACCCAACAAATAGCCCCTATTTGGGATTATTTGGGTTATCAGGGTATTCCATTTATTCATTAGGATATGTTAGTATTTGTTATATCCTTATTGAGATATGTCCAAAATAAGGATATTTGTTATACCCAAATAAGGGTGGCTGGCTGGAGCCATAGTACATAGAGTGCTGGACTTGGAATCAAGAAGACTCATCTTGAGTTCAAATCCTGCCTCAGAGGCTTACTAGCTGGGTCACCCTGGGCAAGTGATTTAACCCTGTTTATCTCAGTTTCCCCAACTGTAAAAAGGTGCTGGAAAAGGAAATGGCAAGCCCCCCCAGTATCTTCACCAAGAAAACCCCAAATGTGGTTACCAAGAGTTCAACATGACTGAAAAAACAGAATAATAAATAAGGATATATCTTTATTTGAGATACTTGTTATACTCTGCCAGTATCACAAGGCAGGATCGTAGAATTGGAAAGCTGAAAAGGACCTTAGTGGCCAGCTGGTCCAATCCATAAAAGGAGTCTCCCAATAACATACCTGAGAAGGGGTCATCCAGGCTCTGCCCTGGGACCTCCAAGGTGAGGGAATCTACGGAGGCATCATATTCTACTTTAGGACAGCTTGAAGTTAGGAAATTTTCCTCCCTCAGTGCCAAGCACATGCTTTGTATACAGCAAGTACTTCATAAATGCTTGTTGAATTGGATTGGAGGTCCTTCTATCTCCAGCACCTAGCACAGCTTGCTTATTAAGCATCCTGGATGCTTTGTAACTGTGAATTGAATTAGGACTCTAGTATAGT
>CM053582.1:91838888-91866289 GCA_028627135.1 Pseudochirops cupreus
CTTTAGTGGGAAGTATCTTTGTGTGCGTTTTGGAGTTCCAGGATTGGTTTAGAGTCCTATTTTATGGGTATTTTGGGGTGGCTATGTGAGAGCTGCGCTATGTTGCTGCTTCTACGCCGCCATCTTGGCTCCGCCCCCCTCCAGTATCTTTTTCAATAAAACCCCAAATGGGGTCACAAAGAATCAGATATGACTGAAATACAATAATAAGCCATTCCAATTAGATAAATAGGAAGCCACCACAGAGGGCTGCTTCCTCCCCACTTAGGCCCCACCTTATTCTCTTTGCTAGTGATGGCTTTATGGTATCTCAAGGACTTGTTCTCCCCCCATGGAGCGGTGGCCTAGATATTCTCTCCAAACAGGGTTTTGTGCCCCAAGGGCTGAAGTCTCTCCTTTCCTCTACTCAACTGATATTATCTGTAAAAGCTTCTCAAGGGTGTCTTTCCTAGCTTCTCATAGGCATGGCTACTTTCTGTCATGGCCCCATGTTACAGTTTCCCCACAGTATGATATTCCTAAGGTTCTGTGGTTGTGTTCAAAGGGGCTGTGGTAGGGACTGTAGTAGCCCTTTCATCTCCAGGGATGTCTGACACCAGAGCTCCCTGCCGTGCCCAGTCTCTGGCTGCCAGGGGTTCGAGATCACAGAGAAGCAGCGGTTGGCTTGCTGGGCCCTGACTAATCACAGCCATCGGCTCAGCCTTACCCAGATAGGGGGTTTACTCTTGATCCTCAGGGCTGGGCCCTTCCATGTGGCAATTGCTCTGGAAGGGTGCTCTGCTCCCCCGCTTGAAACACCAGAGGAACTCAGAGTATTGGAAAGTAAGCAGGAAGGATGGCCTGAAAGTTATGACAGTTCACTGGGAAAATCAAGAGGTCTGGGCTCTGGTGACAGATGAATGAACGAATGAATGAATGAATGAATAAGTTAATTAATGAATTAAAAAGCAATTAATAAATGCTTACTCTTTGCCAAGTGTCATGCTAAGTGCTGGGGACAGAAAAACTAAAAATGGAGACAGTCCTTGCCCTCATCCAGGATCTTCCCTCAGCTCCTGGGGCCTCCTTACCCTGCTCCCACCACTGCCTGGTCACCCTGGATGGTCCTCTCCAAGGCCTGTCCCCTTTCTCCCATTGGTGAATTCTTCCTGAAGCTTCCTTTTTGTAGAAGCCTGGCCTGGCTTCATTCATTCTCCTGATTTTCTGGATTTCAAAACCAGAACCAGTGGTTCCCTTTATTCCTGCCCTATCCCACTTTTCATCCCTTTTTTGTGTGTTGCCTTCCTTCGGTAGAGTATAAGCCTCTTGAGGGCAGGGACTATCCTTTTTCATTGTATTTGTGTCTCCAGTATTCAGCACAGCGCCCAATACATAGCAAGTCTTTAATAAATGCTTGTTTCCTTCCTTCTCTCAACAAACTTACATCTAATTGGGGGAGACAATACATGTATGGAAATGGGGGCCAAGGAGGGATAGTTTAACTTGGAAAACACCAAGGGGTAAAGAAAAATGGGTGGAGCCGCCTGAACATAGCAGGGACTCATCAGTCAAGATGGGAGTACCCCAGAGCAGAAAGGGTTAAACCTCCCATGTATAGTCTCTGGTATGAGGGTGTGGAGGCAAGGTGTCATGTGGGCGACACTGGTGAAGTCACTTGACTTTTCTGGGCCTGTTTTCTCATTTGTAAAATGGACCCTATGCTATCATACCACCCAATGCGGTATAGCCACATTCATAGCCCAAAGGGCCCTGGATCTGGAGTCAGGAGAGCAGACTTCAAGTCCCAGTTCAGTCGTTCACTAGCCACATGACCTTAGGAACAGGTCTTTCTATCTCTAAGCCTCAGTTTCCTTATCTGTGAAATAGTGGTGAAAATACCTGTCATATGGTGCAGTAGTTAGGGCACTGGATTTGGAGTCAGAAGGCTTGGATCCAAACCCAGCCTAAGACACGTACTAACCAGGTAGTAGACTCAGTACTTCAAAGCACTCTTCCACACCTCTGACTCTCTGTCCATGGTCCTGGTCTCTACCTTGAAGGGCTATTGTGTGGCTCAAATGAGATAATGTATATTAAAGTACCAGACAAACCCTTTTGGTCATAAGGATAAAAATGAATTAACCAATGGAAAAACACCACTGAAGAGTTCCCACCATCATAGAATTAGTATGGGAACATCCCATTATTAACTGACTTGTTGAGAAAGCATGGAGTAATGGCTGGAGACCTAACCAGGGAGTCAGGAGGAGAAAGCACAAGTGCCACCTCTGACTCATACTGGCCATAGTACTCTGGGCAAATGACTTCACCTCCTTTAACATCCTAGATGACAAATAGCAGAAAAATTGCCAATCAGCATCAATAAAGGGAGTTTCTCCACCAGGAGTTCCCTATGTTGATGAAATCACAGGTTCAGGAAAAAAATGATTGTTGTCCTCTAACTGGACTGTCTGATATGCCATTAGGGCTTCCTCTCTGGCTAGAGGAAGAGAAGGCATGAAATAATGGCCAAAAGAACAATCCGATAGAACCAGAGAACCAAGTTCAAAACCCAGCTCGGCTCCTTGCTACTTGTGAGACCTCTGGAAGGTCACTCTTCCCTCATCCCACATCAGTTTCTTCTGTTAAGTAAAATATTAGATAAATGATTCCTTCCAGCCCCAGAGCCTATGATACTAGTGACTGTAAGCTCCCTGGGTGCAGGGACTGCTTGCTTACAATACTATGAGGCTATACATTCCTTGAGGATAGGGGTGCTCTGATATTTATGCTGTAAACTCCACAATGCCTAGCACAGAGCTGGGGATAGATGAATAAATACTTGTTTATTGGGATAGAGTAGAAAGGGAAGAGGGGAAGGGGGTGCTTATGCAAGGGTGAATATTCTCTTCTGACAGGTCTAGAGAGGGGAGCAGACCATAAATGTACCTGCAGGAGGGAAGTTGGGACCTTATCAGGTTACCCTCTGATCTTAGGGCCTTGGCAGCTACAATTTCATCCAGAGACAGAAAATTCCTAAAGATGTTCCGCAAATACTCCATTTAGGGGCTCCCTGTTACATTAGCAATGAATGAATGGAAAAGTCCTTATCAAACATTTACTGTGTGCCAAGTGCTGTGTTGAATTCTGGGGGATGCAAATACAAAAGTGAGACAGTCTCTCCTCTCAAACTTATATTTTAACAGAAGGAGACAACATAGCTTTGGAAAGTTTCAGGAATGGTGAATTGAGCCATAGGGAATGAGATGGACATGCCCTTTCTAGGAGCCATGGTGGTATTGATTTGATTATGGTTCCAGAACTAGAACTGGGCAACTGGACAATGACCTGGAAAAAGGGAGTAAAGGTGGCTGAGGCTCACCTGGAATGGTGGGCCAGGTGAGGTACTAACCAATCAGGAGACTGAGGCCCCAGGGAAGTTCTGAGTTAATACCTTCAGGTTATGGTCTTTCAAGCACATCACCTAGTGAGAAATGGTTACATATTCCTTAGCTTTCACCCTTCCCCTCACCACCAACTCAGTAGTGGTGACTCCATTGGGTAGTTTTATAGGTGGCCCAATCAGGGGTCATGGAGCAGAGAAATCATAGAATGTAGAGGTTACCAGTGGGACCTGGAGGGGAACTGAGGATGGCCAGTGCCAGTGTATTGAGAAAGATCTGTGGATAAATCACCAAATGGTTTCAGGAAGAACCTAGGCCAAGGAGGCTTGGAAGGGTCATCTGGGAATACTTGGGTAGTGGCAGAGTAGGGTGGTCTTGAAGCATTCTGGTGCCAAGGTAAGATCTGTTCTCCTGTTTTGATTGGTTCAGGAGCAAATGTATGGGCGGGGGGAGATGAAAGGATGTAGCTAATCTGAGGAGAGTCCCTTGGTCCCTCACCAACTCTCCCTGTGTTCTCTCTTCTAGAACCCTGATATTGTGCTGGTGCACTATCTGAATGTCCCGGCCATTGAAGATTGTGGCAAGCCCTGTGGCCCCATCCTCTGCTCCATCAACACTGACAAGAAGGAGTGGGCAAAATGGACGAAGGAGGAGCTCATTGGGCAGCTCAAGCCAATGTGTGAGTATACCCAAGCCTGGACTGGGCTCTCCCATACATTCAAAAAAATGAGGAAGCATATTCTTTAGCCACCAGGGGCCACAGTGTCCACTGTAACCCATCTAGGGTAGGCTGGTTGGTTGCAAGACTGAACCACCAACTTATATTTCTATTATAATATTATATATAAGTTTATATTTAATAAGATCTATCCTTTTATCTGTTAATGTGCAATATCTCAGATCTGTTGGGGCCAGTATTCTCAAGATCTACCTGCGAGATGAACCCCAATAATTAAAGACACAATTCTAAGAGAGACATAAAGAGGAAAAGGCATATTGAATATGAGTTATCAGACACATGAATTATAGGGGAGATTCTTAGCTTAATCACAGACACATGAACCCAGTATAAGTTGAGATATACAAAGCACACAGATTATCAGGAGAAATCCCCAGATCAGTATAAACATGCAAATACACTGTCATAGCAAGAAAATCCATTTTGTTATAATGTAGAGTACAAGTCAAGAAAAGACTTTATTACATATATAATAAAGAAAGATGCATCGGTTGGCACATAGAAAAGTAGGTCTCCATAGGGCAAATGGGTTTCTGAATATAAACCATTTCTCATAGGGCCTTACAGGACACAGAAAACACAGTCATCTGAATTTACAACCAGTCAGACATTGACCTTGGGGAAAATTTATTGTGTTTTGGGGGAGGAAAGACAGAAACTTCATAATCTGTTGGTCTGTCCTGATCTGCCTCTTGCCTTAGGGGTCCAGACCAAGGCATACTGTTTGTCTTTTAGTTATAATTGCACAAGAATTGTGGTAAAGGAAGATAAAACATAAGGATTAGATGTGACTGCCCAATTTACATTGAAATGGGGATTTATTCTCAAATGGCATTGTGCGTGGTAACAAAGAGGCATTAAGATACTTGCCCTCTCTCCTACCACACCAGGAAAGGGAAAAAATGGTTCCTAGGTAATGAGAACAAAATCCTTACCAACAATTCTAAAAATGTAAGACATACCATTGTTCTTAAAAAGATGTTGCCAGTGGAATACCAATCAACACCTGTCCTAGACCTAATGGGGCCTGCCATGTGGCCACCTAAGAAGGATAAAAGCGCCTTAGAGTACTGCTTGGTCTACCAGAGAAAAGAGGAGGAGCAAGAGAAAGAGAGAGAAAAAAAACTCAGCTTCCTCATCCCACCAAAAAGGAAGAGAGGCCAATTAGAAAGAGCAGAGGCAAAGAATTTATATTGTCCAAGACACCAGGCAGAGAAGGAAGAGTGAGAGAGCATTTCCAAGTCAACCAGAGGGAAGGAAAGCAGAGTCAAGAGAGTAAAAACTTGTATCTTAAAACTTTTATCCCTGCTTTCATTCTAATCTAGTCATATGCTCCTAGTGAGGTTGCTTCTTAATCAGATCTGGGGATATTCTGTTCTGCCTTCCTTGAGGGCCAGAAGCAACATCATGCCTTCTATGTCCCAAGTTCTGCCAAATTCGAAGGTCAGTGGAGATTCCCTCCTCATTTTTCTAAGGAGTCAGCTGTGAATCAAGGGGTCCTGCCCTAGTAATAATAGAAAGTGACCATCTCAATCATGACCAATTACTGTGGAGCACTCTTTCCTAAGATCTCCTGAACTGTGTAGAGCCAAGGGAGGAAAAGTGGGGGATTTCTGCCCCCTTCCCATCCGAATTAGCTAGAAAATAATTTTATGTCAGTTGATAACTTAAGATATTGAGAAGAGTTTCGGGGTAGACAGGCTCCTAAACTCAAGAATCTGGAATTCCAAGTAGATTCACAAAAACACCACGAGTCAAGGGGAAGATGCAGAAAGCTATTACCAGCTATCCAAGATCACATAATTGTCTGTGCCCACCAATTATTCTTCTTAGTGCCCTGAAAAATAAACCTCTGAGTGTCCATGCCTAGATTGTACAATGGCAAAGAAGGAAGGAAGGAAGGAAAGAAGGAAAGAAAGAAAGAAAGAAGGAAAGAAGGGAGGGAAGAAGGAAGGGAGGGAAGAAGGAAGGGAAGGAGGAAGGAAGAAAGGGAGAGAGGGAAGAAGGAAGGGAGGGAGGAAGGAAGGAAGGAAGGGATGGAGGGAAGAAGGGAGGGAGGAAGGGAAGAAGAAAGGAAGGGAGAAAGGAAGGCAGGAAAGAAGGAAGGAAGGGATGGAGGGAGGAAGGGAGGGAGTAAAGAAGGAAGGAAGGAAAGAAGGAAGGAAGGAAGAAAGGAAGGAAAAATAAAAGAAAAAAGGAATTATAAATTTTTCAGAAAGTTTAAAGGGGATGCATTTGCATTACATTAACAATAACATATATGTGTGTGTATATATATATATGTATATATATATATATATATATATATACGTATACATACACATGTAACTTTTTCAAAGCATTTTTTCTTTACAAAGTATTTTCATATCTGTAATTAGCTTGTTCAAAATAAAAGAAGTAAAACAGGCATTATCCTCATTTTCTAGATTTAGAAACTGAGTCACTGAGGACCTCAACATAGGCTCCTTTCAGAAAGCTGTAAATAAGCCTGAGAGCCTCCAGAGAAGGGAGACCAGGACAGCAAAAAGTCCTCCAGATTATGCCTCGTGAAAACTGACTGAAGGAATGAGGGCTATTTAGCGTGGAAGTGAGAAGGCTTGGAGAGACACAATTACCTGCATATGAAAGATTATTATGTGAGAAGGGTTGTCACAGCTTTAGTCTTTATTTCAGGGAAAACTTCTTAGCCACAAGAGCTGTCCCAAAATACAATGGTAAGCTTGGAAAGGGGAGCAGTTCCCTCCTCACTGGAGAGCTTTAGGGGAGAGGTAGAAGGACCATTTGCTAGGGATGTCATCGAGGGACTCAGTCTGGTACAGGTCAGAGTAGATCATCTCTTTTGTCCTTTGAACTCTGTGATTCTGCCATTTTGATAGGTTAAGGCTAAGGTCACACAGCAAATTAATAGTGGCACAGACAGTAGCAGAAGGCCCATCTCCTGCCTCCTGGACCTGGAACAAGGTGACCAAAGCAAGATGGTAGGTTTAGGGATCCCTTAACTGACCAGAGACACAACTGGGGCTGAAGAACTGAGAAGGGAGGCAGGGCTGACAATC
The DNA here is from genome assembly GCA_028627135.1 of Pseudochirops cupreus. Lineage (NCBI taxonomy): Eukaryota > Metazoa > Chordata > Mammalia > Diprotodontia > Pseudocheiridae > Pseudochirops > Pseudochirops cupreus. Next base: position 91,846,067 of record CM053582.1, read on the forward strand.
TCACTGGCTTTCAGCTCCTCTCATGTTCCCATGACCTCCCCCAGGCCTTCCTCACCCCCTCCAGGATGTAGCTTGGTCTGGTCAGACCATTCCAGACAGTTCTGCTCCATCTGGGTGGTAGATGGATGACTATAATTGAGTTGGATTTCATTTTTGTCAGCAAAGAGCTACGTTCAGAGGCATCTGTCAGGTGCGAATGGCTGAATGCAAAATAGCAAGCCCATCAGGGAATTCCTTGCCCAAGGAACTGGTGCCCAGCCTACTCCTAATTGACACGGGCTGCAGCTCCCCGGAAGCTGCTGGAGAAAGGACAGTTGTTCCCCGCCATTGGCCAGCTGGGCTCCCAAAGAGTGGCGTGTTTGCCAGTCACATCCTATAAAATCGTATGTCCTCCAGGATACTGGCCAGGGACCGCACTGCCACAAGATACTGCTCTAGTCTAGAAGAATCGTTACATATTTATCAGCTGGGGACCCAGAAAAGGCAGGCAGCAGGTTTGCAAGCCCAGGCTGATCTCGACAGATGCAGTTTTCTGAGACCTTTAGAAATACAGGATCTTCCCTGGCAGCTGGCTTTGGTGAGGCAGAGGTCTCCCCAACAGAATCTAACCTCTTTGTAGTGGACAAGCTGAGAGCCCAGCCCTTCCCAGGCAGGGGTAGGAGACAGAGAAAAATAATTACACCTCCCCTTCCTCTCCGAAGGGATTGTATACAGATGGAGGCTTAGCTGGGGGCAATCTCACCTTAATTTTTTGAGAAAAAATAATAATGCCTGACATTTACACTGACTTTAAAAGTTTGTAAGTGAGTCAATAAGCATTTATTAAGCACCAGCTTTACATTCATTTTTTCGTCTGCTCCTTACAATATCTGGGAGGCCAGAATATATGATTATTTCTCAATGGGCTTAGTGACAGAAAGACAAGCTTTAATCTTGCCTGAGACACTTAACTAGCTATGTAACCCTGGACAAGTCCACTGACCAATTTCTCAGCCTTGGTTTCCTCATCTGTAAAATAAGGGGATTGGATTCAATGCGAAGGGGAAGGGAATAAGCATTGATTAAACTCCTACTGCATGTCAGATCCCATGCTAAACTCTTTATGAATATTGTCTCATTTAATCCTCATTACAACCCTGAGAGGTCAGTGATATCATTATCAGATGGGAAATCAAGGCAGACAGAGATGAAGTGACTTGCCCAGGGTCACACAGCTAATAAGTGTCTGAGGCCCGATTTGAACTTGGGTCTTCCTGCCTCCAGGCCTGTGGCTTTCTCCACTGTGCCCCCTAGCTGCCTCTTGCAAGGTCTTTTCCAGCTCCAAGTCTAAGATTTTGTGATGTTACGATGATAGAAACTGGGTCTTAGGAGGTAAAATGACTCCTCCAACATCACACAAGTAAGAATAACAACCGTGTTGCTACTTAACGTTTGCAGAGCAAACACACATGAGGAAACTGAGGCACAAGTGGTTAAGTGACTTGTCCAAGCTCACAGTGCTGGTGCCCAGCTCTCCCTGCCTCTGTGTCCCTCATGCCCCCTGCTGCGCTCTGTCTGGCTGTAGAAAGGTCTCCTGTAGGACGCTCTAGGACAGTGGTGTCAAGTGGGGGCCATTAACAGGAACCCCACACGGGGAGAAAACCACATATCCATACATTTGTTATATTGTATTTCTTATTTATTTTGTTAATATTTCCTAATTACATTTTAATCTGGTCCTACTCCCCTGATGTCACATCAGCATAAGTACTTGAGCGTCATTTTTAAAGTCAGAGGCAGGATTCCATTGCCAATATCAAGCATCAGAGAGGAGAGGAAATGACTCCAAAGATCAGGAGTCAGAAGGGCCCTGGGCATCTATCCTGCTCCTGCGTCACCTGGCCGGTGCTCATCCCAAGACCTCCCAAGGCAGCCCTTTCCTCGTTGGGATCACTCTAACTGCCAGGAAGTTCGGGGCTTTTTGATTTTTCCTGACTCTGTGCCTCAGTTTACTTTTTTGCATCTTCCACTCATTGCCCTTAGCTCTACCTTCTAGGGGAAAAAAAACCAGAACAAGTTAAACCTCTGTCGTCTTGCTGTTCCATTTGCTACCAGATCCCCTTCCTTGCCCCAAGCCTTCCTTTCTCTGAGCTAGCTGCTCTGGGTCTGGACCAGTGGGGCAGAGAGCCCAGACTTCTCTCTCTCTAGAAAGAAGCTACATCCTGCCAGCAGCTTCAAACAAATCGTGATTAGATGGGGAGTCTGTGCCTGGTTCCATTTTCCCCTCATCCCCCTGGGACAGCACAGGGACGAGAAGAGGATGTCTGCCTGAGAAGCTTTGTTGCATATCTGAAGGGGGTGGTTTTTAATCACAGGCTCATAGATTTGAAGCAAGAAGAGACCTGGGAGGTCTCTTTTTATAGATACATGTGAGGGTTGGGCACAAGGACATCTGAGAGACACCGAGAGAGGTTAAGGGACTTGTCCAGGGTGAAATAGCCAAGTGCCTGAGGCACTTGAACTCAGGCCTTCCTAAGCCCAACACTATGAAAATGGCCCTGGCAGTCCAAGGACAAGATGTATTTTTTCACCTCATTTTGGCCACCAGCTCTCTACGTGACCTTGGGCAAGTAAGTCCTTTTCCCTTTCTTAGCCTTATTTTTTTCTCTTCTGTCAAATGAATGGGTTGGGCCACTCAGTCTCTCAAAATTTGAGATTCTGTGATTCAAGGTTCTGCAAAAGACTCAGTCATGAGGGCCCCTAAAGAAGGGCCCCTGATAAATCAGAGGGCTGTGGGATTTCATCAATGGAAGCCGCTTCACCTCAAGCCCTGGCTTCTTCCTCCAGGAAGCCTTGCATTATCCCGCCAGCTTCCTTCCACAGCTGCCTTATGACCATTCATTCTGTATTTATCTTGTGAGTTTACTGATATATGTATGTGTATATGTATATGTATATGCATATGTGGGTGTGTATATATATATATCGACCTCTCCAAGGTCTCTCTTTTCACTTGGATTTCTATAGTCCTCTGCCAGGAAAATGAGGGAATTATTACACTCAGGGCCTATTCTTGTCTTGACTTGATCAGATGCCTCCCATTTGGAAAAGAATGCTCCAAGACCTGAGGAGCAGATGCTTGGTCCCAGCCATCACCAGCCCCTTCTGGGCTACCCTCAGCCAGTCCAATATGAGCATCCTTAGCTCTGGTTGCCAAAGGGATCTATCAGGGAGTGCGCTTGAGGGAAGATAATCCTCTTGAAGTGGCCAGCACAGTCCAGGCCTCAGTGACTAAGCGCCCCTTCCTCCTGTCTCTGCTGCCTTAAACAACTCTGACCCCATGTTCCACACCACCCAACAAGCATTGATTAAGTACCTGCTATATTCCAGGCACTGCATTAGGCCCTGAGCACACAAAGGCCAAAGGAGCCATGGTCACTGACCTCAAGAGGTACACTGCCCAGGTGTTCTCTGAACATTATTTCTTAAACCTTCTTCGTTCCTTTCCCCTTGCTCATTCATTCATTTGTCCATTGAATGAGCATTTATTAAGTTCCTGCTTGTACAAAAGCTTGTTGGGAACTGAGGAGAAAAAAAAAAAAAACAAAGAAAATCTGTCCCTGTTCTGAAGATGTTATATTCTTTTGGCATCATGCCCTCTGCATCCCTAATTCCTTCCTCTCTCTTCATCTGTATTGTTGTTCAGTTGTTTTTCAGTCATGTCCAGCTCATCGTGACCCCATTTGGAATTTTCTTGGCAGAGATACTGGAGAGGTTTGCCTTTTCCTTCTCCAGCTCATTTTACAGATGAGGAAACTGAGGCCAAAAGGGTTAAGTGGTTTGCCCAGGGTCACACAGTTAGTAAGATTTGAACCCAGGAAGATGTCTATCCAACAAATGTTTATTAAGCATATTAACAAATACTTGTGTTCAAAAGAATGCTCTAGGAGCTGGGGACATAAAGACCAAGGAGAGAGTAACCCCTGTACTTGGGGGGTGTTGCATTCTTTTGAAATCACCCCTTCCCCATGCCTTTTTTTCCCATCCCTCCTCCTTTCATTCAGCTCCGGCCCCTTTCATCCACAGGGCACCCATCCTGGAAAGGCCAAGAACTGGGAAGAAGGGGGAGGAGGCTCCTGCCGCCATGTCAGTCAGAAATAACACCCCCTGGGGTTGACGCTAGAGTCCACACAAACCAGAAGAGATGGGGGTTGGGGACGGGAGGGAGATCGGACTGGGACTCCAGCATTTTCACTGAAGGGAGATGTGCAAGCCTGTTCAAAAGCCTGCAGTGCATCAAGAAAATTATGTAAAACTACAGCAAACTCCCCATAAATCTAATAACACTTGGCTCTCTCTGGTCTCAGGAGGGAGAGAGGAGCTCCGCACAATTATTCAGAGTGCGTATGCATGTACATGTCTCTGTTTATGGATGCACATCCTGGGAAACACATCTCGGGAAATATAACCCAAATAAAAACCTCAGATTCTGATCAGACTTGGAACACGACTGGGGCGCCCATTCACTGTGCTGGGGGGAGGAGGAGCAGAGGCTCACTCTGAGCCAAGAAGGCATCAGATTGGGTTCCAGAATCAAGCATGCCTCAAAACTCAGGAGCCAAGCACATTAGCTTCATCACATTTTCACATAAATCACATTCTTTCAAAGACTTCACAGTTTGACTTCCTGATGTTTCCAAATTTCTCTGCCCTACAGCAGAGCTGTCAGGGATTTAATCAAAATGTTGTGTGTATGGACGGTGAAGGGAAATTCTAATCTGCAGCCACCTCTTCACCTGTTGCATAAAGGATATAGGCCTCCTTTGTTGGGAGGAGATGCAACCAGGGCTGGGCAATTAGAGCATTGACCCAAGGTGCTGAAATCTCTTGGCATGTTAGAAAAAAACTGAGCTTTAACATTTAGCAAGAATGATTGGTCAGAATAGGAAGCTAACAGTTGGCAGCATGTCCAGCAGTGGTCCTTGAGATGTCTTGAGGTCTCTGCCCAGACCAGCATCCTAGAATCTCTTCCCAACAATTTAATTTGTCTTTAAATATTGATTTGAAGAACCATGTTATGCTGTTTGCCCCAGGCGTATTTTCTGAAGCCACCAGGGGGACAGAATTGCTAATCACTCTCTGATCTTCAGGATTTTTCAAAGTGGGGATCATACTCAAAAGAACAGCAACCATGAACTTCTTTATGGTACAGTGGGAAGAGTTCTGGTCTTAGACTCAGTAGTACCTCAAACATGTGTGGCCCTAGGTATAGTAGAAGACATGCTGAATATGGAGCCAGATGAATTCAGTTCATTTCCCATCTCTTCCACTTATTCCCTGTTTGACATTGGGCAAAGCATAGAACCTCTCTGAGCCTCCATTTCTCCATCTGTAAAATGGAGAAAATAATCCCTGGAGTGTCTGCCTCACAGGAGGTTGTGGGGCTTAAATTAGTGAATATATTTAAGTCATTCTGCACACTTTAAGGCATGGCACAAACATCATCTCATACTGCAATCATTATTTGGCAAGACCTGGGCTCCCAGGAATATGAAGACTCCCTCCAAAAAGATGCAGACTGCTACTCTTCTATGCCTGCCCATCCCACCCCACTCTTGTCTATGTCCTTCAGTAGGCTCACCATTGGGGTCCCACCCAATGTGCGAGAGGCCTTGTCTGAATTCCCTTGACATTGTGTGGATAGCAGTGGAGCACAGAGATACAGAGGTTGTCCAGTGGTAAGCTGCCTTTGGTTCTCACTCTGTGATCGGCTCATCTTTCTTTTTCTCAATTACATATTTCCTTAATTCCTTCCTTTACTTTGCCCCTCCATTATAATCTCTCTTTTGTGGAATGTGTAGGAACCTGCTCACACCCAGTAGGGGTCTTTCCATTGTCATTGGAGTGATTACTAACTGAAATTCTTTGGTGGTTGTAATGTTCCATGATAGCTCATTAGCAAGGATAATTAATTATAATGGGAAGCTACCAAACAGCCTAAGCATCCTGTCTTACCTCCAGGGGAACCCCTTTCCCCATGTCCCCCTCCATATCTGTCCCAGGGCCTTTAGTCTCTGGGCCCCTCAACTCAAATGCCTAAAAAGTGAATCTTGCTCAGTGTTCCAGCCATGGTTTGTGGAATTGATATAAGCTTAAGATAAATTTGAGTATTTCATATCAGAGACAGATATTCCACATTCCTCATCAGGAGTTTTTTATTTCCCTCCATAGGAAGGTGTGAGGGAGACATTAAAATACCCACTCCTTCAGGTAGCAGGGAAACACAGATTCCCAAAGATTCTTCCCAACTTTAGCAATTCCATTGCAACCAGAATGGGCAGATCCAGATCCCTAGAATCTAAGCTATAGGGTGATTGATTCAGAGCTGGAAGGGACCTAGGGGCCATGCAGTTCAATTTCCTCAGTCGATAAATCAATCGATAAATATGTGCCAGGCATCATGCTAAGTGCTGGGGATACAAAAAGAGACAAAAGATAGGCCTTGTCCTCAAGGAATTGATAATCAAATCCCTCATTTTGCATGAGGCCCAGAGTCCCACAGAGGGGAAGTCTTTTGCCCAAGTCAAACAAGTAGTAAGAAATGGGGTCAGAATTTGAACCCAAGTCATAGACTCAAAGCTGGAAATGACCTCAGAGGCCATGTAGTCCAAGTTTCTCATTCTACAGAAGAAGAAACTGAGACTCAGAAAGAACAAGTGACTTGCTCAAGGTCTCTTTAGTAGCATATAGTAGAGCTAGAATTTGAATTAGGGTCCTTTGACTTTAAATCCAATGCTCTTTGCACTAGAGCACCCAGTGAGCCATCTGGTAGCTTCTTACTTTAATTGCTTTTTTTCTGAGCTCAGTTTCTTTGCTAATGAAGAAGCATGATCATTGTAACTGCCCTCTAAACTTCAATGCCCTGAGGCAAAGAGCCAGTGGCTCTGCCCTAGTTTGACTCCAACAACTGACCACTACTTCTTGAAGCCACATCAGTGAAGAATACACAATGGGGAAGGGAAGCTCTTGGTGAGCCCCCAGGAGTGCAGAGAATGGCCCCACCTCCATTCTTAGCCACTCACTAACTTTTGACCTGGACTTCAGTAGCTGATGTGTTTGTAGAGTACTTAGAATAGCCACGTGGGTCTGCAGTGGTTGGTAACCCTCCTAATGCCTCTGCAGAGGGTTACCTGGGAGTCTGCTTCCCAGCATCCCAAACATCATTGCCTCCTAGCCAAGTGGGCTTCCTTTAAACCTGGTTTGGTCCCCCCTTGTACTGGAGTGAAGCTCACCCCCACCACAGTCTAGCCCAGTTGATGTCCTTGGAAGCATATGGGAGAAGTGGGAAGACCAGGACTGAATCCAGACCCCCTGCATGTGAACCTGTACCCACAGGACCTCCTCAAAGGCAAAGAGAATCTCCTTTCCCCTGTTTTGCACTAATCTCCCTCTCCTTGTCTACTCTAGCTGGGAGATACTGAACTGAAGGATCTCCCTGAGAAGATGCCCCATTGCCAGAACAGAAATTTGCTTCCACTCCCAAAGCTAACTGAAAGGAGCTTAGTCATCATAAGTCAATGCCATACAATGCACTGCCCCAAGTCCCTACTTTTCTCAATCCATACCCACTGACCTCTAGTCTTTTTCATCTTTTCTTTGCACAAGACTCTCCCATTGGATGTTCATTAGCTATGTGACCATGGGCAAGTTACTTAGCTATCCTGTGCCTCAGCCTCCTCATCTACAAAATGAGGGGGATGGATTTGATGGCCTTGTAGTAGGGAACTGAGGCTACCCCTTCTTCCTCCCACCCCTTTGTTACATGCATGCAAAAGAGTAGATTAAAATATATTTGGCCATTTGAAAGAGCTTTTAAGGTAATGTGTTTTATTTAATAAACTCAATGACACACACACACCCCTCCCCTAAACTAGAAGACTGACTTCTAAATCCAAGGCAAATTTGTCAGGCTGTCCTTGGAGAAGCACCATGGATTCCAGACCTTCTCAGATGGAATCTCACTAGGATAACATTGTTCTAGATTTGGAAGGACTTTAAAAGATCATCTTATTCATCTCATTGCTTCCAAGGGGCAGTAAAAAATCCTACCTTTATATGACTGAAAATGGGCTAAAGACAATGTTTTCAAAGGGGGTAAAAGAAGGTAGAATCTAAAAACTATAGACTGGTGAGCTTGGTATTAATCCTCACACAATTTTAGACTGCATTACTAGTTGATGGTTTATGAGAAGTTAGAAAAGAAAGCGGTGATCACAAGGAGCCTATGTTGGTTCACTGAGAACCAGTAAAGCCAAAGAAGCCTTCTTTCTTTTTTTTTTTCTGAGATACTATACTGGTTATTTGGAGGATTATCATACAAACTTTGTATCTGGACTTCAACAATGCATTTTTAAAAGTCTTTCATGATATCTTTGAGGTCATGATGGAGAACTATGGTCTGGGTAATAGTAGAATAAGTGCTTCATTGTTGTTCAAAAGAGTGTTTATTGAATCAATATCAACCTGGAGATGCCATGCCACAGAGCTCTATCTTTGCCCTTGTTCCATTTTATCAATGACTTGGATGAAGATGTAGAAGGCATGCAGGAAGCTGGAAGAGATAGCTAAGTCACTGAATGACAAAATCAGGTATGCAAAAGATCTAAAAAGATCTTGACAAAGTGAAACACTGGGCTGAATCTAACGAGATAGGATTTAAATGAGATAACTGTAAAGTCCTATACTTAAGTCCAGAAAAATCAATTGCACAAACACAAGATCAAGGAGAACAGCCTTGAGAGCAATTCATGTGGAAAATGTCATTGCTAACCCTACACAAGTCAACATCATGATATGGTTGCAAAATAGCAAACAAAAACAACAACAAAATTAATGCAATCTTAGGCTACCTCAATGTAAGTACTATGTCCAGAAAAAAAGAGGTATTGGTCCTTTGTTCCCTATGCTGATCAGACCATTTCCAGAGCACTGTGTCTTGAATCCCACATTTTAAGGGCACTGGAAAACTGGATCTCTTCCAAAGGAGAAAGAGTAGGATGGTCCAGGGACATGAAACATGTCACATGAGGAGAAAGTGAAGGAACTATAAAAAAGAAGAAAACACTTTTAGGGGACATGATCCATCCTCAAATCTTTCAAGAGCCGGAAGAAACCTTGGAAGTCACCTAATTCAACCCCCTCTTTTTATAGATGAAGAAACAAAGGCCCAGAGGTTCCATGATTTGCTTAAGGGGTACCAGATAGAAGTAGCAGAGCCAGAAATGTTTTCTGGAAAAGGGGTCTGATTTATTCTGTGTATCCCCTGAGAACAAAACTAGAATGATGCGGGAGTAAAAGAGAACATTGGGTTCTCCATTAGAAGAATTTTCTGAAGCTCTACGTCAGGGATGAGATAGAAGGGATTTCTACATGAATTAGAAAGTTGTACTAGATTAGAGTTTCTCAATTTGAGATACAGGAATTTAAAAATATGTGTCCTGATAACAGCATTTCAAAGCACTTGGTTTCCTTTTTCCCCTGATATGTCTTGTTTTATATAATTAAGAAATGTGATTCTGAGAAGAGGTCCATGAGCTCCAGCAAACACTGCCAAGAGGGCTCAGGACTCACAAAAGGTTAAGAACCCCTGGGCTAAATGACCTGTAAGGCCCAATAAAACTCTAATTAAGATTTTATTATTTATTCTATAAAAAGGAGAGGAGCTGGTAGGCTTTTCAACCACATAGATTTAGGAGAAAGGAAAGGAGGGAGGTCCTCTTTGGCCACTCAGTGGGAATCCCCACTCCATCAGAAACTCTAAAGGAGAGATCTGAGATGAGAAAAATCTCTGTCTTTTCTCTGGTTTGGACTTCCCGAGGCAGCAGTATGCAAGGTCAGAGATGGAGGTGGATGAGCAGGTCTTCTTGGAAGAACTTCATTTTTTCTACTCCCATTCTGTGATAGTCTCAAGCATTCTATTCTTTCCATTTTCCTCTCTTTTTCATTTCCTCTTATTTTCTTCTTATCACTAATTCTCTCCCCTATTTTTCCTATCCCTGCCCAAAGGAACAGGTGGCTTGAAGTGGAGAGTGGTTGGGTGGTTCGGGATATGGATGTGATTGGGGCGTAAGCAGATTTCAAGGGTATATGGAGGTTTAAAGGAGCCTTAAGAGTGAGGGTCAAATTTAGGGTTAAAGACCATGGTTACCCTCAGGGCGGGGTCACAGGATCATCACAGTCTCTTTGTTTTCCCCCTCAGACAAGGATCATTTTCCATTTTGTCTTTGTACCTCTAGCACTGATCATAATGCTTTGCATCAAGTTGGTTCTTAATAAATGATTCTTGAGTTGTTGAACTGAAGGTCAGCCCCAAAGTGAAGTTTAACACTCACTCATGGTTCCTATATTCCCAAGGCTTGCCCAGTCCTCAAACTGACCCACCTCTATGTTTCTGTGTGTGTATGTGTGTGTTTCTCTCTTTGTCTCTCTGTCTATTTCTTCCATCTCTCTCTGTTTCTCTTTTTCCCAGCCTTTCAATGTTATAAGATTTAGATTTAATGCTGGAATCAGTCCAACAACAAGAACTTATTAAGTGCCCATTATGTATCAGCACAATTCCCAGTATTGGGAATAAAGAGGAAACTTAGAGGGCGTCCAACATGATCCTTTCTCTTTGCAGAAGAGGAAACCGGGGGCCAGAGAGACTGAACACTTCAGCAAAAGCTGGGCAAACAATGTTAGTGTCAGGATTCAAACCCAGCTCCTCTGGCTCCCAATCCCCTGTTCTTTCTACTGTGCCTGTAGGGATCAACCTTACTGCAGTCAGTAACCCACAGTGGGGAAAGAGACCATTTTGTTCTGGTGGACAGACCATTCCCATCCCTCATGGGATTGTCAGGCAACATGAGCAATAGAATCCCCCCAAAGCCAAAACAGTGGCTTAGGGGCCAGTTCTGCTGGAGCCAGGGAAACTAAGGACCACGACCCCAATCGATAACAAGGCAGAGCCAGTCTTCCTGAAGACATTGTTTTCATCTTCAGTAGAAGCCAATGTGGGGAAATGCACCAGTCCACAGCAAGTTGTGATAGGCTGCTTGCAGGCTTTCCCAGGCCTTGAGATTGGCTATTCCTCACCCATCATGCTCATCTCCAGGAGCCCACCACTTCCAGGGCGCCTTCCCTCCTCTCCCCGGACTTGGCTGCTAACCCAACAGGCCCCAGGGCTGCCTCTTCAGATCCATCTTTTGTCTCCTTGTAATTATTCAGACAAAGACCCAAGATTCGGTGTGAGGGTGGGGATTCTGTTTGTTTGTTTTGGTTTTTTGCTTAGATTGGAATCTTGGTGATTATAGAATATTAAGAAGTAAAATCAACAAAGGCTTTCAGCCTTCACAACCAGGTTCCATGATCAGTTCCTGATCCGTGGCTGCCACCTGGTGGCTGATGCTGAAATCCAACCTCCCCCCCAGCATCAGAGATGGCCATCTTCAGGCGCAGGCATGGGGGAGCCTCTCCATGGGGCCAGGGCCAGAGGAACTCTAGATGTGCAGCATGATGGAGCGGGGTGGGCGTGGGGGGAACATAGCCCCTCAGCCAGTGTGCATGCTAGCTGGCATCATAAGGCTTTAGGTCTAAAAGAGATCTTAGACCTCTAATCTCATTCCTTCATTTTACATATGAGGAAAAGGAAATGATTCTCCTAAGACCAGAACAGGAATTTGAACCCAGATCTCATGATTCTCAATGCAATATTTTTTTTTCTCCTACACCACATGGAGGGCTGGGTGGTGGTTGACCACTCTGGATTTATTTCCTTAGGTAGTCCAGCCCATTCATTTGACAGATGAGGAAACCGAACCAAAGGAGGTTAAGTGACTTGTCCAAGGTCACACAGAAATCAAAGATATGGTCCTAGAAATGCCTCAAATCTCCTCACTTGACAGAGAGGGAAAGCAAAGTCCAAAAAACCAAAATCTATCACCTAAGCCCCACAAGATAGCACATGCTAGAGCTAGGGTTTAAACCCAACCCTTCTGACAAAGAGGCAGAAAAGACTTGCCCAAGGTCACACAAGGAGCAGGACTCCAGCCAGGCCTCTGACTTCCTAGGGCCTTATCTCCAGGCTTGCCTATTCCCAGATCTGAGGAAGGAAAAACAAACAGAATTGCCTTCTAGGTGACAGGCTTGGCAAGCACGAACTTTTGTCTTAAAACATCCCCCACCTACCTATTAGTAATTTTCCTCAGGTTTCATTTATTCTAATTTGGAATTGGCAGCAAGGCTAGAAGAGATATCGGTAAATCAAGCTAGATAATCTATGGAAGGCACTTTGCAAACCCCCAAGTACTCTAGAAATGGAAGCTGTTATTGTTGAAGTCGGTGTTGTTGGAAGACTTCACAATTAAAGGGAAGGTGGCTCTTCTTTTAAATTTCTCCTAAATTTAGAGGGAAGGGGAGGTATCTATGAAAGTCATCAATGCTTCTGCTTCCTACAAATTTTTGCAAAGGGTGTGTTCATTTTAAGCACAGTAAAAAAAAAGGGGGGGGGGGAAGGCTGCACCAGATGATGTCTGAGGCCATCCAACTCTGAATCTATAGGCCTAAATTGAGGGAGTTTGGAGAAGGGATTAGAAAAAGATGGAAGATACCTAGCCCTAAGGCAAAAACATGCTTCAGGATCTTCTGGGCTCCCCACTGGGCAATTAGAAGAATTTTTAAATACCCAAAGCCACTGAGTAAAGGGCTCAATACTGTTTTAGAAAGAATCAACCATTTAGTTGAGGCGAAGGGTCAAGTGATTTTCCCAAATCCCAAATTTTTTTCCAATTTTTTGCCTTAGCAAGACCTTCTATTTGTACCTAAAAGCTCTGTGTCTCTACCCCAAGACTTTTCAGGCCCCTTTGCCCCAGTACCCCCAAAATCTATCCAATTTAAGTTAATTCAACAAGTATTTATTAAGTCCTTACCATGTAGCAGGTTCTATGCTAGGCTACAGAAATGGAAACAATACCATTACTGCCTTCAAGAAGCCGGCATTCTATTGAGATGCAATAGAAAATGTCTTTAGAATTCGTACTGTGCGGCACAATGGCCTTTTGTAAAAGAACCACCCTTTAATATTGAGGTGGGAAGCCCTGCCTATTAAGTGTTTTCTTGGATTGAGACTAATGCATTGGTATAGTTACGTAGGCACATTGTGGTTCAGATACAGTCTATTCCCCACTAAGATGAGATGTGTTTGGAAGAGATGGGAGGAGAGAGAGACAGAGAGAGGACAGGGGAGGGGAGGGGAGGAGAAGAAGAGGAAAAGGAGAGGAAGAGGAGAAGAGAGGAAGAAGAGAGGGGAGGGGAGGGGAGGAGGAGAGGAGGAGAGGAGGGGAAGAAGAGGAGGTTAGAGGAAAGAGAGGAGAGGAGGAGAGAGGAGGAAGGGAGGAGAGGAGAGGAAGAGGAGAGGAGAGGAAGAGGAGAGGAAGAAAAAGAGGAGAGGGGAGGGGAGGGGAGGGGAGGAGAGGAGAGGAAAGAGAAGGGAGGAGGGGGAGGGCAGGAGAGGAGAGGAGAGAAAGGGAGGGGAGGGGTCAGGCCCACACTGAGAAATAAGCTGCAATCAGATTTCATAGAAGCCTGATTTAGAGGAAAAGTGAGGTCTATATTTAGAATATCATGGTAGCTATTCTACTCCAATGTATCTGTGGTCTCATCAATATGGGCATTGCCTCCATTGATGCAGATTGCACCCCATCCATGCCTGCCCATGCTGTATAATTATCATCCATTTCCTACCCTAAGTTCACCACAGAGAGTACATTCACCATGATGGGAGCCAACTTCAATTGATCTTGACATTGCAAGGATACTAATGGTATACTCACATTGTCCATTAGTAATCCCTCATTCTCACTATGCATCCTCCCAGAAAGAAGATGAGCTGCTCATAATAGATAGATGGATAGATTAGATAGCTAGATAGATAAATGGAAATAGATATAGAGTAGATAGATAGATACATAGATACATAGATAGATAGGTGGATGGATAGATGGATAAATGGATGGATAGATGATACATAGGTAGGTGGATAGATGGATAGATGGATGGATAGATGGATGGATGGATGGATGGATAGATGATAGATACATAGATAGGTAGATGGATAGATGGATGGATAGATGGATGGATAGATGGATAGATAGATGGATAGATGAGAGATAGATACATGGATAGGTAGATGGATAGATGGATGGATAGATAGATGGATGGATAGGTAGATGGATGGATAGATGATAGATAGATACATAGGTAGATGGATAGATGGATAGATAGATGGATGGATAGATGGATGGATGGATAGATAGATGGATAGATGAGAGATAGATACATAGATAGGTAGATGGATAGATGGATGGATAGATGGATAGATAGATAGATAGATAGATGTAGAACATTTATCAAGCCCTTACTGTGTCCTAGACACTGTGTGAAGCAATATAGATATAAAGACAAACAAGCAAGACAGCTCTTTCCCTCAAGAAACTTACATTCTAATGGGAAAAAGATAATCCGTACAGGGAAACTAGAGACGGAAAGGGTGAGGTGTACAAACTATGGCGTGGTGTGAAGTGTTCAGGGAAGTGGTATGGAGGCCTGGGCTATATGGAAAATAAAGAGAAGCCTGCCTATCCAAGCCAAGAGACCCAGGGATGAAGCCCAGGTCACCAGTGAGGATCAAATAGAGAAGGCCTGGTAGGGAGCAAGCTGGGAAGGTGGTGGGGGTGGGGGTGGTGACAACAAGATGGAAGCTTATTTTAATACAATAATTTAATAATAACAATAATTATCATTTATATATAATTTAATAATTAGCATTTATGTAGTGCTTCAAGGTTTGTAAAGTGCTTAGCAACAGTCTTTTCATTCAGCCCTTAAAAACAAAATGGTGATGCTATTTTCCAAACCAAGACTCTGCATGGGTGATCTGACCAGAAACATTCCTATGCAAAAATTAATTCACATCCTACTTTTTCTTTAAATATGGGTTTCTCTCAGGAAAATCCAGAGGTGCTTATTAAATATTTGTTAACTTGACCTGGGATCATATTGAGAACCAGAAGGGACCTTAGCTATCACTCAATCCAACTCCTTCATTTTTTAAAGAAATAAGTATTTTTATTATTACTATTTATTAATTACATTTTATTTTATTTTCTGGTCTGAGTTCTCTCCCTCCCACCTCCCCCTGAAAAAGCAAGAAAAACAAAACCATTATAAACATGTTTAGTCAAGCAAAAGTAATTTTCACACTAGACATGTCCAAATAAGTGTGTATGTATATGTATAGACTTATACATACACATGCTTATACACATATGTACAAATAAGTACAAAAAACATATGTGCAGATACAATATATATGGGTATATGCTTCAAGTTGCACTTTGAGACTATCACCTCTCTGTCAGGAGGTGGGCAGCATGTTTTGTTGTTAATCCCCTGGAATTGTGGTTGATCATTGTGTTGAAACAGAGTTCTTAAATCTTTCAAAATTGTTTGTCTTTATAAAATTGTTGTTATTGCATAAATTGTTCTCCTGGTTCTGCTCACTTCACTTTGCATCAGTTCATACAAGTCTTCCCAAGTTTCTCTGAAACCATCCCCTTTATCATTTCTTACAGGTCAAGAGTATTCCATCGCATTCATATACCATAACTTTTTCAGCCATTCCCAAATTGATGGTCATCCCTTCAGTTTCCAATTCTTTGCCACCACAACAAAAAGAGCTGCTGTCAATAATTTTGTATAAATGGGGCATTTTCTACTTTCTTTGCTCTCCTTGAGGTATAGACCTAATATTCATATAGTTAGGTCAAAGGTTATTCATAGTTTAATAGTCTTTTGCAACCCCCTCATTTTACAGATGAGGAGACTGAGCCCCAGAGAGATGGGAAACAGCTTGTCCAAAGCCACATAGCTAGTAAGTAGCAGAGTGGGGATTTGAACCTAGGCCTCTGACTCTCAATCCTGTTTTCTTTCTGTAGTATCATTCTTGATGAGGAAACCTGTTTAAAGTCTCTTGGGAGGGATGGGGAGGGGGAGGAGCCCTTCTGGGGAATCATTACTGCTGCTCATTCTGTCCATCAAGTCTCTAGCTGCAGGGACCTGAGTATTTGACTCAAAAGCTTTCTTTTTTTTTTTATTTGGTGGGGGGGAGATGTCTAGCCATGGACAGATTGCATGGAATTCACTCCTTTCATGTTGGTCCTGTATTATATTTCCAGAACACCCCAATAATTAATACCACTGAAAAAGGGATATCTCCCATTAGTCTGGAAAGCAGGTAAGGCAGGCTCAGCTGTCTTTGTGTGCTACAAGCTATAAGTCCTGGTTTTTGAAGGAAATAAGCATTTATTTATTTGTTTATTATTTATTCCTTCTCTGAACCTCCTGACCCAGAGCCCAGAAGGAGGAGACACCAGCAGAGGTGCTGAAATCTAATTTGGGGGATGGCCTGCTGGGGGCCTTTGTTTGTGTTGTTTAGTTTTTCTGGTAGGAAGGATCTGAGTTTGTTCTGCAGATTCATGTTTTCCCTTCAGGCTAAATTGCAATTAACCTGCACCACCATCTCCCCACCTAGAAAGCAAAAGCTTATTTCCTTCCTACCCCTCAACATTGGCCACCCCAGCCCCTCTGCAGCTCTGAGCGAGGCTGGTCTTCACTCTATCTGAAGGTGCTTCCTTCAAAGCTTAGAAGGGAGACAGTCAGGAAGAGCTGAGTTCTAATCCCACCTCTGATACTTACTAGCCATGTGAGCCTGGACAAGTCCTTAAATCTCTCCAGTTTCCTCATCTATAAAATGGCCAGGGGGTGTTGGACTTGGGGGTCTCTAAGACCCCTTCTAGCTCTAAATCTAGGATTCTGTGATGCTTTGATGTGAACTTTATTCATGAAGTCCCAGAATTCCAGAGTTGGAAGCAAGCATCTAATCAAACCTGCACCTTAAAAAGGATCCTATTTAATGAATGATGACGCATGGTATTCATCGGCTGACAGAGGGACGATGGATCTTAGGTGCATAGTGAAGCATGGTGCCTGTCTCCTACCTCCTGACAGAGGGGTGATGGATCCAAGGTACATGATCAAATGTGGTGCCACCTGCTGACAGAGAGATGATGGACCCCAGGTGCATGATGATACATGGTGCCACCTGCTGATGGAGGGATGATGGACCCCAGGTGCATGATGATACATGGTGCCTACCTGCTGACAGAGGGAATGATGGACCCCAGGTGCATGATGATACATGGTACCACCTGCTGATGGAGGGATGATGGACCCCAGGTGCATGATGATACATGGTACCACCTGCTGATGTAGGGATGATGGATCTTAGGTGCATGATGAAGCCTGGTGCCTATCTCCTGGCAGAGGGGTCATGGATCCAAGATACATGCTGAAATATGGTACCTACCTGCTCACAGAGGAATGGTAGACCCAAGGTACATGGTGAACATGGTACCATCAGCTGGCAGAGTGATAGATTCAAGGTGCAGAATGAGCCATAGATTTTTGACAAATGTGTAGAATTGTTTTGTTTGACACGCTTATTGTTTCCATTGGCACAAGGGTTGTAGTTTGGTTTGGGGAGGTTTGGGGGAGGGGGTATTGGGAGAATGTGAGAAGCTAGTGACAATGTTGCCAAAAAAAGAAACAAAAGAGGGTCATTGAAGCATTTTTAAAACACTCAGGAAAAAAAAAAAACAAGAGGAAGGTCAGACAAGCAGGACGGCTTTGAAAGTAACATGTTGAATTTACCCTGTCCTTTAAAACAAAGTTGTCTATAATAAAGATTCACGGTTTCACACATTTAAGAACAATGTTCCCCTCAGACCTAATAAGTGGTTATCTAGTCTTTGCTTGAAGAACAGCCCATTCCACCTTGGGGTAGCACTAATTATTGGTACATTTTTCTTGATGTCAAACCCAAAGTAGCCACCTCTACCCATGGCTACTAATCCTGCCTTTGAGGGCCAGTCAGAAGAGTCCACTCTGTTTGTCCCATGATGGCCCTTGAATTCTTGAAAGCAGCTCTCATGAGCTCTCTTCTCCAGCCTAAACATCTCCAGATCCTGCAGCACATCCTCTTGTGACATGCACCCAAGGCCCTTTGTCACCCTGTTGCATCCTCCAGATCCTCCTCAACTCACCACAGTCCTTCCTAAATTGTGGGCCTCAGGACTGACCCAAAGCCCCAGATGCAGTCTGGCTAGAGCAGAGCATAAAGCAACTATAGCCTCCTTGCTCTGAATAGCATGCCCACAGAGTGCTGGACTCCATGTGGCCTTACTTGGCTGCCATATTGCACAGTCAGCTAAAGGTCTTTGACTTCAAGTCTACTGGTATTTTCATTGCACCATGAAGGCTTGGGCTGTGTCCCTTCTCTGCTACCCCCTACCTGTGTAACCTTCAGCAAGTCCCTTCCTTCCTGGGCTCTCAATATTCTCAGCTGTAAAATGACAGGAGTCAGACTAGAGGATTTCTGAGGTCCCTTCACATGGAACAGTGGACAGACTCAGACTTTGGAATCAGAGGACCTGGGTTCAAATCTTTCACCTGACCCTTACTGCCTGGGTGACCTTAGGTAAGTTATTTCCCTCTCTCAGTCTCAGTTTCCTCAACTATAAAATGGGTTGGGTCTAGGTGACCTCAGGTTTCTTCCAGCCCTAACATTATGCTCCCATGATCCTTTCCTCCCTTCCTGATACATATGAAGCAGTGTCTGGGAAAATTTAGGGTAATGAACCTGGTTCCATAGACCCACCCTCCCCACCACTGGAGAGTCTTTGTATTGGCAAAAGAGTCGTTTGAAGGCTCCCCTGGTTCTTTGTGCTGGGAGTTTCTGAAGACTATCATTTTCTCCTTGCCATATCCTGCTATGCTAAACTGGAATCCAATCAGAAAGGGAAGTCTCTTCTACTACACATACAATTCCTGATCTCCGTTACATAATAAACATTTATTAAGCTCCTATGATATACCGGCGCTGATCTAAACATGGGATACAAAGAAAGGCAGCAGTCCCTGCCCTCAAGGCACTTGGGGAGGTGAAGTTGCCCTGGGCAACCTCCTTGGAGGATCTGGGAGGAGCTGTCCATGGTCCATCCTCAGCCTTCTCAGAGCAGAGGAGGAGGGGCCCCAGGGACAGTAAGGATGATATTGAGCAAATCAGAAAGAGCTCCAGAGATGAGGGGGAATTCTCCACCAGAGCTGGATTTGGATCAGGTCATAGCGAGGACGAGGGGTGACCAATGGACAGCCTGCATGCTCTACTGGCAGTCAGGCGTTAAGCAGATCCCTTGTGGAGGGTATGGGGGAGGACATGGATGAGAGGCCGCCAGCTTGCGCCAGCCCCGGGCGCTGCCATCTCCATCCTTGGAGGCCACTTCTGGCTCCACGAGGCCACAGATCTATTGGAATAAGGGGTGTTTGTGTTTGCAAAGAGCTGTGCTCACTCATCTTAGGCTTGCAACAACCATGTAAGGTGGACACTTTGAGTAGTACCTCCCATTTTACAGGGGGAGAAGCTGAGCCTTAAAGAGGTTAAGTGGCTTGTCCATGATAAATAATAATAAAGTAATAATTCATAAGTGTTAGAGACTGCATTCTGAGTCCACACCCTGTACTGTTTGGGGCTGCTTGATGGCACATCAGCTAGACTGCTGGGCCTCCAGGCAGGAAGATCTGAGTTCAAATACCAACCCAGACACTTACTAGCATGGTGACCCTGGGCAAGTCATCTCACTTCTACCTACCTGTTTCCTTTCCCCCATAAACAGGGATAGCACAACCTCCCTTGCAGGGCTGTTATGAGGATGGAATGGGATAATATTTATAAAGCACTTAGCACAATGCCTGGCATCTAGTAGGAGTTATATAAATGCTTACCTTCCCCCTCTCCCTCCCTTTTACCACACTGCCTCTCAGAGACTACTTAGAATGATAGAATCTTTGATTTAAAGATGGAATGAATTATAGGAGCACAGATTTAGAGGTAGCAGGAGCCTCAGAGATCATGAAGTCTATTGCCTTCATTTTACAGATGAGGAAACTGAGACTTGGCAAGGCTAAGTGACTTGCCTAGGGTCACACAATTAGGAAGTCTCAAAGGAAGGATTTGAACCCAAATCTTCCTGGCATGAAATCTAGCATTGTATTTAGTCTGCCTCACTGCCTTAGAATGAACTTAGAGGTCAC
>CM053582.1:91866789-91883220 GCA_028627135.1 Pseudochirops cupreus
GAAGAAGGAAGGGAGAGAGGGAGGGAGGGAAGGAGGAAGGAAAGGAGGAAGGAAGGTAGGGAGGGAAGGAGGAAGGAAAGTAGGAAGGGAGGGAAGGAAGAAGGAAGGAAGGGAGGAAGGAAGGGAGGAAGGAAGGAAGTATTTATTAGGTGCTCTCTATTTGCCAGACAGTGTTCTAAGTACTGGGGATAGAAATATAAGCCAGAAGAAAGGCAGTCCCTGCCCTCCAGGAACTTACTCTGTAACAGCAAAAGACAAGGCACAAAGAGGAGCTGAAGGGAGGGAGGGTGGAAGGCGGAAGATGATTAAGGAGGGACTAGCACAGGGATATAGTTTTAAAGTCCAGAAGGCAGGGGCACAGGCAGGATGGAGATGAAGGCTGCCCAGCCTGGGCCCACCACCAAATGGAGGCTGTAGAAGGAACTCAGCAACAGAAGAAGGGGCAGGCCTTGCAGGGGGAATATTTTAGGGTGAGAAGGCCACGTGGAGGGTGGGATGTTCCAGGCTGAGGAGCCCCCAGGACGGCAGCAGAGGCAGGGTGATCAGTCTGCAAGTCAGGGTCAGAGCCAGGAGGGGAATGTCACAGGCACAGACTGAGGCCAGGATTTAAAGGGAGGACAGAAAGCCCTGTTCCTTTAGTATACACCTCAAACTTCAGATGGTAGAATGTACCCATTAGCCAAACATCCAAACCCCAGCTTCCTGAGCTGAGTGATCATAGCTCTAGAACCCCTCCCTCCCTCCCTGGATCGAAACCTCAGTCTTCCTCTTACTCTGCTGAGTGGAAAGGAATGAAATTTAGTTCCCAACCACATTCCTCTCTGTTGAATTCTACACTGCAGTCAGATTTCCAAGGGAAGACTCAGTGTTAGAACAGAGAGTTCACTTAGCCCTTTAAGCTAAGGGGTCAAAAGGGGTGGAAATTATCATACTAGGGCTCAAACAACAACCAAAATTAAGAGAGAAATAGGCCTATTAGGTAGAAACACACTCAGAGTCTGTGTGTGTGTGTGTGTGTCTCTCTGTCTCATACACACATACAGAGTCTTTCTCTCCCTCTCTCTCTCTCTCTTTCTCTCTCTCTCTCTGTGTCACACATACACAGTCTCTCTCTCTCTCTCTCTCTCTCTCTCTCTCTCTCTCTCTCTCTCTCACACACACACACACACACACACACACAGAGTCTCTGTCTTTCTGTCTCATACACACAGTCTCTCTCTCTCTCCTTTTCTCTCTCTCTCTCTCTCTGTCTCTCTCTCTCTCTCTCTCTCTCACACACACACACACATACACACACACACACACACAGAGTCTCTGTCTTTCTGTCTCATACACACAGTCTCTCTCTCCTTTTCCCTCTCTCTCTCTCTCTCTCTCTCTCTCTCTCACACACACACACACACACACACACACACACACACACACACTATTCTCGTGATATAATGGAGTTTGGAGAGATCTGAGTTTGAATCCTGACTCCCACTGACCACTGGCAGATAATTTAGCTCATCTAAGCAGTAGTTTCCTTCATCTGTAAAATGAAGTGAACAATGCCCAGGGCACACACTTCACGGGGTTTCTCATGAGGCTCAAATGAGAGGATTCTGTAAAATGCTTTGCAAACCTTGATGTGTCACATAAATATTGGCTCCTGTTGTTATTGGCTTGACCTGAGCTGTCCATGGTGGAGGTCTGCACTTGGGAGTCAGAGCCCGGGTTTTAGACCAGCACAGTACAGGGGAAGGGGCCACCAACACTGGAGTCCTGGATTCAGATCTTGTTCTGTACTCACTTTGAGCAAGACTCTTAGCTTCTCTGGACCCCAGTTTCCTTCTCTGTAAAATGAAGGAATTGGGTCAGACAGCCTCCGAGGTCCCTTTCCATAAACCCTTGATCTAAATGACCTTGGATAAATTATTGCCCCTCTCAGCCTCAGTTTCCTCATCTGTAAAATGAAAGATCTGGATGCAATGGCCCCCCAGGTCCCCTTCCAGCTCTTAACCCAAGATCCCCTAATCCTGTGGTCTATCCATCACTTACTTAGCTCATTTGTGTCACTACTCAGACTGTTTCCCCAGCTCAGAAATGAGGTTCTGTGGTCCCTTCCATCCCCCCAAACCTCTGACCTTACTAGCCTCTAGAAGGAGAGCCAAGAAGACTTTGTGCCCAGAACCAATGAAAGAACAGAAGGACAATGGTTGGAGAGGAGAGGGGAATTAAACAGTGTGTGGGTGTCGGGTTATGAAAAGTTAAATCTGGTGACAATTCCATCCAGTTGAACCAAGGAATCAGAAACAGGCCTTTATTGCTGTCAACAAGGATGGAGTGAAAATTAAACCAAGGAGCCTGCCATTTCCCATTGACCCTGTTGCCATGGAGACAGCCTTCTTGTGTCAAAAGCTAGTAGCGAGTGGGAATGAGGCAGCCAAGCAGGCCAGGGCTCCCTGGAGGACAGCAAAGCTGAGACAGCCTCCCACTGCCCTCTGCACCCCATCTTCCTTGGCAGGGGAGTCCCTGAAGCCCGCTGTTCCCAAGGATTAGGCTGGGGCTACTCCCCCGTGGTTCCCCCACCATCCCAAGGAAGTGGGGAATCCAGAACAAAGAAAGGTGTGGTAAGCCCATGGTAGAAGGGGAAGGGGTCACTGCCTTGATCATCACCTTCCCTTCTGCTACAACATCCTCTCAGTGGTTCCCAGTACCCAAGAACAAAGTTGAGTACAAACCTATTAAGGGAGTCCCCATCTCTTCCCAGGAGCCTCAATGGAAATACACTCTTCCAGGATTCTCCCCCCACTTTTCCTTTTCACTTTCCAGAGACAAGATGGAATCAGGGATAACTTCTTAGGGAGGCATCTAGTCTAACTCTCTCACTTTACAGGTAAGGTAACTGAGGCCTGAAGAGAAGCAGTGACCTATGTGCCCAAGACCACTGTATAAGTCAGTGGCCTCTTAGGATCCCTAGTTTCCTCTACAGCTTGACTCACACACCACCTATGGATCAGTCAAGAAGCATTTATTAAGTGCCTACTGCATGCCAGGTCCTGTGCTAAGCTCTGGGGACACACAGAAAGGCAAAACACATTCCTTCCCCTCAAGAAGCACACATTCTGATGGGGAAGACAATATACAGGCAATGATAGGAACCGGACACATACAGGATAAATTAGGGGGAATCAGCACGAGGCCTTTTCTGCTCCCCAGCTGCCCCCTCGCCCATTACCTGTGTTCTGCACAGACCCATATGTGGCCTCCCCAGTTGGACGGAAGCTGAGGGCAGAGTCTGTTTCACCCCTCTTTGTGTCCCCAGCCTGTAACAGAGTGGTGAATGTTTGTTGAATGACTGACTGATTCTAAAGCTGAGACTAGAACCCCAGGTTTTCAGACACCCAGTCTGGTGAATATCCCACTGCATTACAATGTCTCCCAACCAGACCCAGCGAGGTTCCTTGCCTCAGCTGGGGCTCTCCTTTCCTAAAGTTCATTCCTGGGTCTCCTTCTTTCATAAATCACAGAGCCTAAGATACCCTAGTACAAACTCCTCCTTTTAGAGATGAAGAAGACAAAGACCAGAGGAGAAGAGACTTGTCCAAGGTCACACAGATGTTTCCATCCAGGTCCTCTGGTGCCAAATCCAGCATTTTCTCTACTGCACGCAGCTTCTCCTGAAGTAGCTCATTCAAGCACCATGATTGTTGTCTGTTGCCTGAGGTGGGACTCCACAGGTGGCTTCCAGAGCCATCCCAGAATTGCCTCTCACAAAGGGAGGAGCTTGGCCCCTGTCATTCCAGGCCAATTCCTCCCAATTCAATGGTTGTGCCACACCCATGACAATTTGCTTGAAATCAGTCAATCAATCAACAAGCCTTTACTAGACACCAGGCGCCATGCTAAATGCAAATATGGAGAATGAATCAGCCCCTACTTGCAAGTAGCCTGCATTCCAATTGGGAAGGGGTATGTATATATGTGTATATGTATGTATGTATATGTATGTATGTATGTATGTACATATATATGTATGTGTATAGAAAGAGTCTAAATACATAGGTTGATATATAGCATAACTGAATAAACAGAAAGTCATTCAATACAAGGTAATTGGGCAGGAAGAGTGCTAACTGTTGTCAGGGAGAGGAGGATCAGGAAAGGGTCCTGTTGAAGGTGGTGTTTTAGGAAACCAAGGATTGAACAAGGTAGAAGTAATGGAGGAGGGCATTCCAGGCAGAGGGTACAGCCAGGACAAAGATGTAGAGATGGGAGATGGGGTGTCATGTGGGAAGAAGAGAAGCCAGTTTGACTGGACCATCAATTGTGGGAGGCAAAGTAATGTCTAAGGAGGCTGGAAAGATATGTTAAGGTCAGGTTGTAAAGAACTCTAAAAGTTAAACTGAGGATCTAAATTTGATTCTAGATCAGAAGGTTTTAACCTGGGATCCATGAGGTGGGGTTTTTTAGATAGCATTTTGATGATTGTATATCAATATTATTGGTTTCCTTTATTGTCTTATATATTTTATTCTATGCATTTAAAAACATGATTCTGAGAAGGGACCCATAGGCTTTACCAAACACTGCCAAAAGGGTCCAGAACACACACAAAAAGGCGCAAGATCTGCCATCTTAGAGGCAATGGGGAGTTATTGGAGTTTATCAGCTAGGAGAGTGACATGGTCACAACTGTCCTTAGAGAAAAATCACTTTGGCAGCAGAGTGGAGTCAGGGAACCCTTGAAGGGAGATCAACAAGAAAGGTGTTGGAATAATCTAGTTGGGATGTGATGAGGGCCTGAAACAAAGTGTGAGTAGAGAGAAAATGGCAGATTCAAGAGGTAACAACAAAAACGATCATAATAATAGAATGCATTTACACAGCACTTCAAGGTTAGGAGGGTGCTTTACAAATATTAACTTATTTGGTCCTCACAAAAACCCTGAGAGGTAGGCACTAGTATGAGCCCTATTTTATAGATGAAGACACTGATGCAAACAGGGTGAAGTGACTTGCCCAGTGTCACACAGCTAGTAAGTACCTGAGGCAGGATTTGAACTCAGGTCTTCCTGACTCCAGGTCCAGCATCCCATTCACTTAACTACCTGTTGTGAATGTAGAAACAACCACGTTTGGCAACCAATTGGATACATAAGGTAAGAATGAGAAACTGTGGATAATGATGCTATTATAAACCCACAAGACTGGAAAGATGGTGGCACCTTTAACAAAAACAGGGAAATTTGGAAGAGGGGAGGATGTGAGGGGGAAGATGATGAGTTCAGTTTTGGACACCTTGAGTTTGAGATATCTCCAGGACATTCAGCTGCAAATGTCCAATAGGCAATTGATAAAATAGGACTGAAGCCCAAGGGAGAGCCTGGAGCCGGATCTATAGATTGGGAGTTATTGGCACAGAGGTGATGGTTAAAGCCACAGGGGCAAAGTTGATTACTGAGAGTATAGAGAGAGCAGAGGAGAGGACCAGGAGAGAATCTTGGGGAATTAGACCCCCAGACTCCTAGAATCTCAGAGCTATAGGAGACCTTGGAGGCCATTGAGTGCAATGTACATGGGACCAGGAATACTCTCTATAACAGAGATCCTCACTTTCTGTGGATCACTGACCCCACCCCCAACCCCCACCCCTGCTTGGCAGTCTGCTGAAGCTTAATGGACTCTTTCTCAGAAGCAGCTTGGTGTCTATATTTGTAATTGAAACAAATGCCAGATCTCAGTTCAAGATCAGTGCAATTAAAGATGTCATTGTTTTCCCATGGAAGTTCACGGACCCTCTGAAATTTCGACACAGACTCTTTGGGAGGGGGCAGTCCATAAAGCCCAGGGTAAGAGCCCCCGCTCTATTACCTACCCCAAAAGTGGCCTTCCCATCTCAGACCATTGTCTCTTTAGCTAGGCTGCTGTCATTTCTAGGATCGGAAAGTGCTTGAGGTAATATGATAAGTGACATTATCAGCAAGCTAGAGGTAGATGTGAGCTCGTTGGATTCCCATAACAACTCTATGCATTAGGTTTTTGACTATTCAAATTATCTAGGTGATCTGGGGTCTTGTCCTTGTGGGTATTTTCTGCAAGATACAGATTGCAATCCATCCTCTGGGACTCTTGTCCTTGCCCCCCCCCCCCCAGCTTGGCCACAGTGGGTCTGCCCAGCATGCTGGAGGTAGATATTACAGATATAGAAATACTACACTTCACCTCCTTGGGCCTCAGTTTACCCATCAGTAAAAAGAGGACTAGATGGACTCTTTGGCCCCATCTGGCTCCAGGTCTAGGATCCCATGATTCCCTTTTGAGGAAGAGGAGGACCCAGAGGCTCAGACTGGTTAATTGTTGACACTATGGTCACACAGCTAGTTAGTCTCAGAGGAGGCAATCTCATTTCCCTTCTCCTCACTACTCCATCACTCATTATTTCAGATCTCTCTGCCCCTAGGGAACTACAACCAGACTACAACTAAAACCAAAGGCAATGAGCCTCCTGTTCAGAGCTGGGCTAGGGGAGGGAATGGAGAGCAGCCCTCCCCATTCTTCTCTTACTCTGCCCCTCCCCCAGCAAGGTCACTAGTCCTGTTCCCTATGGTGGAGGATTTCTCATGCTCTCAGGAAAGAGGAATAGCTCTGGTGCCCAAGGGCCTGGATCCCAAGCCCAGTTCTGCCACCTCCTTGTCTTAGAGCAAACTCCTTCCCTTGTCAGCTCATCTCTGAGATTCCATCAAACCATCAACTAACAATCTTTGCATTTGTTTGTTGGCTTAGTGGTTTTCCCCAAAATCAGTCCCTAATTTGAAATCCCAAGATAATTTCTGAAGTGAGGGGCTGAAGGGGACAGCTCCCCAGCTTCCCCAGGACCTGAGAGAGCTGAAGAGCTAGTGCCTTCTAGAACCCTCTGGCCATCGGGTAGTAGTGGCCAAGCTCAACTGAGTGGTCACTGTCTGTTGGCCTTTATTTCTAAGCTCAGAAAATAGTGATGTATCCCTTTGTGTCTTCAGAGAGAAAGAAACAGAAAAGGAAAGAGGAAAGAGAAGGGGAAGGAAAGAGAAGGAAATGGAGGAAAGAGAGACAGAGACAGGAAGATAGATCCAAAGACAGAGGGAGACAAAGAGAGAAAAATCAAAGTGGGAGACAGAGAGACACAGAGACAGACAGAGAGACATATAAAGAGAGAGACAAAAAGAGACAGAGAGAGAAAGAAAGACAAATACAGGAAGATAGAGAAAGATAGAGACAGAGAGACATAAAGGAACTAAAAGAGGACAATAAAGAGAGGCATAAAGAGAGAAACAAAAAGAGACAGAGAGACAAAGACAGGAAGACAGAGACAAAGAGACAGAAAGGAGAGGGGAGGGGAGGGGAGAAGGAAAGGAGAGGGGGAAGGGAGGGAGGGAGAGAGAGAGAGAGAGAGAGAGAGAGAGAGAGAGAGAGAGAGAAGAGAGGAGAGAGAGAAGAGAGGAGAGAGAGAGGATGGGGAGAGGGAGAGGGAGAGAGAGAGAGAGAGAGAGAGAGAGAGAGAGGACCATCTCTCAGTTCTTCAACAGTTTATTAAATGAAAGTGGCTGCTGTTGTTGCTGGAGAGAGCTCTGCATAACTCAAGCATTGTTGATAGCCTGGGTTTTTCCTCCCTCTCCACTTCTCCACCCCATCACCCATTAAAGAAACCTCAGCACCAAGGCTAAGCAGGCCAAAATAAGGGAGTGCCTCCTAGCAGTGGGAAGGGCCCTGAGATGAGAGGCACAGTGAGTCCTCTGAGTACAGGCTCCTGTGAGGGCCCTGCCAGCCCTAGGTCTGGAGCTCTAAGGCTCATACTCCTGCGGAAACAGGGGAGGAAGCACCGGTGGCTTCTCAGTTCTCTTCGAGTGTTCTTCCTTCCACTCAGAGAGAGATGGCAGACAGTGGTGAGTGCCATGGAGTAGCCAGAGTCATGATCATAACTCGGATTTATACAACATCCACTCTGTGCCAGGCGCTGCATGCTGAGCACTTTGCAGTTATTATCTCATTCAGTCCTCACAACAACCCTTGGAGAGAGGTGCTATTATAATCCCCGTTTTACAGATGAGGAATCTGAGGCCAAAAAAAGGGTGAAGTGACTTGCCCAGGGTCTCACAGTAAGTGCCTGAAGCCAGATTTGAATTCTGATCTTCCTGACTACAGGCCCAGGGCTCTATCCACTGCACTACCTAGCCTGCTTTCTAGAAGCTTTAACCTTTAGCTAGAAAATAAAGAATGGACACCATAAGACATACTTGATAAGCAGGACCAACAAGGAGCTTCCTTCCTTCTGCACAGTTTCTTGGCTGAAAATGTGCCTGGCATGGATCCGTGGCACTAGGTATCTGGTGAATGGCATTTACAGGGATTGGAAACTACCCTGGCATCATGTTTCTAGGCCTCCTCCCAAGACAGAGCCAGAGTGGGGTGACCTCCCTTCTAATGAGGAAGACATGATTCCCGTGTCCTTTGATCATCTATCCATGTGACACCCTGCACCTCAGTCCTCCTCTTACAGCATGGTGTAGGAGAGAGCCCCTTAGAGTTGGAGTCAGAAAGACCCAGGTTCAAATTCTGTCCCTGAAATATAATGCCTGGATTTCTTAAGATCCCAGCCCATTCTCAAACCCTATATCAATGAACTCACAGATCAGCCTTAAAAAACAAACTGACTGGCCAGATTCAGAGAATCTCACAATTTAGAAGGGATCTCAGAGACCATCAAGTCCACTTGGTACCTGAGAATCCCCTTTTCAACATCCCCAAGAAGTAGTCACCTGGCCACTGTTCGAAGACTCCAGGGATGGGGAGCTCCCCACCTCCAGAGGCAGCTCAGGCCACTCTCTGGATGACTGTGATTGTTAGGAGGTGGCACCACAGCAAGGTTTGAAAGGACAGGGAGGGATTCAATATGCTAGAAGTGATGGGGAGGGCACCCAGGCAGACAGAGCCAAAGGAGAAAGGATGTAGAGTCAGGAGGTCAGAAACCATGGGGAGTAAGGAGCTGGTCTACTCTTTTACAGAGCCCAGCTGAAGGAAAGCTGCCAGCCCTTGCCAGGTCCTTATTCCCCCACTCCCAGTAGCCAGTCATCTTCTAAGGATATTTTGTCCTGGGACCTCTCATTTATCTGTACAATTCCTCTTTTGGTGATCTCATCCTTCCCAGGGTTCAATCACCATTGCTATGTGATATTCCCAGAGCTATATATCCAGCTCTAGTCTCTCTTCTGAGCTCCAGCCTCACATCACCAGCTGCCTCCTGGGAATTTTGAACTACATAAGCCGTGGGAATCTCTAATTCATTGTCTTTCTCATCTTGCAAACGTTCCTGCTATTGGGACTCACTGCACCAGCTGTCTCATCACCCAGGTGCACAGTCTCAGGGTCATCCTCTCCTCCTCACTATTCAACCAGCCTCCCGCTGTCACTTCTATCTCCACAATATTTCTGGTATCCCCCCCCTTTTCTCCATTCACACAGCCACCAGCTGGATTCAGGCCTTCCTCACCACTCACACAGAACACTGCAACATCCTCCAGTCTGTCCTCTCTGCCTCAGACTTCTCCACAGCCCAATCATGTCTGCCTCTTGGAATTCCTGGTTTCTTTCAAGGTTCAGCTCAAGGGCTGCCTTCTACAGGAAGCTTTTCCTGATTCCTCCTTGACTCCTGCTCCAGTTTTTAGTGCCCTTCCTTCCAAAATTATTATTTGGGTTCACTGTGAGCCCTGGCTCAGATTCATACAAGCAGCTCCATCCTCACTTCACTGCCCTACCCCCCACCCACCCACAAAGAGTATACACCTATCATCAGAGCAGCTAGAAATCCTCGCATGCAATTCTGCTTTTGTCAGGTAACAAGCAATAATCATGACAATTAGTAGCAGTGGTGTTGTTAATTACAGCAATAATAATAGGTAACATTTATGCAGCACCTACTATGTGCCGGTGCTGGGCAAAATGCTTTACAGTGATCACATTTGATCCTCAAAACAACTCTAAAAATGCTCATTTTTTAGGAGGTAGGTGCTTTTATTGTCCCCAGCTTACAAATGAGGAGACTAAGGCAAAGAGGTGAAGTGACTTGCCCAGGGTCACCCAGATAGTCAGTGTCAGAGGCCAGATTTGAATTCAAGTCTTCCTGATTGCAGACCTTGTACTCTCTCCACTGCCCCACGTTGCTGCCCACCCAGCTGTTCTGAGTGGAGGGGCGGGAAGGAAGTGCAAACCCAGCCTTGCTTATGGTAACTCCTTCCACTTGGGATCTCTCAGACCCCCCAGGAGTCCCTTGGAGCACAAGGGTATGTTGTATTATAAATTCAATTCAACGGGTGCCTATTCATGCCTAGTATAGAAGATGCAAAGACTTTTTTAATGAAAATAATTCCTCCCCTCGAGGAGCTTACATTCTATTCAATCAATCATTGAGTAAACATTGATTAAATCCCTACTATGTGCCAAGCATTGTGGTTTTGGAGGATAGAGGAAACAGCATGTATTCAGATAAGTGAATATAAATGATAGAGAAATGAAATTACAAAGTAATGCATATTTATTAATAACCATTCAAGTCCATGTTCTAATAGATACTGGCCCTGTGACCCTTGGATGTCCCGAGGGAAGACACTAAGATTAAGGAGAACTTAGCACAGTGCCTGGTTCACAGTAGGACCATAATAGAGGTTTCTTGATTGCCTGACTCACTGGGAAGGACTTCTGGCAGAAGCTGGGATCTTAGCTGGGACCTGAAAAAAGCCAGAAGGCAGAGATGAAAAGGGAGGGCCTTCCAGGCATGGGGGGGCAGCCAGAGAAAATGGTCAGGGTCAGGAGATGGAGGGTCCTGTGTGAGAAACAACCAAAGGGCCAGTCAGTGTCCATGGATTGCAGAATACAGCCAACCCTTCCACATCGCGACTTTCTCATTGTGGTTTCAATAGATCAGAGTTGACATAAGAAATTAAATGGGAATTTGGGGGGGCGAGTTTTGTGGAAGCCTCAGACTATACGCGAAGGTCATCAGATGAGACAACCTATGACCAAATACTTAACCCAAATTTTATAATAAAGTACTATAAATAGTTCGTAGAAGAAGAAGAAAAAATTCAGACTCCTCTGGTACAAAGGGAGGGCCAAGAAATTTTATGCATATTTTCCAGATCACAGGGGCCCTATGCCTCTAATCCCCACAATGTGGAAGGGATAATTGTACCTGGTGGGGAGTAAGGTGTTAATGGCAGCTAGGTGTCCAGTGGATAGAGTGCAGGCCTAGAGTCAGGAAGATCTGAATTCAAATCCATCCTCAGATATTTACTTACTGTGTGACCCTCAGCAAGTCACTTCACCCTGTTTGCCTCAGTTTCCTCATCTGTAAAATGAGCTGGAGACAGAAGTGGCAAACCCCTCCAGTATCTTTATTAAGAAAACCCCAAATAGGATCACAGAGAACTCTCTGACATGCCTGAACAATAGATGTTCTATTGTGTTTCTATTTATTTTGTTAAATATTTCCCAATTACATTTAATCTGGATCAGGCAGCCTCTGGAATGTTGTGTGTTGGACACCTCTACCTACGCCAGTGAAATTGCAGGTTCAGACAAAAAAGAAATTAGGAGAGGGCAGCCGAGGCTCAGAACAGTTGTATAACTTGTGTTGGTGTGGCATCACAGTTGGTGAGTCTCAGGGGCAGGTTTCAAACCTGTGACTCTACCTCCTGTAGCTTTTTCACAAGACAGTGCTGCCAGGCTCCTTGGAAAGAGAACTGTTGGCTCCCAGCACCAACTTCTCTTCGCAGCTACCCCCACTGTCCTCTGTCAAGGTAGAATTGGGCCTTGGCTGGTCCCCCTGGCCTGAGAATGATGTTTTGCAGATAGGGCTGAGAGGAGTCCCCTGGGAAGAGGGGCCTCCTGACACATTCCCCCCTCCATCTCCCTCCCTCTCAGGGTGTCCAGGTCAGTGGCTGGTAATCAGGAAACTGAGATTTATTGGGGCATCATCCTAGGAAATGCTCCAAAGGAAGGTCTCCTCTGCCAGAGTCAGCTCTCTCTGTGTTGAAGTGAAAATGATTGGCAAGTGTGTTCCCCTGTCATTCTGGAGGTGTTTTGTTTTGTTTTATTTTTAAACTAGAAATTCCCTTTCATCTTCCCCTGTTTTCTTTTTTCTTTCTGGGTCATGACCTTAAATTTAATCAAATGCACTTTTAAACCAGTTTTACTTTTGTAGCTCTTAAGGAAGGGTGGAGGGACAGGGGAGGGAGCTAAGGGAGGGGGAGAACTGGTTTATTAACCTTCCTTTCATAAGGCACTTTTTTCCCTATAGAAATCTCCTTTCCCGCTGATTCATTATGTGTCGGGAAGCAGAGCGTGACATGTTAAAAGCTGTCTTGATAGTATTTGATATTCAGTACTAACAACTCACCAACTCATAGGAGAGGATTTTTTTTTCCCCTTAAAGGGGGAGGGAAACAATCTGCATATTGGATGTGCCAGGAAGTAGGTAATTTGCATTAAGCATCCAGAAATTCTCTGCTTGCAATCTGTCACCCTTCGCTGGGTTTTCATTTTATAACCTTCACAACATAAGGAGGAGAGCAAGCGGCAGAATGAACACAATCAGAGCAGACCCCTGGATGACAACTGAAGAAGTAACCTTGTCAGGCTAGGAGAATAAAGGATGGGGGAGGCTCCTTCCTGCCAGAGACCAATGACCAGAGTGAGTCCTGGAAGGATGGATCATGGAGAGGCTTCCCCCCACTTCACCCTAGCATCACCACAAGTATCACAGGCTCAACCTAGATTGATAAACTCAGCTCCCAACTGGAAGGACATTCCTCTGCAAAACAAGTCACAGATAGTAGGAGATAAGGCTGGCCAGAGAAGAGGTTGGGAAGAAATGGGATAGAAGCCCTTGAGGCATAGACCACAGTCAGAGCTTTTTGCCCTAACCATAGCTCAGGTTAAAGAACTTAAACACGATGAGAAGTTTCCTGTGAAAAGGAAGATGTGAAAACAACTTCATGTCACATCGTGAATACATCATAATTCTCCAAAGGGCCACTCTAGTTTAATTCAGGTTTAAGAAAAAAGGCTGAAAGAAAGCTCACAGTGTAGTATGCGAGATGCCATGAAGACTGGAAAGAAACCTGGATTGGAGAGTTAGATGCCCACACAGTTGAGTGGAAAGAGTGTTGGCTTTGGAATCAGAAGAACCTGTGTTCAGTTTGAATCTTGGCTTTGCCAATGCATGAACTTGGGCAAGTCACAGAATCAGAGAATATCAGATTTGGAAGATGCCATAATGACCAGCCCATAACCTCTGTGGGGTTCCGTATCTTCATCTATAAAATGAAGGTTGGACCACTAACATCCCTTCCCAACTCTAAACCTATGGCCCCATGTATGAAAGTATTCTAGTCTGAGCTCTGCCAAAACGCCAGCTGGGTCACAGTTTTCTCATCTATAAAATGATAGGGTTGGAGAAGATCCCTTCCAACTTTAAGACTATGATTCTATGAACTTGCAGTAAATTCTAAGTTTCTGATGACTGCTTCACTCTAGGAAACCTGGGGAAGGGTGAATTAGAAAGGAAAAAGAAACCCAACTGGCTGAAGGACCTTTGCAGAGCAAGAGTGGTCTTGGTGAACTTTGCCCATCAAAGTCAGTCCCCAGCTCATACCCCTAAGTTCTCGTTACCCAGAGAAGGGTGAGCAGCTTAGACAGAGTCTACTGAAGAGACAGGTCCTCTCCTCTCTGATTGGAGGACTAGAGGGTGGAGGGATAAGCTGTTCCCAAAGTCTCCCTTGAGAGAGGACTCAGAACTGCCCAGATAACTCTCCATGTTCCATCAGCAGCTCTGCTGGGTGACTGTCCAGAATATCAGGCCTCCCCTAGGATGAGCTGATCACCTGAAATCTCATCACTGTGCTGACTGACTCCATGTTTGCTCTCCCGGCCTTCTCAGGGCCCTCAGTTGCCTCTCCTGGGACTGGCAGGCTCCCAAAGCCTTCCCCGAGAGAGGACTCAGAATTCTCAGAACTTTGCAGACAGCTCTTCATTTTCAGCAGCAGCTCTGCTTGGATTGACTCCACAGAACATGAGGTCCCACTAGGGCCCCCTGCCCCCCCTTCACTTTCCTTTTTGTGGTGTCTTCCTCTCATTAGATTGTAAGGTCTAGGAGGGCAGAGACTGTCTTTTTCACATTTTTATCTCCAGTGCTTAGCATAATGCCTGGTGCTTAGCAGGCATTCAGCAAATATTTGTTTAATTGGATTGAGGGCATCTAGGGGCTTGAAATCCCCACATGCCATCAGTAGCAGGTCAGTGCTCAAGGGAATGTCCTGGTCTGCACCCCAGGATGTGTGGACCTCTGCCCAAAAACACGAGGGCCCCAGAAGCTGACCACTTTTAAGCATCATCCCATCAGCATCGGATAAAGCAAAGCAATGGGGCGTCTGAAGATGCAGAGAGACACAGGAGTAACTTCAGAGGACACAGGCTGTGTGAGCAGATAAGGCAAGCAAGGCAGACGACATCCCATAGAATCAGATGATGCCAGAGCCAGGAGAGAACATAGAACATCAAGCTGGGAAGGACCAGGAAACATGGCACGTCAGACACAGAAAGTCAAGTCAGCCAGCATTTATTAAGCACCTGGTGCATGCCAAGCCCTGGGCTAAGCACTAGGGTTGCTCCCCCCCCCCCCCCCCGCAAAAAAGGCAAAAGCCCCAAACCAAAAACAGTCCCAGCCCTGGAGGAGCTCTAGATCTGATAAGGAAGACATGAAAACAGCCTTGATATATTTAGGATGAATGGAGGATGATCACAGAGGGAAGGCATTAGCTTTAAGGGAGATAAGGAAAGGTGAGGCTTAAAGGAAGCCAGGAGAAAGAGAGGAGATGGAAGAGGAGGAGGGAGCACAGAGCCCAAGAAGCCAGTCACTGAATTTCAGCATATGTGGGGGCCAATAAAATAGATTTAAGAAAATTGAAAGTTGTGAGGGGACTAGATTATGGAGGGCTCTGAATGCCAAAGGATTTTAGAGTTGACCCTAAGAACAATGGGCAGCCACTGACGTTTTTTGAGTAGAGAGGTTATACAGTCAGATCTGAACTTTAGAAAGAGCACCTGGAGCCCTGAGTGGAGGCTGGGCCAGAGTAGCCATTGCCACAGTCCAGGTGTGAGGCGATAAGGGCATGTGCCAAGGGGATGGCAGTGTCAGGGGAGAGAAGAAGGCATAGGTGAGAGGTCTTGCAACAGCAGGACCAGCAGGACCTGGCAACTGATGGGATAGAGAGAGTGAGAGGGAGTGATGTGTGGAGGAGGACACCTGGCTTGTGAGTCTGAGGATTGGGAGGGTGGTGGGGCCTTCAGCAGTGTTAGGGAAGTTTGGGAAGCAGTGGGTTTGAAGGGAAAGATAATGGATTCAGTTTTGGACATGAAGAGTCTAAGACTTTCAAAATTGGAAAGGGTGCTCAAATATAGAATGTCAGTTGAAAGAGGCCTTAGAACATAGAAGCTAACCTGGCAGGATAAGGTCCCAGGTGCATCCAAGCTCTACTGCAGAGAGCACAACTCCATTGGGCTGGCCATGTTGTTTGATTGCCTAAAAGACTATTTTACAGAGAACTCACACAAGGCAAGTGCTCACATGGAGGTCAGAAGAAGCGATACAAGGACATTCTCAAAGCCTCTCTGAAGAACCTTGAAATCGATTACGAGACGTGGAGATGCTGGCACAGGACTGCCCAGCAAGGCATACGCACAGCAGAGAAGAGGGTATGATCTCTGAGCAAAGCAAAATTGAAGGAAATATGAGATGGGCAGAGGGAAAGCATCCACCCCAAATGTTCCCATGGACTATTTGTGCCAGACCTATAGTCAAGCCTTCCAAGAGCCTACTGGTCTGATCAGCCACAGCCAGACACACCATACTTTGACCCCAACATAGTGATGTCATTTTGGTCCTCCCCGAGCATGAAGGATGGACACCAAGGACATAAAATGGCGGAGCAGGGAGGGCTCTGCAAATAAAGAATGACAAAGATGGGAGGAAGCTTGGAAATGGTCCACGTCAGCACCTCATTGTACAGATGAAGAAACTGAGGACTAGAAAAGAGCAGTGACTGGTCCAAAGCTACAAAAAATCATGTCTGAGAAGTGACTGCCCCCAGTTCTTTCCCCAAGTAACAACCTAAACACCTGCCGTATTCAGAGCACTAGGCTAAAGGCTGGAGGAAATACAGATGAGGTATCCCAAAGCCCCTATCCTCCTAGAACTTCCAGGTTACTGGGGGGCTGAGACACCAGCACAGCACGTGGTGTCTAAGCACAGGGACTAAGAGATCTAATCTGGTCTGATGCAATGAAGGCCCTGAGAGCCCCTTCTCCCTAAGACACCCTAACTCCAGATTCAGCTTGGGTTGCTTTTACTGGACTGAA
>CM053582.1:91883720-91933720 GCA_028627135.1 Pseudochirops cupreus
GAGAGAGAGAGAGAGAGAGATGGAAGGAGAGACAGACAAAGAAAAAAACAGAGACATAAAAAAAACAGAAAGAGAGAGAGGGAGCTGTAAGGAGAGACAGACACCAAAGAGAGAGAGAAAGAGAGAAGACAGCAGGGCATTTGGTGGGGAAGCATCAGATGCACAGAGATCTCTAGAGAGCCTGCCTGTGTCACCTGCCCCCATCACATTGGAGGCCCACCCATGCAGATAATGTGTCTGTCTTTCCTTCCTTCCTGTTCCCCACTTCATGCCATCCTCTTTGCCTACAGATATGGCCACCTGAAAAGAGCAATGGCCGCCCACTGGGTGGGCCCTGGGTGCCCTCTGATGGGAGATGTCTTCTTCTCTTTCCACAGTCCATGGCATCAAATGGACATGCAGCAATGGGAACAGCAGCTCTGGTTTCTCGGTGGAACAGCTGGTGCAGCAGATCCTGGACAGCCACCAGACCAAGCCCCAGCCTCGGACACACAACTGCCTTTGCACTGGCAACTTGGGTGAGTTGGCACCAGGAGTGGCAGTGAGCGAGGGGAGCCATGCAAGAGGAGGGCACCAGTCACAGGGAGGTGCTTGGTTCCTCCTGGCTGACCAGGGACTGGGTGGGCACCCCCCCCACCTCAGCCTTCCTGACAAGAGTATTCTCACCTCTCTGTGTGTGGCATTGGTTTGGAATTAGTGACCAAACCACATGGCAGGTGCCCTGTGGAGACAAGTCAGAGAGAAAACCAAGACCATTATCCATCTCCAGCCTAACAAAGGCTCCTGGTTGGGAGGGGTGGTGGTGCAACAGTAAGCTGATCAAGGCCCTGCTAAGCTCATCCAAAATGTTCTCTGAGAAGTGGGAAGGAACAGAGACAATGGCAGGAAGGATAAAAGAAGTCAGTCTTGCCCAGACCGTATTCTGCTTTGACCCACACACACACAAATCAGCAAGAGGCCAGACCTCCAGCCCCAGGGCTCCTTAGAATGAACTCAGGCACCCCTACTCCATTGGGCTGCTAAACTCAGCCTCTCCTTTAACCTCCTTTGGCTTCAAAGATCCAGAGTCTCCCTTGACTTGTAGCCTAATGTGGCTGCTTTCCTACTCATCTCATTGGCTCCCTGGGATGAGATTGCCCCACTCACTTCAGTTCCTTAATTAGATCTTATCGTTAAAGGGTCATGTCTCCTCCTATAAAGTCTTTGTGAATTTAAGATTCTCGATGGGGAATACTTGTGATGGAATCACGGGACGATTTTTCCCTTTTATCAAAAACAATGGCCTGTCTGATGGATGAAAAATAACAATGGAACTGGGATGAGAGGGAGGAGTCACCCCCCTCACCCAACTGCTGAGCACAAAGCCCTTGGAGAAAGACCCGTAAAGGATAGTGGATAAGCTTAGAGAGGCTGGACATTTTTTTCCCCTGTTTGCTAGCAAACTTCAAGGATGGGCAGGATTTTAACAAGTAAAGATGGTGGAGGGCATCACGAGTGAAAGCACAGAGGTGAGAATTTGGAGACTATGCTGAGAGAACAGTAAGAAGGTCCGCTTGGTCGTAATGGGCAGTACATAAAGGAAATAAAGAACAGAAAGGTAGACTGAGGCCAAATCCTGGAATGCTGGACGTGGACTTGGAATGAACTCGATTCTTGTCCTCTAGTAAAATTTCAGCCCCAAAAGACATGAAGCCCATCCTGGACTCGTACCCGTCTGAACTAGACAGTCATGGTCTGGTTTGGGGTTTTTGTTTTTTCCCCCTTAATGACTTATATGGGGTTCCGTATGGCTTAAGTCTCTTTGTAGAACAGTGTTGGGGTTTTTGGTGTGTTTGTTCAGGGATTTTTGGCCAAGCAAACAAGTTGAGTATTGCTCAGTGCCCAGTGCCCAACACAGATCCAAATCTAACTCTTTCTTGTGTGTGTGTGTGTGTGTGTGCATGTGTGTTCATTGCGTGTGTGCATGTGCGTGCATGTGTGCATGCATGTGTGTGTCTTGTGTTTCTCTTGGCCACAGGAGCAGGTAGCAGTGTGCATCACAAGTGTAACAGTGCCAAGCATCGCATCATATCACCAAAGGTCGAACCACGGACAGGTGGGTACAGCACTCACTCAGAGGTACAAAATAATGATGTCTCCGAAGGCAAGAATGAGCACAGTCATGGCAAGGCCTCGAGCCGGGAGAAGAGGAACGGCAAAGTGGCGAAGCCCGTGCTGCTGCATCAGAACAGCACCGAGGTGTCCTCCACCAATCAGGTGGAGGTCCCTGACACCACTCAGAATTCTCCCGTGTCCATCAGCAGTGGCCTGAACAGTGACCCAGATATGGCCGACAGCCCCGTGGTCACAGGGGTGTCTAGTATGGCGGTGGCCTCTGTGATGGGGAGCTTGTCCCAGAGTGCCACCGTGTTCATGTCAGAGGTCACCAATGAGGCTGTGTACACTATGTCCCCCACGGCCGGCCCCAATCAGCACCTGCTCTCCTCGGAAACCGCCACCCAGGGCCTCGTCCTGGCAGTGAGCTCCGATGGCCACAAGTTCGCCTTCCCCACCACAGGGAGTGCAGAGGGCTTGTCAATGTTGCCCACGAATGTGTCTGAAGAGCTGGTGCTTTCCACCACCCTTGATGGTGGCCGGAAGATCCCAGAAACCGCCATGAACTTTGACCCGGACTGTTTCCTCAACAACCCCAAACAGGGACAGACCTACGGGGGTGGGGGACTGAAAGCTGAGCCAATCGGCCCCAATATGAGACAGTCGCCAACAGCTGAGCGGGTCAGCTTTAGCTTCAGTGCAGCCCTCACGAAGGAAATCAAGACCGAGGACACATCCTTCGAGCAGCAGATGTCCAAAGAAGCGTACTCCTCCTCTAACACATCTAACTCCCTCACCCTGTCAGCTGGCTCCAGCCTGCTCCCATCTGGTGGGGGGCTCAGTCCGAGTACCACCCTGGAGCAAATGGACTTCAGTGCTATAGACTCCAACAAGGACTACGCTTCTAGTTTCAGCCAGACTGTCCACAGCCCCCATGTCCACCAGACCCCTTCCCCTAGCTTCTTTCTGCAGGATGCCAGCAAACCTATCCCCCTAGAGCAGAGCACCCACACTAATCTCAACGATTCGGGTAGTTCTTTTGTGCCATTAGGGATGGCTACCGTGAAGACAGAGGCACCTCCAACCCCCTCCAATTGCAATGGTCCTGTAGAGACCCGGATAGAGGCCACGTCCTCACTACAGCTCATGCAGTTCCAGGCCAATTTCCAGACCATCGCTGCTGAGGCAGAAGTTCCCATGGAGACCTCGCAGCCCTCTGAGGGGGGTGAGAACCTGCTCAAGTCTGGGGAGCTGCAGAGCTGCAGCTCCGAACACTACATGCAGCCCGAGACCAATGGGAGCATCCGGAACGGGGGCAGCATCCCCATCCTCCAAGGGAACATGGTCCAGGGGCTCTATCCTGTGGCCCACCACAGCCTCCATAACTCTTCCAACATGGAACTGAGCCTGGACCACTTTGATATCTCCTTCAGCAACCAGTTCTCCGACCTGATCAACGACTTCATTTCGGTGGAAGGTGGGAGCAATACTATTTACGGACACCAGCTCGTGTCAGGGGATGGCGCGGGGCTCTCACAGGCCGAAGATGGCAACCGGGCCTCCTTCAGCCAGGCTGAAATGTGCATCCCCTGCTGCAGCCCCCAGCAGGGCAGTATGCAGCTGAGCAGCGCCGAGAGCGGGGCTGGGACCATGGCCTACATGCATGTGGCCGAGGTGGTCTCTGCGGCCACTGCAGCCCAAAGCACCCTGGGATTGCTGCAGCAGAGTGGGCGAGTCTTCATGGTGACCGACTACTCCCCAGAGTGGTCTTACCCAGAGGTAAGCTGCTGGCGCTTCCTTCCCAACCAGCGCCACCAGCGGGGCCATCTCTCATTGCACACATACGAGGGCATCAAGATCATTTGCATGTAATTAATTGCCTTCTCTTGATTATGAAGATCTATATCTGAGGAAGGTATAGATCCAAAAGTGCTTCTGTCTCTCCCAAGCCGTGCTTCTCAAAATGGTACTGTAGACCACCCTGCCTTCGCGATCCTGATTGGCTAATACCTGCACATACATCCTCATCAGAATGAAAGGTCAGAAGGGTTTGGTTTGATGAGACACCAATCAGGGCTAACCTAACTCCTACTGCTAACAGTAGCCTTGATCCAGTGCTCTGAGGTTTGCAAAGTGTTTTATATATGTTCTCTCATTCCATCCTCACCACAACACAAGGAGGTAGGTGCCGTTATCATCTCCATTTCACAGGTGAGGAAACCAAGGTAGACACACCAGGGCCACACCACTAATGAATGCCTAAGGCAGGGTTTCATAATAGTTAGCCTTTACATCACATTTCGAGGTTTGCAAAGAATTTCATAAACATGTCTTTTCTCCCTCATAAATAACCCTGGGAGGGAGGTTCTGCTATTCTCCTAAGTTTACAGATGGGGAAATGAGGTAGGCATCAGTGAGGTGACTTGTCCAGGGTCAGACAGCGTATAAGTGACTAAGGCTATATTTGAACTCAAATCTTCTTGCTTTCAGTTCTGGGTGCTCGTATCCATTGGGCCACTTCAGGTCATCCTAATTCAGGCCAGATCACTTCAGTTCAACATTTATTAAAGCGGCATTAACCAACAAGAATGAATTAACCACTTCTTATATACAGGGCACTGTGCTGAGTATTGAGGATCCAAGGACATGGCCCAGACCACCAAGCGACTCATGTTTGTGTGCACAGAGAGCGCCAGAGAAACCCTACATACTGAAAAGGATCCTCAGAGATCACTGATGGTGTCTAAGAAAGAATGGGCCCAAGGAGGGCAAATGACCTGCCCAAAGTCACACTGATAGTGACAGAATCTTAGTCTCCTGAAACCCAGATCAGTTCTTTTTCCCCATGATCAGCCTTTTGGCCTTGAAAGAAAAGAGCCTGGAATAATGGAGAGAGAGCTGGGCTTGGAATCAGAAAGATCTGGGTTCAAATCCTCCCTCAAACCCTTATTAGCTGTGTGACCATGGGCAAAGTACATCATGTCTTGTGCCTCAGGCAGCTCCATAGTATTTATCTAAGCCATAAAGTCCTTTAATTGAACACTGGTTTTAATCAGCAGTGATGGAATGAATTCCCAGACTGGGAGTTTCCTCATGATGATGAAAGGGAGGCAGCTTGGCACAGTGGAAATCAATAGCATTGCCTCTGGGCTCAGAGGACCCAGGTTCAAATCCAGCCTTTGACCTTGACATTGATTGCCTATGAGACCTCAGCTTTCTCTCTGAGGTCCCTTCTGACTCTAGATCTCTCTCATGGCCTGAGTTCAAATCCCACCTCCTGGCCCTTGCTAATTGTCCAAGCTTGGGCAGAAAGGACATGAGCTGGCCAGATTGATGCAGTATGTGTTTCTAAGGTAGGATTTGATCCCAGGTCTTCCTGACTCTGAATCTGGTGTTGTAACCACACTGTAAAACCATTGGGAAGGCCATGTCCCCTTTGTAGGCCTCTGTCTCTTCTGTAGAATGAGGAGGTCCAAGTTCCCCCCTGCTCCAGGGTGATCTTCCTACCATGAGAAGCTGGGGTCAGTCTTGTCATTCCATGTCAGGATCATACCAACCCTCTGACCCAACTCCCAGCCCTGGGGGTAGATTGGCTCATCTTCATGCACTAGTAGGAGCTGCAGGAGAGCAGGCAGGCAAGGCAGAGCTGGACAAGCAAGAGGTCACCAAGAAATGTTCAAACTTTAGTTACTGGGAAAGCGAATCACACAGGCACCAATCTGGTGGGCATGGGGCGTGTGATAG
The DNA here is from genome assembly GCA_028627135.1 of Pseudochirops cupreus. Taxonomy (NCBI): domain Eukaryota; kingdom Metazoa; phylum Chordata; class Mammalia; order Diprotodontia; family Pseudocheiridae; genus Pseudochirops; species Pseudochirops cupreus. The sequence goes on from CM053582.1 coordinate 91,889,559, forward strand.
GCCTGGGAAAGAGTATCCAACAACTTGGGAAAGATGGCGAGAGGGTAAGGAATCAAATGGTATGGGATGTTAGGAGGCAGAGCTGTTATACATCTGGCCCTCTGGGTAATGAGAACAGAAGGCCCCACGTGGAGAGAGAGAGAGACCATGTACCCCATAAGGCCCCATCTAGGACAGGAACAAGGCAAGGCCAGGCCAGGAAGGCACTCATCTGGCATGCTTGAGGAAGTGGGGTAGAATGCTAATTTCTTATTTTAGTACGTCATTCATGCCAATGAGGCAGCACAGCGGAGTGGATATACAACCAACCTTAGAGTCAAGGAGTCCCAGGTAGAGGCCCCACCTGACACAGACTGGCCAAATGGCCCTAGTCAGGACTCTTAACCTCTTAGTGCCCCCAGCCTCGATGGAGGCTTCCTCACAAGGTGCTCTTTATATCAGTGGAAGGAATTATGAGCCTAGGACAAATGCAAATCCAATATGGGATACCTGCTGTAGCAACTACTGTCAATAACCTCTCACTCAGCAAACATTTATTAAGTGCCTACTATGTACCAGGGTACCAGGTGCTGTGCAAAGTACTGGGAAAACAAATAGAAGCAGAAAACAGCCCCTGCCCTCCAGGAGCTTACACTCTAAGGTAATTAGTTTACAATCTAATGTCTAGAGACGACATGCAAGCAAATATATACAAAGCAAGCTCCATACAGGGGAAAGGAAATAACAAACAGAGAGAAGGCATTAGAATTAAGAGGGATGGGGGAAGTCTTCCAGTAAAAGAGGGAATTTTAGTGGAGACTTAACAGGAATCCAGGGAGGTCAGTATGCAAAGATGAGGCAGGAGGGCATCCCAGACACTTGGGACAGCCAGAGAAAATGCCTGAAGAGAAATGGAATGTCTTGTTTCTGGAACAGCTAGGAGGCCAGTGTCACCGGATCCAAAAGCGTGTACTGGGCAGGAAGGTGTAAGAAGACTGGGAAGGTAGGAGGGAGCTAGGGTATGCAGGGCATTTTGTACTTGATCCTGGAGGCCACAGGAAGAAGCCACTGTAGTTTATTGAGTAAGGGGTAACATGGTCAGACCTGCACTTCAGGAGGATCACCGTGGTGGCCAAATGGAGGATGGATTGGAGTGGGGAGAGCCTTGAGGCAGGCGGACCCAGCAGCAGCTGTGGTAACAGTCCCGGTGTGAGGTGATGAGGGTCAGCACCAGGCTGGGGCAGGGTCCACGGAGAGAACAGGGCATATTGAAGAGATGCAGCAAAGGTGAAATTGACAGGCCTTGGCAATAGCTTAGTGATGGGTGGGGGTGAGGACAAGAAATAGTAAGGAATCCAGAATGATTCCTAGGGTGCAAACCAGAGGCACAGGGAGGACAGTGTTGCCCTCTACAGTAAGAGGGAAGCTTGCCCGGGCTTGGAGGCAGGAATTAAGGGGGAAAACAATGAGTTCTGTTTTGGACATTTTAAGTAGAAGATGGCTACTGGACATCCAGTTTGACATGTCTGAAAGGCAGTCTGAAGGGCAGCAGAGAGACTGGGCAGGAAAGATGGATTTGACAACCATCAGTGTAGAAATCACCATGAAATCCACAGGAGATGATGAGATCACCAAGTGGAGTAGTATGGAGGGAGAAGAGCAGAGGGCCCAGGCCAGAAGCCTGAGGGACACCTATGGTTAGAGAGTGTGTTCTGGAGAAGGATCCCACAAAGGAGTGTTCAGATAGGTAGGAGGTCAGGAGACAGCAGCATCCAGAAAACCTAGAGAGAGGAGAGGGTAAAGTTGGAGAGAGCATTCAACAGTGTCAATGGCTGCAGAGATGTCAGGGAGAATGAGGATTGAGAAAAGCAGTTGGATTTGGCAGCTAGATCACTGGAGAGAGCTGTTTAGGTGCAATGGCGAATTCAGAAGTTGGATTATAGGGGGCTAAGGAGATATTGGGAAGAGAGCCAGTGGAGGTCTCCTGGGTGCAGAGCAGCATTTCGTTACCCCTCCACTAACAGGTGGCTTTGGGCCATCACTTAGATTAAAGGGCATCATATCTCTCTCTGAAGCTGACCCCTGACTCTGGATGTCTGCAGAGGAAGTCTACTGAGTGCATACTGCTCCTGCCTTCAGGACCTAGACAAAGGGGCAACAAGAATAGATCCCCTTCATGTCCCCTCACCTTGCAGCCTTACTTTTCCACTGTCTCCTCCCTTCTCAGTCCCAGGTACCTGTGAGTCCCACTTTACTGATCCCTGCCTATGCAATACTGGGTTGATTCAGAAAAAGTCAAACCTACAGCTTGCCACAGGAGGGCAGCATAGGAATGAGGAAAATGGGAAATTGACATTCAAAAATCTGGCCTTGACCATGGTAAACTCAACCCTGGAATATCAGGACTTTAGGAGGTTTCCAGTCATCTTAAGGGGAAATGGGGGACAAAGAGAGGGGCAGAGAGAAGGGGAGGAGAAACATGGAATCATCTTAAATATCACTTTAGTTTGAAAAAAATAAGTGCATGCTACATATCATTTCTAGGAGAAGCTGAGATGGGTGAAATCCCAGGAGAGGCAGAAGGATTTAAGAGTCAAAGCACGTGTATTCTGACTGCAGTTTAGTGTCTAGTAAAATACTGGTATGTGTCTATGTGATATCGGCCTCAGGTAAAAGGAGGGAGTTCAACAGAATGAGCTAAGGTGCCTTCCAGCTCTAAATCCTATGATCCAGCTCCAGAGACTTGGGGCTCACTGACTCTGATGGTTATACCAGGGGCTGCTGCCTCCTTCCTGGAATTTCTACAGGGCTTTGCTGCTTCCCCTAGAACAAAGGTCAGCTCTGAACTGCCAGTACTGGGCCCCCACTGTAGACCCAGTCCCAAGGAAGCCACTCCCTTTGATCTCTCTCCCAGAAATGGGAGCTTCTGTTGCCATGGTCTGCTGAGGTTCAGGCTGTGCTGTCCAGCCTCCCAGAAGTGAGAGTGATAGCTTCTGCCAATGAGTCAGCCATAACCCCCTCTCCCAGACGAGGGGATCCCCAAATCTGCTTTGCTTCCCAGGGATAAGGTCATGGGTGGGCAGGGCCAAGCCTTTCCTCCCCATCTCCCTGAGGTGGGTCCCTTCTGACCAGTGCCCATAATTCCCTGCCCAGTTAGAGTTACACTGTTTGGCAGCATGGCGTAATCTGGCATGTCAACGTCCTGTCTCTCCTGACAATTTCCCCTTAAAAGCCCATTCATGCCACCTTCCTTCCCTTACCTCTCCCCTCCCTTATCCTTCCTTCTCTTGTCTTGTTTTTCACTAAGCTATTGGTTGATTCCCCACTTTTTCCAAAATGGAAGGAACTCAGAAGTGGACATTGTGAACCCCTTCATCTCAGCCGCCATCACTATCATCTCTGGCTCTGCCTCTCAGTATTTGCATGGCTTTAGGCAAGTCCCAGTCACCTTTCCTGGCCCCATTTCCTCATCAGGCCCGGACCAATATGAACACATGGAACATTTAAATATTCAAGAAATGACGTTTTGGGTGGAAAGCTCTTGCAAGCCCTGCCCCTGCCCCTGCCCCACCACTGCTGTGCCTTTCATGTTTCCCATCCTTTCTCATGACAAAGGAACACAGGCAAATCTCCCACAGGGCAGACTACAAAGAGAGGCGGGAAAGGGGCTCACCACGAATGGATGTGGTCCAGCTAAACCACTGTTGCCATGGAAACGTTCACCTGGATGGGTGGAGCCTGAGCCATCCTGCTGGTGGGGGGAGGGGATATCTCCATGGGAAAGGTGCCAGTTTTCTGGACTGAGGAGCTTCAGTCCTGGCTTTGGAACAGCGGGTGGTAGGCAGTGGTTGTTTTTCTGGGTGAAAATGGCATGGGGCTTTATGAGGTTAGACACCAACAATCCTCCCCCTACCCTGTTTCTTTGTGCTCACCACCTCCTTCTCCCCACCCCTTCCCTGTCTCAACTCTTAAATGTTTCAAGGAGTCTTTGTTCCTTTCCTAGGAGCATAAGAAGATAGCTTTAGCGCTAGAAGGACCTTAGAAGCCATCGGGGTTTAACTCACAGGGCAGCTGATGGGAGTCAGGAACGCTCATCTTCCTGAGTTCAAATCTGGTCTCAGACACTTACTAGACCCCAGGCAGGTCACTTTGCCCTATTTGCCTCAGTTTCCACATCTGTAAAATGAGCTGGAGAAGGAAATGGCAAACTACTCCAGGATCTTTGCCAAGAAAACCCCAGATTGGGTCACAGAGAGTCAACAAGACTCAACAACAACAAAGTTCAGCTGACTCATTTTAAACATGAGAATTCTGAGGCCTGGAAAAGGACAGTAAGTTTCCCCAGGGGTCGCATAGCCAGTTAGGGTCTGAGGCAAGTCTTCCTGACTCCAAAGTCAGCACTCTAGCCCCTGGAGAATACTCCCTCTGATGGACCTCAGGCCTTCAAGGAGCCGCCATCCAACAGGAACAAGATGAAGAGAGCCCTGGATCCGGAGCCAGGAAAACTGGGAGAGATATCGCAAGATAATGGGCACTTGTCATCAGTGTGATATCCTTCAGTGTGGGAGGCAGTGTTGAACATTGGGATAGAAGACCCAGGTTCAAATCTCCCCTCTGCCGCTTTCTACCTGAGACCTTAAGTAGACCACTTTACCTCCCTGGTCCTCAGTTTCCTCATCTGTAAAATGAAGGGTTAGACTTGATGGTCCCTAAGGTCCCTTCTAGATCAAGAGTTAGGAGTATCTCTGAGTCTTATTTTGCTCATCTGTTAAATGGAGACAATAACCCACCTCCGGTTTCTCATGTAAACCTTGGAACTCCATAGCCATTATTATTGTCCATGGGCTAGTACCCACATAGAGCACACCATGTGATGCCTGTCCCAGCTGCTCCTCAGGCCCCCAGCGGTGGACCTGTTATAGATTCATCAGTGCATATGCATTTCAAACAGGAAGGGACCCCAGAGATCATGAACTCCAATCCTTCATTTTACAATTGAGGAAATGAGTACCTAGAAAGATGAAGTGACCTGCCTGTGGTCGTGCTGGTCAGTGGCAGAGCCAGGAGCACAGAGCTATTCCCCATAGGTGGAAAAACAGATCAAATGTCCTCCAACCATCAGACCCAACCTTTATGAAAGGGGCCCTCAGGGTCTCGGCCTCTGAAGGATGAGTTGGAATATCAACTGTCAAGGGAAGGGGATATTCAAAGTGACCTCTAAGAACTAGAATAATAACATCATGACTTTCTTTCAACCAGACATACTCTCTGCCCATAACATTTGTCACAGGGCAGAGAAGCATGCTTCCACGCTGGACTGAGAGAATGGCCATAGAGAACTCACAGAGTCTCAGGGAGTTCTGGTTCAAGCCTTTATTCCAAATCCCATGGGTGGAAGACTTCTGACTCTCAGTTCAATGCTCCTTTGACTGCAATGCTGCCAGCCCTAGTCCAAGGTCAAGGTGGAGATAAAAAAAAATTCTGAATTGCACAACTCCTCCCCTTTCATTTTTGCACAATGGTGTGTCCTTCAGAGGGGTCCTTGGAGGAGGCCCAGCCTAGCCAGTCCAAACCTAATTCAGGGAAGTATACCAGAACCAGCCAAGGCCAAAGGTCCACTGTGGAGTATATGCTCCAAGATCTTGGTGGTCAGAATGAGTTCTGGGTGAAGAGCTCTCAAGAGAGCCCTTTATAAGATCACAGCATTTAAAACCAGAAGGAGACCTTTAAAATCATCTAGGTCAGTCCACTCATTTTAGAGATGAAGAAACCAAGGCTTGGAGATAGAGAAATCAACTTGTCCAAGGTCCACAGGGCATCCAGCCCCCTCTGAGCAATCTCTCAGTAGGGATTCTGGCTGTGTGAGAGCTGGTGTCAGACAGAGAAGACCTACCTCTGACACAAAATGCCCCTGTGACCCTGAGAAAATGACTTCATCTTTCAGGCCCCCTTCCCCTCCCTCCCCACGGCAACTCTCTTAAGACTAAAAGTTGCAAAGCAGATACTGATCTGCTGTGATAGAGGGAGTTTCCTCACTGGGAGTGCTTAACACACCAAAAAAATTGAAAGAGAGAGAGACACAGGGAGAGACACTCAAAGAGAGAGACATAGAGACAGAGAGAGAGACAGAGAGAGGCAGGCAGACCTGGAGCTCCTTTCTTCTGTGGGTAGAGCTAGACAAACTATAGCAAGGCAGCTAAGTCTGTGAGGTGTGTCTTTGGCAGCCTCCTGCCTTCTCTGTTAGTTCCCCAGTCCTTCATCCCCACCCCCATCTCTGTTCTCTTTCATTCTCTTGCTGAGTCTCCCAAGGTGCTAGCTAATAGGCTTATAGGAGTGAAGTGATTTTAGCAGATGTTGCCTTCAAGCTAACATTTTGGATCATAGGATTTTGACCTGGAAGGGATTTTAGAAATTCATTTTGAAAATGAGAAAATTGAGACCCAGGGGAATTTTTGCCCAAGGTCACACAGAGAACAATGAGCAGAATCAAGCTATGACCTCTGGTCTTCTGACTCTAAATCCAGTGGTCTTTCCAATGTGCTATGTTTCCTCTCTTGGAGCAGAGGCCTGTTTTGGAGCACTAAAATCACAGCCTGTAGGCAGTCACCTACTGTGCCTATAACATGGAGCTGAGCATTCACTGGGACTAGAGTCCCTGGAGAGCAATAGCCCAAGAGAAGCCAAAGGCATCCTCTGGGAAAACTCAGGAAAGCATGAACCAATGGGAGAACCCTCTTCACACTTCTCCTAGATACTGGGTAGGAGATGACAAAGCTGGAATGTAACCCAGCCTAGTGCCCCAAGGCCAGTTCTGCCTGGTATAAGGGGAGAGGGCTCCCCTAGTCTGCTGAGCCATACCTCAGGCTGTCACCCTTTGGTCCAACTGCCATTCTCCAGGCTGCCTTCCCCAACCAGGACACTAGGTGGCACCCTTCACCAGTTTCTGAATGACCCTTGGTGCCATGAGTATCTGAGCCAGGGCCATGTGGTTTAGAGTTGGGCAGATGGAGGGACATTGACACCAGAGGCCACAACCTAGCTGTCCTGCCTAGGGTCACATGCCAGAGATCAGCTACAGACATGCACTTATCCAGGACCCCTGTCCATCACTGCCATGTTCTGCTCCCTTCCTTACCACAGCAAAGGTCCTTCCATTGAAATTTCCTGGAACCAAGTCTCAAGGAAGGATGAATATGCTGAATGAGGGAAGCACAATCCTACTGTCCTGGGCTGTGGTTAGTCAGACCACAGTTGGAGACGTGTTTGCAATTCTGAGTCACTGACAAAGAAGAGGGTGTGGGAAAGAACATGCATTTATTAAATGCCTACTAAGTACGAGGCCAGGTATAGTGCTACACACTTTACAAATTTTGTCTCATGTAATCCTCACACCAATCCTTGGAAGGGGGTGCTATGATTACCCCCATTTTATAAATGAGGAAACCAAGGCAGACAAAGGTGAAGTGACTTGCCCAGGGTCATACAGCTACTAAGTGTCTAAGGCTGAATTTGAACTCAGAAACTCAGATCTTCTTGACTTTAGGCCCAGTTCTCCGAGTCACCTAGTTGCCTTCTAAATGAAGTAGATCGGGGGATCCTGAAGGAATGAGGGGGGACCATATCATCTGAAAGTGGGTAGAAGGAAATGAAGATTCTTAGCCTGGAGAATAGATCATAGGAGTTTACGATTTAGTGCTGAGACCTTAGAGATCATCTCTCTGGTCCAACTCCCCGTGGGCCTTATTTTACAGGTGAGAAAACTGAAGTCCTGAGTGATCAAGATAAATGGGGAAACAGTGTGAGGATGTCTGCCTCCCCTAAAGGAGTTTTAGTCTTCAGGCACAAATGACCGATGTCCTGCCTGGGGCATGGAAAGAAGTGGATATCACAATTGCTGAGCCACCAGCAGTGATCTTTCAAGGTAGTGGAGAAAGAGTGAGCTAAGAAGGACCTATATATTGATTTTCAAACAGGGCATGAAAATGGAGCATGGCAGGTCTAGGTCACTGAGTTTTACATTTGTTCTGGGCAGAATATCCAAGGGATGGTGAATAAACTTGTAGAAAAGGAAGCAGTGACTGAGAAGAGTAGACAAGATGTCTTCAAGAATAGGTCATACCCCTACTAAGCTCATTTCCTTTTTTGATAGTGCTGTTTGAATGATAGAAGGAGGTAAATGCTGTAGCTTCAGCTGACCTTGGTTCTAGTAAAGCATCTAATAAAACCTCTCTTAAATGTGAAAAAAAAAAGATGGAGATACAAGCTTGACAGTAATTGGGGCAATCTGGAAATAGCTAAATCATTGGATCAAGAGAGCAGTTATTAAATAAATTTTCCTTGTTTATGAACTCAAAAAGTCTCTAGGGCAGTGGTTCTCAACCTGTGGGTCGCAACCCCTTTGGGGGTCGAATGACTCTTTCACAGGGGTCACAGGGGTTGCCTAAGACCATTGGAAAACACATATTTCTGATGGTCTTAGGAACCGAGACACTGCTCCTCTATCTGTCTCCAGGCGGGTCCACCCACATGCAGATAGGCCCACATACCAGTATTAAAGGGTCGCAGCATTAGGAAGGTTGAGAACCACTGCTCTAGGGGAATGTCTCAGGGATCTGAGTTCTGTCCTGTGCTGTGAGATTTTTAATAGTGACTTGAATAAAGGTATAAATCTCATGCTCACCAAATTTTCAGAAGACACAGAACTAGGAAGGACATTCCAGACAGCAGAAGTCAAGATGCAAAAGAATCTTTACAGGCTAGAAGACTGGGCCAATATAATAATAATAATAATAATTCTTATAAAGCAATTTAAGGTTTGTATATTGTTTTACACGTATTATCTCATTTGCTTGCTATCTCAGCAGCCCTGTGAAGTAGGTGTTATTATTAATTCCATGTTACAGACTCAGAAAGGAGAAGTGACCTGCCCTGTCTGTGGGTCCAAAACCCTACTACCACCATGCCAAGCTGCCTCTCAGTGGTGAAGGGCTTCTTCACATTCATTCAATCTGATGATCAAATGAGGAAACCAGGGATGTTTAGCCTGGAGAAAAGAAGATTTAGGAGAGGCATGATGGCTATCTTCAAATATCTGAAGTGCTATTGTGTAGAAAAGAGATTGGAGTGGTTATGTGGCCCCAGAGGATGGAGTCAGGAGCACTGGGTAGAAGTTACAAAGGAGCAAATTGAAGCTTGATGACAAAAAAACTTTTTAATGACTAGAGTCACCTGAGTGTGGAACAGGCTTTGTCAGGAAGTAAGGGGCTCTCCCTCAATGGAGGCCATTAGGAAACCAGGGTGGGGATTTCTTTGGGTGATGGTTTGGACCAGTTGGCCACTGAAATCCATCCAACTCTGAGATTCTGTGGTTTTGTAAGTGACTTGTTCAGGGTCACACAGATGGCAAAGCCAGGTCTTCAGACTTTTAGAGAACATGACCATTATCTTCAAATATCTGAAGAGACGCTATCTGCAGGATTTGCTGTTCTTCAGTTGTATCCGACTCTTCATGACCCCATTTGGAGTTTTCTTGACAGAGACACTAGAGTGGTTCCATTGCCTTCTCCAGCTCATTGTACAGATGAGGAAACTGAGGCAAACAGGGTGAAGTAACTTGCCCAGGATCACACAGCTAGTAAGTGTCTGAAGCCAAATTTGAACTCAGGAATATTAATGTTCGTGACTCCAGGCCTGACGCTCTATCCACCACACCAGCTAGCTACCCTATATATTCAGAAGAGATTGGATTTATTCTGTTTGAATGGATGAATGAATGAATAATAAGAGCTACCATTTACATAGGCTTTAAAATTTGCAAAAATGCTTTGTTTGTTAATTTGAGTATGGGTTGAGTGTTTACCATATCCTCACACTGTGCTAAACCCTGGGGATACACACACAAGCAAGCAAGACAATTCCTGCCCTCAAGGAGTTTATGTTCCAGTGGGGAAGACGACATAGACTGAGGAGCTGGATAAATTTGTCTCTACAGAGCAGAGCTAGAAACAACAGGGACATATTACTAGGAGGAAGATTTTGACTCCACAGGAGGGAAAACCGTCTAGCATTCAGAGCTGTCCAACAGTGCCTTGGGAAGGTTGTCAGCTCTGCAGCTCTGGACGGTGTTCGAGCAGGGGGCACATGACCAGAGAGACATAGAGAAGAATTCCTCCTTTGGTGGAGAAATTGGATGAACTCTCCAACTCTCCCGGTCAGATTCATCCCCTCATGCCAGGCGGGCCATGTCTTACAAGATAGAAATTGATTGGTCAAGTAGTCTTTTCTCAAGAGGACTTAACCTGAAGGCAGGTCTACCCCCGCATGTAACAAGAGCATTAGAACAAAGACTTTCTGGAGCTTAGCCAAGGGATGGAGGCCTTGAGTCCATATCACATGAAAATCAATTAAAGTCGCAGGAGATGTTTAGCTTAAGGAAGAGAAGATTTGGGGGCAGAGGGAGACACATGATAGTTGTTTGGGGTGTTTGAAGAATTGTCTTGAAGAAGGGAGACTAGATTCATTTTGTTTGTGCACAAGGACAGAACCAGGAACAATGGGTAAATGTGATAGTGAGGCAGATTCAGACTTGATGTCAGAAAAAAGTACCCACCCATTAGGGCGATCCCATAGGGGAATGGGCTGCTCCTCCCCACCCCACCCCCCACCGTGGAGGTCTTCCTCCCTCCAGAGGCTGGATGTCATCACGGCTTGTTAGGTTTGTTAGAATGGAAGTTTTTAAAATTTTATTTTTCCCCATTACATGTAAAAAAATTTTAACTTTTTTTTAAGCTTTGAGTTCCAAACTCTCTCTCCCTCCCTCCCTCCTCTCACCTCTCCGTAAGAAGGCAAACAATTTAACATAGTTTATACATGTGTAGTCATGCAAAACATTGTCATGTTGCAAAAGAAAATACAGACCAAAAAAATGAAGAAAAAAGAGAGAGTGGAGATTTGTGTTCAGGTATGGGTCAGAATAAGATGACTACTAAGATCTCTTCTGATTCCTAAACTCTGCGATTCTGAGCTGCTCCCAAGGTGATGCCAACAGTGAGAACTGAAGGACAAGAAGGGAGAGACAATGAACTTCTCCATGGCCTCCCATCAGACTCCATGTGATCAGGGAAAGCTTTGCCAGCGCTAGGGAGGTCAGGAGAGCTGGGAAGTGCCTATGTGCCCAGGACTCCCTTGGATCTCCTAGGAGCATGTGCCTGAGCTAGGAGGGACCTTGGGGCCGTCTAGTCCAACCCTCTCCTTTTACAGAGAAAGAAACTGAGGCCTAAGGAAGTGAAGGGATTTGCCCATGGCCACATAGGTAGTAAGAGGTGGTGGTGGTGTTTGTTTTTTATTTCCAAAGAGGACCAATGGCATCCTGGGAGATGTCTTGACTTGTGCTGGCAGAGTTGCACAGTCACTTCCAGATACATCAAAGTGTTGGAGGCAGGGTTTGACTATGGAGGCCAGGTTGGGTCTTCCTACCATGCCTCACTTCTGAGCTTGGGGTGAGGGGAGGAGGAGGACACAGTGGAAAGGGCCCTGGATTTGGAGTCAGAGGACCTGAATTCAAATCCTGCTCTGTGAGATACCACTTGAGTGCCCTTGGGCACATGGTAGAGCCTCCTTTCCCATTTGCTAAATGAGGGGTGTTGCACTAGATGGCCCCGAGGTCCCTTCCTGGGATCCTCAGACCCAGTGAAACACAGCAGCTTTCCTATTCACTATCTACAGACAGCCCTAAGGGGCTTCACTAAAAGCAAGCATCTTCCAGATCAGAGACCCTAAGACCTGGACACCTCAGACAGCCCCAGAATAAGCTGCATTCCTGGGACCCTTTGTAGATGCTAGTGGGCAGCCAGAGACTGAAAGCAGAGACTGCTTCGAGTAAGAGCTTCTCCCATAGCTGCTCCAGACATGTGGCCAGAACTGATATCAGCCCATTCTCCCTTTACTTTGTCTTCTCCCATCCCCCTGTCTGGGATATACCTGGCACTAGCTGGTGGGCACTTGAGGTAATGGAAGGAGGTGGCATCTCCTGGCGCAGGAGTCCTAACCTAGTCTAGGGGAGTCTGGCCTAGAAAGGGTCATCTAGGGCCTTCTCCTGGGCCCGTGCTGCTAAGTTCCATGCTGCACTGCTGGGAAAGCAGCTGTTTCTGAGCCTTGGTGGAAGCTCTCCCAGTCACTCTGTGTGGGGGAGAGATGACGTCGGGAGTGGTTCCCAGTCTGTCTGTGTGGGCGGCTAGCAAAAACGCAGATGCCCAGAAGATTGGGGGAGCGTGAGGAGGAGGGGAAGGCAGGGTTTTGGGATGTAAAGCTCACTGGAGCCCACAGCCCCATCACACCCTTCAGCTCCACATCCTCATCTCCATTTGGCAGTAGAGATGACCAGATTCTTGCTCCCCATCCCCCTTGTTCTGAGCCCTTCCTTTCCTCCACACAGAATCACACTGATTTCACTTGGCAAGGACCTAGTCCAGAGTCCTCTCTTTCCACACATCCCCCCCCCCCATCCCCTGCCACCTTTCTCCCTCCCCCAGGGCTGAGTCTTTCTTTCTCCCTGCTTTTACCACCTTCCCACAAGCTCTGCACCAGCAGGAGCTGATGGGGGGCTCCAACACACAGCAGCATTCTTTGAGGGCTCAGCAGGATCTCTCCCCAATTCTGATAGCCCAAGTTGGGACAGGCACAATGGATGAAATCCCCTTAGTCCAAACTCCTCCTCTCCACCTGCATGCTTTGGTGCTCAAAGGTCTAGAACTAGAAGGGTTCTCATAAGCCATCTAAACCAGGGTCTTCATCTTACAGATGAGGAAACTGAGGCTCAGGGCAGTTAAGTGACTTACCCAAAATCACACAAGTAGTGACAGAGGCATAATTTGAATCCAGGTATCTGACTGCAGAGTCACCACTTTTTTTTCTGATTGTAGCAGCTCATCTCCCTCAGGTAAGATATTAGAGGTAGAGGAAATATAGGCAGGAGAAGAAAGAACAGAAAATTTCTCACTCGATGCTCCTTTTCCCACCCTCTCCCTTGGCCTTGTTGAATCTGGAAAGCCTGGAATTATCAAACACAGAATACCAGAGCTGAAAGAGAAAGCCAGGGTTTTCTAGTCGGGCCCTCCTATTTTACAGATGGGGAGACTGAGGCTCAGAGAACTCTATTCTGTCCCAAAGCACTGGGAGGTAACTCTCTCCCCTCATTGAGTCAGTGGAATTCTACTAAGTCCAGTCAATTAACAACTGGCTAAGCACTCTTCTGAGATTTAGAGATGCAAATAAAAAGTAGAAGTAGAAGGAGCAAACATGTAAATAAATGAGAGTGTGAAAGGCAAATAGGAGGTGGGGAGGTGGCTTCAGATAAAGTGCTAGGCCTAGAGTCAGAAATATCTGAGTTCAAATCCAGCCTCACACTAGCTGTGTGACCCTGGGCAAGTCACTTCACCCTGTTTGCCTCAATTTCCTCATGTATGAAATAAACTGGAAAAGGAAATGGTGAACCACTGCAGTATCTTTGCCAAGAAAACCCCAGATGGGGCCACGAAGAGTTGGACACAACTGAGACGACCCAACAGGGGCACAGCGATGAAAGGTATATACGGAGTAGATAGAAACTAGCCTTAAAGGGGAAGACGCTTGCAGATGGAGGCGGAGAGGGTAGAGAGTGGCGAAGAACCAGAAAAGGCCTCTGACAGGAGGTGGCATTTGACCCGAGTCTTAAAGCCCAAGATTCAAGGAATCATAAAAGCACTCCAGGCATGGGGACCCTCCCATTCAAAACCATGGAGATGGGAAACTGAGCATTCGTGAGAGGACTAGCAAATGGGTCAGTCCCTCCTCCCGTGATGTCCACGACCCCTCCCCACCTCCTGGGCTGCCTCCCGCTTTCTTGGCTTGGTGGTTAATGTCCTTGGATGTTCCCTGGGGAAACAATAGCTGTTTTCAAATATTTGAAAGTCTATCATGTTGGAAGAGGAATTACACTTTTTCTGTTTGGTCCCAGAATAGCAATGAGTAGAGGTTGAAAAGGGGCAAAAAGCTGGGCTTCCTGGAAGGCTAAATGTCCCAGGCTCAGGGATCTGGATCTAGAAGGAGCCTCAGAGGCCATCTGGTCCACTCCCGTCATGTTACAGAGGAGAAAACTGAGAACCATGGATGTCAAGGGACATGTTCAAGGTCATACTATATATATATATATATATATATATAGCAAGGGTCAGAATCAGGTCATAGTCTCATCCTATATATATATATATATATATATATATATATATATATATATATAGCAAAGGTCAGAATCAGGTCATAGTCTCATCCTTCTCTAGGTCTAAAAGAGACTCCAGAAGTTATCTAATTCATTCCTTTCATTTCACAATTGAGGAAACTGAGGCTCAGGGACATTATGTGGCTGCCTCTCATCACACGGTAGTGTGTCACAGGCAGGATATGAACACAGATCCTCTGACTCCATGGTCGATGTTCTTTCTATGATATTACAGGCTCCTGCGTAGAAGAGTCTCCAAGTGGAATGGGTTGCCTTGGGAAGTGGTGGCTTCTTCCTCCTTGGAGGTCTTCAGGCAGAGGGTAGATGACCATTTATTGAATATGTTATAGTAGGAATTCTTGTTCAGATCCAAGTTGGACTAGGGGACCAATGAGATCTCTTCCAACTATACCATTCTGTGTTGTGGGAGGATGGATGGACACGTGGCAGGGAGGTTGGGACAATGACCCAGAAACCCATAGATTCCAATCAGTTCTTAGGTGTGTCCCGGGCTCAGAAAGACTGAGAGACACTGCATCTGGTTTTTGTTTTGTTTTGGTCCAGGAAAGGATGTATACTCATGGACCCTCCTAAAGTTTGTGCAAGAGCCTAAGTTGGGAGCTCCATAGAGGAGCGGAGAAAGTGGGAATCCCAGGGAGTGAGATCCTACTGTCATTCTGTGCAAGAGTCTGCCAAGCCAGAACTAGGCCAGGGCAGGGAAAGGGAAACCTTACCTTAACTCTCCCCTCCTAGAGAGCTGTTCCCCATAGCAAAGAAATTTAATAGAGGAAGAATAGATGAGTTGACAAAAGAAACTAACATACCAACAATTCTAACATTATATACAATGTTCCACCACCATAGCTCCCCACCTCAGCAAAGAGTAGGAGGTGACTTCTCACACCTCTTCTTTGGGGCTAAGATTAGCCATTAGAATCACACAACTTTCAGCTTAGATTTTTGCTGTTGTTCTTTCTATTATGTATATTATTTTCCTGGCTCTGCTTACTTCCCTTTGCATCAGTTCATATAAGTCGTCCCAATGCTTCTCAGTAGTTTTAAATTTCTGCTCTTTTCTCCTTTCTATAGGGTTCTCTTAGTCGGGCACTTCCAACTTGTACCCTTGCTCCCACCAGTCCATCACCTTCTGTAGTTCTCTCTGTCCTTCCTCACTTGCCTTTGTCTTCCTTTCCTTGCAGGGAGGAGTGAAAGTCCTGATCACAGGCCCGTGGCAAGAAGCCAGCAATAACTACAGCTGCCTGTTTGACCAGATCTCAGTGCCTGCATCCTTGATACAACCAGGGGTGCTTCGATGCTATTGTCCAGGTAAGAAGGGTAGCTTCCTCAGAACACTGACAGGCCAGGGCTTAGAACTGAAAGGTCAGTGCATCAGGAGTCAAGAGACAGAGGGCTAGGGAGGAGGGGAAGGGCACACCAAGGACAGGAATCTCAGCACTAAACAGCTTCATCCCTTCTCTGAGACTCAGCTCCTTTCTGTATAAAATGAGAAGGCCTTGAGAATTCTGTGCCATGAGAACAACCAATCCTCACCCTGAAGAAGATGAGAAAATATACCTCCCTCCTTTTGTTGGAGAGGTAGGGTACTAGGGATGGAGAATGCTGCACGTGCTGTCAAGTCTACTTACTGGGTTCATGAGATTTTCTTACTGTTTTTCTTTGTCACAACAAAAGGCTTACTTTGGGAGATATTTTTTATACCCAGCACTTAGCATAGTGCCTAACGCATAGGTTTTTAATAAAACCTCTGATCAGTGGATTGATGTGGAGCGGCAGGGAGGCAGCTTTTTGAACAGATCACTGGAGTCAGGTAGCCTTGAGTTCAAATCCAGATTCAGATACTTCCTAGCCATATAACCCTGGGCAAGTCACTTAGCCTCTGCTGCCTCAGTGTTCTCATCTGTCAAATAATAACACCAGGATTGTTGTAAGGATAAAATATTCATAAAGTGTTTGGCAAAACTTAAAGTGCCATATAAATTCTAGCCATTATTTTTATAGTGCAGAAATCACCGTTTTATAAAAAAAAAAGACATCAATAAAACTAAATGAACCACTTAACAGATAAAGGAAATAAAATAAACACAGAGCTTAATCTCTGTTTTCTCAGTTAGACTGAACGATGTCTGCGGTTCAGCTGTGACACTAAATGCTAAGAGGAAAGAGCCCCGAAGCTCGAGTCACAGGCCTTGCTTTATATCCTGGCTCTGTGTGACCTGTCTGGACCTCAGTTTCCTCCTCCCTAAAATCAGGGGGTGGAACTAGATACTCTCCAAAGTTCCTTCTGACTCTAGTAGCCTATGTTCTACCATTGCCTCCAGTTCTGACATTCCAAGGTACTGAGATCTCCGAGATGGAGATGGAGATGCTCCCAGCTCCAATGATTCAGCTTGAGTCAGCAAGTATGCCTTCAGTATCTGCTAGGTACTGTGTACTTAAGTACAAGGCCCTTCCTGTGCTAGATTCAAAAGGATGTCCTACCCAGAAATGGGGCCAGAGAGCCCCGGGACACTACCCATAGCACTCTCAAAGACCAAGCCACCTGATCCTAAGTGGGGGTTCTCGTGATACCACCCCCTCCCCCAGCTGGGTACAAGAATGAAGTTAGATCAGCTGCTCAAATAAGTCAAGCAATCTTCCACAGAACAAGCCAGTATTGTCGGATGCAAGTTAGGGTGGGAGAACCCTACTGCCCCTTATGCTAGACTGTAAACCTCATGAGGGCAGGTCATGTATTAACTAAACTTTCCCCAGCATCTAACAGGGTAGCTAGCTACAGGATGTTCTGCACGTAGAAGATATGTGGTCAATATTTGTTGGATGGATGGATGGGTGGGTGGGTGGATGGGTGGGTGGGTGTATGGATGGATGGGTGGGTGGGTGGGTGGATGGAAGAGTGGGTAGGTGGGTGGGTGGGTGGGTGGATGGAAGAGTGGGTAGGTGGGTGGATGGGTGGGTGGATGGATGGATGGGTGGGTGGGTAGACGGGTGGGTGGGTGGGTGGATGGGTGGATGGATGGATGGATGGATGGGTGGGTGGGTGGGTGGATGGGTGGGTGGGTGGATGGGTGGATGGGTGGACAAATGAATGAATTCAAGGCCAACCTTGTTAGGAATAAATGAATGTGTGGGCTGAAGGGCTGTGAGGAGGTGACTCTAGCAATCACCAACTCAACATTTTCGACTGGGGCCACCTTAGCTCCGGAGGCAGATCATTCTGAACCTCCCCACTTCCATCTCCACTTGCCTCCCCAGCCTTCACTTGTTTTGTTCTTTCCCTTGAGATGTTAACCTGGTCCTGCTGCCCAGATGTTTGGGCTCCTGAGCTCCGAAAAGGGCTATAAAGGAGAAACAACTTCATCATTAATTCCCCCGTTAAAGGCCCTGGGTCCGAATCCCAGCTCTGCCACTTCATGCCCACGTGACTTGGTCTAACCTCCCTGGAACGAGGCGAAGGGACTAGATCAGAGATGTCAAACGCTCAGCCCCCAGACAGTCCCAGTGCTCCCAAGTGCAGCCCGAACCAGACTGAGATGTGATTGGAAAACATTTGACAAAACAAATAAAATACAATAAAACATAGATCATGCTAATCTGTGGCTTTCTAAGTCCATACGCACCACAGGGATCCTTGTGTCCAGTTTAGTGGCCCTCCCCCTCCTGTTTTTGTTTGGGTTTGACACCGTTGTACTAAATGACCTCTGAGTGACCTCTGAGGTTCCCAGCAGCCCTACATTTCTGCTCCTTTGTGTCCCTCCCTCCATCAATCACAACAAGCATCTGTTAAAGGCCTACTGTGTTCCAGACCCTCTCTGCCCCGTTACTGAGGGCCCAGAGCGAGGTGCACACAGAGGTGCTCCTAGACCAGGGCGTCCTCCAACTCTGACAAGAAACAAGGGGAAAGGAGAGAGAAGACCAATTAGTGAAGGGGCAAAATACTGGCCAGGCCATGCTCAGGCCTGCCAAGGGCCCTTCCTCCTCATTCTCTTTTCTTCTTCTCCAGATGTCCTGACAAATTCTTGGGCTTGAGACTGTCACCTGGCTATTGTGGCAAACCTGTAATAATGCAGGGATAGGATCTACATGGGCCCTGGGCCCTGGAAAGGAGGCGACAACATGCCATTAATCTGTCCATTTCCTACCTGCTACTGGCGCAGGTGCCATGTCTATACCTGGTCTTTGTCTGGCTTAAAACATAGATCCTGCCTATCTCCTGCACCCCTCTGCTCCCTGGTCTTTACCTGTCCTCCTTAGACACAGTTTCCTCAAGGTCCAGCTTTCCAGACCGAGATTCTGCTCTCTATCTTGTTGTCCCAGGCTCTTCCATGTCTCATCGGATAGAGGAGGGAGAAAGCCACACAGCCCACTCTCCCTCTATGATACCTTAATACAATCGGCTAAATACTTACTAGGTTCAGGCTCTATGCTAAGCACTAGAGAGACAAAGACACACTGACTTTGCCTTCAAGGGGCTTACATTCTGCCTAGAAAAGGAATATATATGCACACATGAATAAATGTGAGGTCATCTGAGAAAGTGGAGTGTACCAACAACTGTGGGGCTAAAGGGGCAAGAACCAAGAAAGGTTTTTTGTGGGAGGTTTCACTTAAATTGAGCCTCCAAGAAAGTTAGGAATTGTAAGAGGCAGAAGTGAGAAAGGCATTCTAGGCAAAAGACAACCATGCAAAGGTGTGGAGGTGAGAAATGGCATGTCAGGTTCAGGAACAGAACAAGTGATGAGTCAACACCGTGGTCCATCCAGTACAGGCCAGGTCTTCTCTCCTGTGTCCTCTTGTTTCTTGTTAGCATTGGAGGACAGCCCTGGCCTAGGGGGCAGCCCTGTGTGCACCTCATTCTGGGCCCTCAGCTAGAGACTGGTCAAGATTAATAGACTGTAAATTCCTGGAGGGTAAGGAATGAATCTTAGTTCCCTTCATATGACAGTCATGGTGCTATAAGCCAGGCTGGTGAGTAAGCAGTCACTTAGACTCTTCTTCACCCTTACTTTCTGAGAGCCAAGCTATTCTTCCCTTTGGGCATCACCTTCACAACAGTCCCTCTCTTGGCCCTTCCCTTCTGGGGAGTACCTTACTTTTCAGATGTAGTCCACAGGGGGGAAAATGACAGATGCCCACATCAATGCTGGCCCAACCACTGCAACACAACTCATTTACCCAGAAAAGGATAGTCCTGTGATTTCACTGGAATGGGGAACTCCCAGGAAAGGAAACTCCTCCTACCGATGCAGGTTGGCACTCTCTCAACATGGAACATTGAGAGTTTGAATGACTTGCCCAGACAAGGTCACATAGCCAGATCAGAGAGAGGAGATGTGCAAAAAAAAAGTACTATGTAAGATCCAGAGTGGCAGGATCAAAAAAGATTTCATAGTTGGGTTTTTTGGAGTGGGTTCTAATTAAACAAGTGAAGAGGGAAAGGGCAGGAATTCTAGATTCTAGAGGGAGCTAGATGGTATAGTTGACGGGCACTGGACTTGGAGTCAAGAAGACCTGAGTTCAAATTTTGACTCAGACACTTGCTAGCTGGTTGTATGGCCCTGGCCAAGTCAACTAACCTCTCAGCCTCCATTCTTCAACTTAAATGAAGGTAATAAAAGCACCTGCATTACAAGGTTGGTGTGAGAATCAAATGCCATGTTTGTCAAGCCTTTGGAAACTGTAAAGTGTTCAATAAATCTGGCTACTGGTATTATAGAAATAGAGAACAACATAAGCAAAAATGTGAGATTTGGAGAGAGTGGGGTGGGGTGAGGTAGAGAGTAGGCCAGTGAAATTGGAGTATAGAGTGCATGGAGGAGAGCTAGAAAAGACAAAGCCAGAAGAGTAGTGGGTGCCTTGTTATGAAGGGCCTTGAATGCTGGGCCAAGCACTTACAGCTTTATACCTCAATACTCCAAGGAGCCCAACATGGGTCCTTCCTCCATTAATTCAGATCACTATCCCCTCTGCTACATAGCAGACAGTCTTCATGAGCAGCTGTGGCCGAAAAAAATCATTCTCTTGTGACCAACCTGGTGCTGAGCTTCTCCAGACTTAGCCAGGCTGATCCCAGGACAAGAGTTCATGACATGGGCCATCCCAGGGTCTGTACTTGGGTTTTTTCCAGCTTGGTAGGACCTGCCAGCACCTGTGTTCCACTGGCACAGCCTTTGAGGATCCAAAGTCACCTCCATGGCTTAAGGAGCTATCAGAGCAGGACAGTAACAGACAGGGACCTTTAGAGCAGTTCTTAATGAATGTCTGCTAGACAGCCTTGTCTGTAAAATGAGGGGCCTGGGCTGGACAATCCAGGATGCACATGTGGGTGGGGGAGGGAGGGAGTAAATCCATGAATGAGGGAACAGTGCACAAGGCTGGAGGGGCCACCCAAGTAGCCTCAACAAGGGTGGAGCCTCTAATGTGGGAGCTCCTCTCTACTAAAGCTCTCTCCCTTCCAAAACTTACAGAAAATAAGGTCACCCTTTCAGAAGGACGTGAATGGGGTGACAGAATGTTGGCCTAGACCTCTGGACAGGACATAGCATTTCCACAAAACTCAAGGCCTCAGTTTGCCTCTGTAGAAAACAAGGACTAGGTTTCTTCCAGCTCCAAACCCATTATGAAATGACTCCAATTGCTGGAGATGGAGGAACCTTAGACAGCCCCCTCATTTGGCAGAGGGAGAAACTGAATGACAGAGAAGGAAAGTGACTCATCTAAGGTCACACAGCAAGTTGGTAGAGAACTGGCATGCTAGAAGCTAGGCTGCCTGAATCTGAGTTTAGCTAAACCATTGCTGCCCCTTATAGTGTCCTGAGGAAGAACCCACCCAAAGAGTTCCAGCTGGACTCTCTCTCCTCTCCTCTCCTCTCCTTGTCTCTGTCTCCCTTTCTCTCTCCATCTCTGTCTTTCTCTGTATGCCCAGTCCAGCCACTGTCTCTCTTTTTTTTTCTCTGCCTCCTTCTGACTCAGACTCTTTCTCTCCTCTGTCTTTCTATCTTAGTCTCTGTCTCTCTTCCCTTCTTTCTGTTTCTCTGTATCTTTCTGTCTCTCTCTGTCTCTGTCTCTTTCTTTGCATGACAAGTCCAGCGACTGCTTGCTCTCTCTCCCTCTCTCTCTCCTCTCTCTCTCTCCTCCTCCTCTCTCCTCTCTCTCTCTCTCTTTCTTTCTCTGTGTCTCTCTGTCTCTGTCCGTCTTTCTCTCTCTGTCTGTCTGTCTCTCTGTTTCCTCTTCCCTCTCTCTCTCCACTAACTTCCCAAAATCAATCAATCAATACATACTCATCAATACATACTGTTACTTGCAAGGCACTCTATTAGATGCCAAGGATACAAAGGAAGAATGAGTAAATAGTTGTTGCCCTCGAGGAGCTCTCATAGACCAAGACAGAACAAGCCAGGGAGAGCGGGGAGAGGAAAGGAAACACGTATTTACTAAATACCTACTATGTGCCCAGCACTGTAGCACTAACAAATATTATTTCATCTGATAGTAATGGGGTTTCAGTTCCACACCAAACCTGGCCCCCCACACTGCTACGGTAGCAATGAGTAGGAAGATGTAAGGTGTTGATATGCTCTGGGGAGCTGGAAAGAACTGTGAGATCACGTTTAGACTGGGAGCTCCTTGAGGGCAGGGACTGTCTGTTCTTTTTCTTTGTATCTCCAGGGCTTAGTACCCGAGCCTAGCACACAGCAAGCACTTAAAGGCTGGTTGACTGACAAACAAGCTTAACCCTGTCATTTTACCAATGAGGAAGCTGAGGGTCCATCATTCCTCTTTAAGAATCCCTAAATTCAGGCTTGGCTGAGAGAATGGGTCAGGGGATGGTCAGTAGGCAAGGCAATGTGGGATATGGTCAGACCCGACCTCAGAGTCAGTCAGAGAGACGTGGGTTCGAGTCTTCCCTCAGACTCATCTTGACTGTGTGACCCTGGGCAAGTCACTTGACCCCAAGCAGCTCTCTAAAACCAATGTTTCCTTACTAGGAGTTCTGAAATTGCAGACCATGATAATGAACATAATGATAATGGTGGCAGTAGCAGCCATAGTAGTAGCAGTTGGAGTAGTAGTGGTGGTAGCAGTAGTAGCAGTAGTAGTAGTAGCAGCAGCAGCAGTAGTAGTAGTAGCAGCAGCAGCAGTAGTAGTAGTAGCAGCAGCAGCAGTAGTAGTAGTAGTAGTAGTAGTAGCAGCAGCAGTAGTAGTAGTAGTAGCAGTAGCAGTAGTAGTAGTAGCACTAATAGTAGTAGCAGTAGTAGTAGCAGTAGCAGTAGTAGCAGTAGCAGTAGTAATTGACATTTCTATGATGCTCACTAGCCTTACATGTTCTCTCTCATTTGATCTTCCCAACAGCCCTGTGAGGCCATGGGAAATGGTGGGAAAGGTCTTAGACCTGGGTTTGCATCCAGATTCTGGTACTTGCTGCCTAAAGTATGGCAGGAAAATCACCCCACTTTCCTGGAACTCACTATCCTTTCTGTAGAATAAGGAGGTTGAACAGAATGGCCCTAAGTCAGGGGTGGAGAACCTGTTCTAAATCCTCTCCTATAGAGTTTAGGCAGAAACTATAAGTGATGTTTTTCTCCATCGTATAATAGGTAATAATTTTCCACAGGTAATATTTTCTCCATCTTATAGATGAGAACACTGAGACTCAGACCACCAGCATGAGTCAGATTTCCCGTCTCTAACAAACTGAGCCTAAAACAGACCACTCTCATTTCTAGCAGGAAGGCTTCCAAAGACTTCCATGGTGTCGATGCAGACCCACTTGTTGGCCATAAATAAGACAGGCAGGTTAAGTGAAACACAAGCGGGCCGTGTTTTCACCCATTGCAGCCAACACCAGCTCAAGTGTCCACACCCAGCAGGGTCCTGTCCACCTGTTCTGATGGACAGCTTAGTCCTGTTCCAAACAATTCCCAAACCCACTCAGGAAGCAGCCCATGTAAACTGACTTTAATGGGACCCTAATCGCATGGAAAGGTCAAGAGGGGGATGACAGAGTCAAGAAGTCCAAGCTAAGAATAAAACAGTGATGAAAGGCACAGACCAGGAAACAGCAGAAGAAGTCAAACGGGGCAAGGCGGGGGGAGGCCAAGCTGCCTTTCGAAGGATGGGCAATGCGGCTGTGTGACCCAGCCTTCCTGCCAGGGAGCCAAAATTCCCCAGGGGTCATGAAAAGGCAGAAATCCAGTTCAAAGGGAGATAAAAAGGTGGGCTGCCCATCTCAGCCGCAGCTGCCACTGGGGCCCCTGAGGAGCAGCAGCAGGACTGCAGGGGAGTGAGGAGTGGGTGAGCACAGCCCTCAGAAGGAGGTGGCATAGAATGGAGGAAAGAGCATGGAGTTTGAAGTCCTGGGCCTAGGAGGCAGCTGGCTGCGACAGTGGATAGGGTGGTGGGGTCAGAGCCGGAACATCTGAGCAGCAATCCTCCCCCCAGATATTTACGTAGATGTGTGAGCCTGAATGGATCACTTACCTTTTCTCAGCCTCAGCTCTCCCCTCTGCAAAATGGGGATGAGAACACTAAAAACCTTACAGAGAAGGTGTGAGATTCAAATGAGATCATATGTGTAAAATGTTATATTTAGGGCAGTGGATTCAGAACTGCCAGGAAGTCGGGAGGACCCGAGTTCAAATCCAGCCCAGAGACTTGCTAGCTATGTAACCCTTCATCCCCATTTGCCTCAGTTTCCTCATCTGTAAAATAAGCTGGAGAAGGAAATGACAAACTACTCTAGTATATTTGCCAAGAAAACCCCAAAGTGGGGTCATGGAGAGTCAGACACGACTGAAACAACTGAACAAGAAGTTGATATCATTATTCCTGACAACCTGTGGGACCTTGGGCAAGTCACTGACCTTCCTAGGCTTCAGTCTCCTCCTTTATAAGATGAGGAAGCTGAAGAAAATGGTCTCTAAGGTCTTTTCTGGCTCTCATCTTTGGAGGAGGCAAAGCCCTCCCCCCCACTTGAATCCCTCAGCCTTGAAAGCACAAAGAGCTACTCCTAAATTCAAGGGAACAGAGGAAGGAAGAAAAGGAAGGGGCTTCTGAGGTAACTCGAGAAGAGCCCAGGCCAGGGGGCACAGACTTTGAGTGTCCAGAAGCCTTGACCTTTAGGAGGAAAACAGGGAAGGATAAAAGGGGGAGGGGGGAGCTTTATCTCAACAAAAGAAGGACCATGTGATCAGTTTGTTCAAATCCTTCTTTTTTTCAAAGTAGGAAAGTCTCAGAAGGGGAAAGGGCTTTGCCAAAGATCACATGGAGCCTGGTCCATAACCAAAGTCCCCGTGTCCTGATTCCAGTTGAATGAGGCCTTAGCAAGAAGATGGGATAAGGATTGGGGCTGGACTTGTGATTTCATTAGTACTCGGAACTCCCAGTGAGGACATTTCCTCTTCTCATTCGAGTCAGCACCTCCTATACAGTGTTTGTTCTTAGAGAACTGTCTAGAACCCAGAGGGAGGGGTGATGCTTCAATGACCTTTTCTCTCTTTTTCTTCTCTTTCTTCCCAATCCACCAACAATTTGAAACGATATGCCAAGTCAAATAGATTCCCACATCAGCTAGAGCCAAAACCACATCCCCCATTCAGCATGTTTAGCAGATTCCCTCTCTTTCCAGAAGGGAGGCACTTTGATCCTCTGGAATCAAGGCTGATCATTGCTTTGATTAGAGTTCTTAAGCCTTTCAAAACTTAATTTCTTTTTTTAAAATTGATTTGTTTATCTACTTTTAGTTTACAAGATTCACTTCCACAATCCCTTGAGTTTCAAATTTTCTCCCCTCCTTCTTCCCCCCCTCCCGCCCCCTACCCCATGGCAGCGTGCAAAACTCAACTTCTAAGGTATTGTTGTTACAGTGTGTGTTGTTCTCTTGGTTCTTCTCATTTCACTTTGCATCATTTCATGCAAGCCTTCCCAAGTTCCTCTGAAACTTTCCCTTTCATCATTTCTTACAAAGCAATTTCATTACTCTCCTATTCCATAATTTGCTCAGTCATTCCCCAACTGATAAGCACCTACTTAGCTTCCACTTCTTTGCTATAATGTAGACAGATACTAAAAAATATATTTTCATGCGCATGGGTCTTTTTCTTCTTTTTAAAGAATTTTCTTTGGAGCATCCTGGCCCTTCTCTTTCACTCCTTCATTTCTTCAATGACATCCTGTACTTCAGTCCTCCTTTTAATTCCTTGCTTGTAATCAACCAATTAAAAGCACCTACTATGTGCCATGCACTGCAAGACTACCATATGTCTCTCCATTGCCCTCGGGAAATTGCAAAGTTTTTGTTGTTGTTACTGTTTAATAACCTCAAATTTCTCCCTGAAGCAAAGACGTATCTTTTAAATGCCAATATTCTTTCCAGTGTGGTTGTATGTCTTTCAAGACAATGGAACACCGAGGTATCCAAAGACTTGAAAATGAAAAATAAATCAAACGGGGTCATCTAATATGCAAACAATTGCCATGAATTCTTGAGTGGGAATAGTTCTGGGAAAAGGGATAGAGTTGGAGGAACTAGGGTATGAGAGTCAGTCAGGGAA
The DNA here is from genome assembly GCA_028627135.1 of Pseudochirops cupreus. NCBI lineage: Eukaryota > Metazoa > Chordata > Mammalia > Diprotodontia > Pseudocheiridae > Pseudochirops > Pseudochirops cupreus. The sequence continues at coordinate 91,915,362 of CM053582.1, forward strand.
GGCTTCCTGGAGTTGGGAGTTTCCATGAGAGTTGAGCAAGTTCAAAATAGAGGCAGAACAGGTATTGATGAATGAGCCTTGGGGGGTCACTCCAGGGCCATTTGAGGTGGGTGCTAAGTTGAATGAACTCTGCTGGCTCCTTTCATTCTGATTTTCCATTTTTGCCTTTGCAGCTCACGACACTGGCCTTGTGACCCTACAAGTTGCCTTCAACAACCAGATCATCTCTAACTCAGTGGTGTTTGAATATAAAGCCCGGGCTCTGCCCACTCTCCCTTCCTCACAGCACGATTGGCTATCCCTGGACGGTAAGAGCAGGCCCTGAAGCCTTGAAAGGCTGGGGACGAAATAAATGTTGACCTGTGCATGTCGAGGGGAGCGGGGTGACAGGATCACTATCTTCAAGCATCTGAAAGACTGTCCTTTGGAAAAGGGCGGAACAGGGAGCAAAGTGGGGTAAGTGGCCAAGAAGGCGGATGTTGGAAAGGGTTTCTGAACTTTAGAAAGAGCTGCCTCAGAATGAGATCCTCATCTGAGGTCTGCAAGTAGACAGGAGGGCCAGGATGGTCAAATACAGCCACCTGTAGGGATTCCGTTTGGGCCACAGTTTGGGTTCACACGTAGCTGCTAAGGCCCATTCCTCTCCAAAATGCTGTGATTGCTGATGCTTCTTGATGATGTTTCAGGTCATGTTTTCTTAATTTTTTACTTTGGTATCCTAGTTGTAGCTGAGCGTGAGTAGTAAGACAGCTGGTGAAATATACAGGGAGTAAAGTGAGGCATGGCTGGTGCCAGCCTAGATACAGTGGACCACGTGAGGCACTCACCAGTCAGAGCCAGACCTAGGGGGCCCCAGAACAGGGGATATAGAGCCAAACCAAAGAGACATAAGTATATCAACTTCCACAGGTCTTGTCATGACCCTGATCCACTCCCACTTAGATGGGAACACTTAGATACTTTGCTACTATGGAAGCATGGTGTGATGGACAAAATACTGGTCTTGGAATTAGAAGATCTGAGTTCAAGTGTTGACTCTGATGACTATCTACTGCATGACCTCAGTCAGCCTCAATTTCCCCATTTGTAAAATGAAAGGGCTGGATTAGAAAACATCTGAGGTCCCTCCAACTCTAGCCTGTGATCTGATGGTCTGTACAATAGGGAAAATAATACTCACACTTCCTACCTTGAGGGGGCTTAGCTAGGTGGTACCTGACATCCCTCCCAGGCCTAAATCTATGCTCTTGTGATCCTACCTCATGGGGTGATGGGGAGGAAAATGCTTTTTCAGTCTTACTGTGCTGGAAAAATGAGAGCTGGCACTCTCTAGTCCAACCCGCTTGTCTTACTGATGAGGAAGCTGACACCCAGAGAAGGTAAATGACTTGTGCAAGGTTATACCAGTTCTTATGGCAGAGTAAGACTTGAACTCAGGTCCTTTGATTCCCAGATTAACGCTCTTCCTATTTCACTCTATGGGATACTTCTCTTGTTGTGCTGCTGCTGCTACTGCTGTTGTAACACTGACTGATTCCCCTGAGGGTTCCCACTGAGAGGTCCTCCCTACCCCAGCCCCAAGCTCTCACTGGACCTGCCTGCCCATCTGCTGACTCAATGAATTTCTGGGTTTGGTGATATTACGTGGGCTCAGGAAAGCCAGGTGCCAAGGTCCCAGGTCACCTCAGGCACTGAGCTTTCCAGAGCCATGACAGAGGTGACTCTGAAGATCCATGAGCCTCAGTTCTGGCCAGAGTTGGAGAGAGGCCAGCATGGACCTGAGCATGATCCTCTGAGGGAGAAACCATAGACAGAGTTGACCTGGGGCCTGGGGAGACAGATTACATTTCAATGATGGAAGCTGCCAGAGAGCAAGAAAGCAGGGGAGCCCTCTGGAATCTCCACTTCTCCTCAGGTGACCTTGGGAACCTCTCTGAAGCTTGGTCACATAAGAAGATACCAGGACCAATGGAGGAGCCTGTCTTAGACACAGAGCTTTCACAGAGAGTAAAGGCCTACCCAGAAACCTTGGGAAAGAAAAGGCTCTGGCCCCAAACTCTGAGAGTCCAGAATGCAAACTAAATTGTGAAAGTGCTACGAGGGGAAGATGCATGAAGATGGTGCTTCAGTTTAATAGCAAGAAATAGATGATGGTCAAGAGCAGCCTACATTTAGTATTTCATTAAAAATGCAAGGCTTTATCTGCAGTAGTGCTGGCCATTTGGCAGAGGCTGAGGCCTCCTCTTCAGGTAAAAGCAGAAGGTGGGAGGGAGTTTCTGCTCACCTCTGAGCTAGGCAGCCCATAGCACATGCCTTGAGGGCTCTGGGTCCTAAAAACATTGGGAGTCTGGTTGAATGCTTCCCCAACTCCCACGCCATGGGGGAGAAAAGGAAGGGGTAGTAGTAGGGTATGGTGGAAAGAAGGTTGGTTTCAGAGTCAGAAGACCTGGGTACAAATCTCACCTCTAGCACTCACTGCCTGAGCAAACTTGGGTGAGTGGCTTCAACTTCAAGAGCCTGAGTTTCTCCATTTGTGACATGAGAGTGTGGGCCTAGCTGGCCTCTGATATCCCTTCAAGCCCTGGATTTAGGCCTTCCTAGCCATCAAGGCTGGTGATGAAAACTCACCATGAATGGAATTGGACTCCTCTACTCCTGCAACTCTGCTATGTGTTAGATCGGTTGGATTAAGGACAAGGATGATGGGTAGTTGATGCTGACTTAGACTCAGAGCAGGCCATAGAATGGGTCTGGGAATTACATCTGTCAAGTTGCTATGCCATCAACCAGATTCCTTGCAGGGCAGGATTCCAGCAGCCTTTCCCCAAGGCCATATTTCAACCAAGATCAGAGGAAGTATTTGTGAAACCTTCCCTCCAATTGACAAGATAGGACTTTGACTCCTCAGAATTGCCTTGGAGGCCTCCCAAAGAGAGAGGCCCAAATCTTCTACTTCCTGACTGTGTGATCTTGTGCTAATCAGCTCCTCTCTCTGGCCTCATGTTCTCCCTTTAAGATACCTTCCAACTCCAAGTCCTACAACCTGCAGCCTCCTCAAGTCACCTTTCCCAGAATTTCTTTCCCCCTTTAACCTCCACAAGTCTCCTTCCCCACCCCCAAAGTGGCTGTTTTTCTATTATTTCACCTGCCTGACAAATAACTCAAAAGAAAATTGAAGGTGGTGAGAAGCTGGGGCTTTGTTCCCATCTTCTCTTTTTATGAGATAGTCCTAGAATCCAAGTTCAGGGTTGAGGAAAAGGGTAGGGAAATCAGGAGAGAAAAGGCAGCTTGGAGCTGAGATTAGAGGCCAGTGGCCTTGACTTCCATTCCTTGGGAAATTCTAGAATGGCTCATTAGAGAGATAGTTGGGGAACATCTAGAAAAGGAGACAACGATGGCAAGGACTTAGCATGGCTTCCTCCAGAATTGAGTTCACCAAACAAACCTCGTCTCCCTTTTCCAGATATATTAATTAGGATTACTAATCTGGTAGATGAAGGAAATGCTGGCTATAGACTCTACCTCAATTTTAGCAAAGTTTTTGATGATGTTTCTCATTCTATTCTTATAGAAAATATGGTGAGATATGGCTGAGATGGTAATATAGTTAGGCAGGTTCAGAACTGGTTGGATAGCCAGAGTCTGGGGGTAGTCATCCATCATTTCTTGTCAACATGGAAGGAAGTCTCCAGTGGAGGACCCAGGGAAAGTGCTGTTGATCATTTTTGTCAGAGACTTGGATAAAGACTTTGATGTCATGCTCATTGAGTGTGCCAACAACACCAAGCTGAGGACAACTAATACTGGATTGACAGGAGTGGAAAGACCTTGCCAGGCTACAGAGCAGAGGATCTTACCTTTATGTATGTGTGTATGTCTCTGTGTATGTGTATGTGTGTGTATTGGTATATACATACACATGTGTGTATGTGTATGCACACATGTATATGTATACGTATGTGTGTGTATATATACTGATATGTATATTTCAATGTAATTGGCTTCCTTTGTGAATCCTATGTATTTTATTTTGCGCATTTAAAAACCTTATTCTAAACAATTAGTGCAGTCCCTAGCACATATTAGGTCCTTCATAACTGTTTGTTCCCTTCCCATAAGAATGAGCCCATAGGTTTCACCAGACACCAGAGGCATCTAAGACACAAAAAATGTGAAGAATCCCTGCTCTGGAACATTGAGTTTTATCTATCAAGATAAAGTGAAGGAAAGACAAATGTAGTTTTACACACAAGTTTAAAAAAAATATCAGCCTACTGAGGACAAGATGGGGGAGGCATGGCTTGACTAGAAAAGATCCAGTGGTTTCAATGAGCTTCAGGTTTGGTCTGAGTCAGCGGTGTGATTGGATGGCCAAAGGGGCCTCACGAAGAGAGGCATCACTTCTAGGAATCAGGTGGCCATCTTGCTGTCCTCAGCCCTTGGCCCATCTCATCAAGAGTGTCTGGGTGCCTCAGTCTAAGAAAGAGGTTGGTAAATTAGAGAGAAACCAGATGAAGGAAGCCAGCATGGGGATAGAGTGTCAACATCATGTCATACATGTCATAGGATTAGTTGAGGGAACCGTGGATGTTCAGCCTGGAGAAGAGAAGACTCAGGGTGGGGGGAGGGGTGTGGCTACCTGAGCCTTATTTAAGGGTTTGAAGAACTGCCATAGAGAAGAGGGACCAGACTTGTTCTCTTTGGCTCCAGAGGTCAGGGGTCAGCTTGATGATGTCAGAAAAAACTTCAACCAGAATTGCTGCCACCAGGTGGGCGGGACTGCCTCCAGGTGTGGAGGGCTCCCCATCCCTGCAAGTCTTCAAGCCTATGAAGGCTAGATGACTTCTTGTCATGCATGCTATAATAGGGATTGCTTTTGGTTATGGATTGAGCAACATGGCGACCAAGAACCCTTCCAGTTTACCATCTCTGATTCTTCATTTTTATACAAAGAGGGATTCTTCCTTTTGTGACTTCTGTTCTGCACTGAACTGTGGGGAAGGATACCCATTGGAGCTGATGCCTGGGAAATGGAGAGAGGTTGTAGTTGTTCATTTCAGTTGTGTCTGGCTCTTTGTAATCCCGTTTGAGGTTTTCTTGACAGAGATACTAGAGTGGTTTACCATTTCCTTCTCCAGCTCATTTTACAGATGAGGAAATTGAGGTAAACAAGGTTAAGTGACTTGTCCGGGGTCGCACAGCTAGTAAATGTCTGAAGGTAGATTTGAACTCAGGTCTTCCTGACTCCAAGTCTGGTGTTCTAACCACTGTGCCACCTAACAGCCGTGGAGATGGGTTAGCACCTGATAAAAATGGGTACTGTTAGGAAGGCAAGTAGCATCATGCTTCTCATAGAGAAGAAGTATGACCAGAACACTGGCCTTGGCATCAAGAAAACCTCAGTCCACGTGCTCCTTCTGATGTTTCCTCCCTGTCTGACCCTGGGCAGGTCTGCATCTCTGAGCCTACTGTGTGCCAAGATTGTTTATGGGGCGCCAATGACATGGCACATGTAGAGTGCTTTTTGCAAGTATACTCCAAAGGCCAATTATTAGTACTGCTCCCAATGAACTCCAGCATCCCCTCCCTGGGTTTGTTTGCCCCAATCCTTCAACTACCTAGATTATTTTGTTGTATTGGTGAATTCAAATGTGGGCTAATGATGCCAAGGTCTCAACCCACTTCCTAAGAATGAATCTTTCTCCAAGAAGCCATATGGGCCTACATCCTGAAGGCTAATGCCCAGACACACCCCTGATCCTAGGGAAAGAACATAGAGATGGCCCAACATGGGCCCTTCTTCAGCACTAAGGAAATAACACCAACCCTACAAACATCCAGTGGAGGGGTCAAGAATATCATGTTCATGGATGAAGCATGTGCTAGGAATGGCCATGCACTTCCAATGATGACCACTGGGTGTCTTCTATGACCTAGTCTGTGATGGCAAGCTCCTCCATTAGACTTGGAGCTTCTCGAGGGCAGGGACTGTCTTTTACCTTTCTTTATATCCTCAGTGCTTAGCACAGAGCCTGGGACATACTAGAGACTTAATAAATTCCAGCTGACTCACTGATTGATGGGTTTTTATGTTGAGACCAAACCAGCAAGAAATCATTTAGTGCCAACTGTATGCCAGGCACTGTGCCAGGTACCAGAAATATAGAGTTAAAAACAAAAAAATTCCCTGCCCTCAAGGAATCAGCTTTCTTCTGGAGTGATACAACATGTAAATAGAAAAATATGAATGTGCTCATTTAAAAATGGAGCAAACAGCTACAACAAAGGGGATCAGGAAAGGCTTCCCATAGGACACAGTATTTGAGCTGAGCCTGAAGAAGCCAGGAGTTCTAAGAGGAGGGAGCGCATTCCAGGCAGGAGAGCAACACCCGTGCAAACACAGTGAGATGGGAAATGAGGTGCCCAGTCCAGGAAACACCAGGTAATGCAGTTTGCCTGGAATGTAGAGGGTGGGAAGGAATACGACCCACAGTTAGCCTAGAATGCTGCTCTGGAGCCAGCCAAGAAGTTTAGATTTTAACCTAAAGGCATCATCAAGTTGCTGAAGTTTCTGACTATGGCTGAGGGTGTGTCCTTCTCCTTGACATCTCTTAAAATGAACAAAATATTCTCTTCCTTTTTTCATGAATTTAATACATATATATATTTCAAGTGAGAAATTGCTCACTTGAAGCCACAAGACATTTGAAGGGGCTTGACTGGGGTCAGTGCTGATGGGGAAAGGGTTATACCAGTTCCCCTCACCACTCCAGGATTTCAAACCCTGATGTCTTGTCAAACAAACACATGAGACTGGGGAGGGGGAGTAGGACTTAGCCTAAGGCTGGTTTTAATCAACTATTGAACTCTCAGATTCCTCATCTAGAAAATGAAGGGGGTTGTACATATGACCTTTGAGGTCCCTTCCAACCATGAAGTTGGATGGGGAAAATACTACATCTTCATCTCAATATCATCAGCTTCCTTTGTAACCCTATGCATCTTATCTCCCCACCCCCAGTCTTCTGGACACCCTCAAAGAAAGAGAGGGAGTGAGCATATGGAGGCTGACCAGGAGAGAGGAGGCTGGTAAACCGTGGCTCCTATCCCTGCTGGGAACCACTGTTGGCCAGGATGAGTCAAGGTGGTACAGACGGCTTTGGAGATCAGCCAGGGAAAACATGAGAGGTCTTCTGGAAGGGAGCCCCCACGTAGAGTCCACAAGTCAAATAGTCAGATCTGATGAATGAGGCTCCACATACAGGGGAGTGTCACTTCTGGAGCCAATCAATTAATAATCAGCGAGTGTTTTTTAAAACACTTTCTCTGTGCCAAACACCACATTAAGTGCTGAGGATACAAACGCACAATCCTTATCCTCCCGTGTTATAACTGGGGAGATGGCACAAAAGCCACTAAGTACATACAAGATGGTGGAGAAGGCATTATTGGGGGGGGGGGGCAGGAAAAGGTGAGATTTGAGCTGAATCTTGAAGGAAGCCAGGAAAGCCAGGTGGGGGAGGGGAAGAGCAAGAGCATTCCAGTCACAGAGGACAGAGAGGCAGAGAAAGCACCAAGTCTGGAGATTCAGTGTCTTGTGAGAAGACGTAGAAGGAGGCCAGTGTCACTGGACCTCACGGTACATGGAGAAGAGTCAAGTGTCAGACAACCAGAAAGGTAGGAAGGATCCAGGTCAATAAAACACAAAAACATTTGATCCAGAAAGTAAAGGGCACCTTCGGGGCTTACTGAGGAGGGTGATGTCATGGTCAGATCCACACTTGAGGAAAATCAGACATCAGAAGTTGTGGTTGTTGTTCAGTTGTGTCCAACTTTTTGTGACCTCATTTGGGGTTTTCTTGGCGAAGGTACTAGAGTGGTTTGATATTTCCTTTTTCAGTGCATTTTACAGATAAGGAAGCTGAGGCAAACGGGGTTAAGTGACTTAACCAAGGTCATACAACTAGAAAGTGTCTGAGGCCACATTTGAACTCAGGTCTTCCTGATTCCAGGCCCAGTGTGCTATCCACTGCCTCACCAAGCTACCTTAGAGATCAGAGGACCTGGGTTCAAAGCCCAGTTTTTCTACCTATTACCTGGGTGACCTTGGGCAAACTTCTCTGGAGCTCAGTTTCCTGGCTGTGACGTGGAGAGCTTTACACCAGAATGCCTCTGGAGGCCCTTCCAGCTAGAAACATGGGACTCTGTAATCTGCTGCGTATCCAACTCTATGCTGGTTGGTGTCGGGAGATCCTAAAGTCAAATCAAATTAACAGGCATTTGCTAAGTGCCTACTTCACTGCTGATACAAAGAAAGGCAAAGCAAAAACCATAAAAACCAGTGTCTGCTCTCAAGGGACTCATAGTCTAAAGAAATAGAATGTGCTGGTTCCTGCCCTCAGAGAGCTTAATGATAATCCATTTAGGGAGACAGGACAAAGATTCACAGACTATTAGAACTGGAAGGAACAGCAGAGAGGATACAAGCTGGCAGCTTCCTTTTACAGATGGGGAAACTGAGGTACAGAGCCATTAATGCCTGAGAGCTTTCAAAAACAACATATCAACACATGCACTTGTTCCCTAAGCTATATCTGTACATGTCTGTATAGTCATGTTCTGTCCAGCACGTGCTGAGTCTCTGGGGGCTGAAGGAACACAATGAGAGATCAGAGAAGACTTGGGAGGAGCAGGAGCAGGTTTAAAGCTGTGTCATCAGTCACCGATATATTGTTTCCCAAGGACTTATCAACGGGACAGGTTCTCACTGGTGTTCTGTGGGCAAAGGCGGTGAGGAGGGAGATGCACGATTCCCTCTCAAAGCAGGAAAGAATGGCAGGTGACTTGGGGAGAGGACAGGGGGGAGAATTCTTTCTCTGAGCAAATCCCTTGGCATAAATCTTGAAAATAGAATGAATGGTTGTAGAGGTAGAACCATCTTCTCTGTGGTTTCCCCTTCTAATACCTCAATCCATATCTTTCTCTTCCACATCCTCCCTCGCTCACCCATCTTCCTGGTGTTAATAAATAGGCTTGCTCATTTTGCTCCCGAGGCCTAGTACCAAAGTTCTTTCTGAACATAGACATGCATACATACCCACACATACAACCATACACACATACATATGTAGTACTATGTTGTAGCTTAGTTAGTTAGTCATGTCTGACTCTTTGTGACCCCATTTGAGGTTTTCTTGGCAAAGACCCTGGAGTGATTTGCCATGTCCTCTGTTTCTTTTTCCTAAAGTGTCATGATTTGACAGACATTCACTGAATAATTAGTCTCAAATTTTACAGATGAGGAAACTGAGGCAAACAGGATTAAGGAACTTGCCCAGGGTCACATAAGCAAGTGGGTGTCTGAGGCTGGATTTGAACTCAAGAAGATACACACGTACATACATACACACATACACACACATACATATATGTGTATATATGTGTGTGTATATCTTATATATAATTATATATAATTTATATACATATAATTATACTTCTGTACAATTCACACTGGTACAGTCTCATATAGACACAAATCAGATCGATGTGAATATACAGAATCATGGTATAGCCTATCCCATGTCTATAGCTTTGCATACAGAGGCACACACATGTCTGCCTGCAGCCACCTCCATTATAATCCATGATTTCAATGTTCAGAGCACTCCCTGTATGGAGCCTCTGTCCATAATAGAGATAGATCAACAGGTTCTCTACATCTTCTAATCAGAGAATTGCCTGGAGCGTAGAGAGGTTAAAGGCCCTGCCTAGGCCCATGACCAGTGTGTAGGAGACAGGAGCTTCCCAATTCCCAGAGCCACTCTTTTCCCGTTCCCCTAGGCTGTCTACTACACATATGCCCAATGCCCGTGCCTGCATACATAGTCATGTACAGTCATGCAATCACACTCTGTCCAATCGTGCTTACATACACATAGGAATGTGTCAGCACATTTAACCGTGTACGTGCGTGTGTGCACACGTGTGTAGAAAAGACACTAAGCATGCATACATATACACATGCATGCACATGACCACACATCACAGAATTGCACACATAAGGCCAAAATGTGTATTATACACACTCAACTGTACATGTGTCTGCCTAGAGATAGATGGTGCATCTCTATGCTTGCACACATCAAGTCATGTGCACAGTCATATGCAAAGGCAGTCATCACACATTTCTATGCACTTGCAATCATGTGCACCTTCATTTACATGCACTCACACATGCAGCCATACACACACACACACACACACAATGGGGTCTGTGGGCTGACTCTGATGGGAGCACTACAGAAGCCTGAAGCTGGTGCCCATTGGCCATTTCCCTATGGACCAAGAGATGCAACAGTGGCCATGGCTCTGCCCCTCACCAATGGCTTCCAGCTGGGCAGACTTTTTACTAAGAGGCTGCTACAGCCAGCCAGATGGAGGGAGCGAATGAGGAGGAGGAGAGCTGCCTGGCTCACTTGGCCTGGCCATGAACTTTGTCCCCAAGGAAGATGCCGCCAATGGCCCTGGCCCTGGTAGTGCGAGGACACGCCCCTTTCCCATCCCATTTCTTTGGCTCTTTTATCAGCCCAGGCTGACACTTAGTGGGCAAATTCTCAATTAGAGCTCGCTATGAAGTAGAATGTGTGTGATGTGGTAATGGGAAGAGAGAGGGGAAAGAGAGACAGAGAAAGGGAGGGAGAGAGAGAGACAGAAACAATGAGAGAGAAAAGAAGGGAGGGAAGGAGAGGAAGGGAGGAAGAAGGGAGAGGGAGAGAGAGAGAGACAGAGAGAGAGGGAGAGAGAGACAGAGAGAGAGAGGGAGAAAGGGAGGAAGGGAGGGAGGGAGGGAGAGGGAGGAGGGGCTGGGGGACTGCAGTACTTCACAAACTAGGGCACTGCTAGCAGCACGCACACACTAACACACGCGCGCGCGCGCGCGCACACACACACACACACACAGAGGACAGCTGCAATGCAGAGGCCCTTCAGGGGAAAAGATTGAATAATTGTACTAAGCAGGGCTTCACAGAGGCCTCTGCCTTCATGCCCACATCTCTGATTGCAGCAAAACACCCGTTTAGTTAAAGGGCCAGTGTCTCTTTCCAGAGCCAAGGAGAATAAAGCCACCCAGATGTTCCCAAATCAGGTCTGAATGCATATGGCTCTGCTCTCTCCATCCACCACGTCCCTCTAACCCCTGGATCCTGCCCCCAGGGACCAAGGGGAGCAAGACTTTAGAGAACCCAGTGAGCTGAGAAGCTGTCCTCTGATGGACATTTTCGGATTAATGTGCAGGAAGGCTTCGGGTCACGTGTAGCCCAGACCTGCTCACGTGAATCCTGGCTGTCGCTTCTTCTGCATTTTGGTTCTATCCAGTCACCGTCGGTGTAAAATGTCCGACATTCAGTTCAACTAATATGTGTTAATGACTAATGTGGAGATATATTTAATATGATTGTACATGTATAGCCTGTATCACACTGCAGCCCATCTTGGATGGGGGAGGGGGAACTCAAAATCCTATAAAGTGAACACTGAAGACAAAAAATTAATTTTTTTTAAATGTGTTAAGTTTCAGGGAATACAAAACCAAAACCAAGATGAGCCTGCCCTCAGGGAGTGTTACAGTATCTAAAGAGCTAAGGAAACACAAAGTAGTTTCAGGGGAGAAAGGCTTATAATCACTGGAGGCGTCAGGAAGGCTCCATGAGAAAGAGCACCTGAGCTGCGCTGGGAGAGGTGAGAGGTTCAGGGAGGCACCACCTGCCAGGCTTCTGAGACCGCTTGGACAGAGGGGCGCAGGTGGGAGAATGGATGTCGTGTAGAGGGAGCAGAGAGCAAGCCAGTCTGAACATGCGAAAGGGGAAGTAATCTGAAATAAGACTGCAGAGGAAGTGGAGCCAGATGGGCGAGGGCTGAGGATGCCCCATTTTATCCTAGAGGCAATGGGGAGAGATGAAAGGCCTTGTCAGCTCTGTATGTTAGGAATGTCATTTTGGCAGCTTGTGGAGGAGGGAATAGAAAGAGGCAAGAGATAAAGACAGGAGAGCTAATTAAGAGCCTATCGCAGTAATCCAAGCAACAGGTGACAAGGTCCTGGACCCAAGCAGAGGATTGAGTCGACAGATGAGAGCAGATGGGAAAGGTGTCATGGAGGTAGAATCCACTGGACTTGACAGCAGATTGGATTTAGGGCATGAAGGAGAGGGGAAAGTTAATGAAGATTCCAGTTTGAGAAGCTGAGTGACTGGAAAGATGCTGGTGCTAACAATAGAAATGGGAAACCTCTGAAGGTTTGGGGAGTATATGAATCACATTTTGGATGTTTTGAATTTCCAAGTTGGAGGGGATCAGAAAAGGGCTTCTGGGCCTCGAGCTGTCCCTGGGCATTCTAAAAGGTGCCACCAAGAAGGAAACACATTCTGAGGATGGGGGCCACCTGCTTCCCAGGCCCTGCTGGAGGGGTGACAGTGGCTTCCCTGTTAGCAGCTCAGGGACTTAGGTTTAGATTGTGACTCCCTGAAAACCCCCCTCTTGGAGCAGTTGTTCAGAAGGCCTCCCATGGAGGGAAAATTCAGGTACAGAGGAAGAGAAGAGGATGGGGAGAGGAAAAACACAGCCTCTTTTCTAGTCCCTCAGTAGTAGTTCAGTCTTTGTTCATGTAGCCCAGTGCTCTCACTTGACCAGTAGGTGCTCAGAGAGGCCAAAGAAAAATTTACTAAATACCTATGTGCTGTTGGGTATCAGCAGACCACTTGCTTCCCCCGTCTGCAAAATGAGGGTGTTTGGAGTAGATGGTCTCTAAGGTTCCTCCCAGCTTTAGATCCAATGAACCTATGAGCCTAATCCCTCCTCCCCTCCCTTAGGTAGGTCTGCAGCCGAGTCAGAGCTACGACTAGGAATACTCTGGAGTGGGGCAGGAAGCAGAGTCTGATCTCGGGTGTGATTGCACTAGGAGAATGGCCAATCAATCAAAAAATATTTATTAAGACCTACTACATGCCAAGTACTATACTAAGTGCTGAGGATACAAAAAGAGGCAAAAGACAGTCCGTGCCCTCAGGGAGCTTGCAATCTAATGGGGTGGGAGACAACAAAAATATGAACAAGGCAAGCTGCATACACGATAACTAACAAATAATTAGCAGAGGGAAGGGAATAGAATTGAGAGGAGTTGGGAAATTATTCTTGAAGAAGTTGAGAATTAAAGGAAGCCAGGCTAACTTTCATCCCCAAAGAGGCTAGAAAGGAAGTGGGCTCCTTGAGATAGGCATTACAGCAGCAGTTCTCAACCTGTGGGTTATGTTCAATTTGTAACAATGAAAATACATCCTGCATATCAGATAAATTCATAACAGTAGTAAAATTAAAGTTATGAAGTTGCAACGAAAATAATTTTATGGTTGGGGGGTCACCACAACATGAGGAACTGTATTAAAGGGTTGCAACATTAGGAAGGTTGAGAACCACTGCATTACAGTGACAGGTTCAAAGAGAGTGTGGGTTGATTGTACTGAGCAGGCTGATGAAGGACATTGAGGTCATATGTGATGTTATCATGGGAAGTATGCCTTCTCCCCATGGAAGAAGTGTGCCCTTTCACTTGTCACCTGGTGCTAGAAACAGATTCCTGTTCATCCTATCCTAGTTGCTGCTCTGAGCAAGAGTCCAGCCTGTCCTCAGTCCTTCTTCATCGTCATTGTCGTCATCATGGTCACCGTCATTGCTAGTATTTATATGGTGTCTCCTGTGGGTCAGGCATTGTGTTAAGCACTTTACAAATATCAACCCTTCTGATTTTCATGGTAACCCTGTGATAGGTGCTGCTGTTATCCCCATTTTACAGAGGAAACTGTAGAAAACTGAGGCAGAGGTGAACTTGCAGCTGTGAAGCCAGATTTGTCTTCTTGACTCTAAGCCCAGCACGCTGACCACAAATGTCGGCAAGTTTCAATCCATAAAACATTCCTTTTTTTTTTCTCAGAAAGCATGCATTGTGTTTCTTTGAATATTGCCAGATAGCCTCCAGTTTCTTTGTTTTTCCAGAAGCAGAGACACAGAGGTCCAGGTGACTTGGCTTTGTTTTGTTGGGGGAGAGAGAAAAGAGCAGAGAGCTGGTTGTTTTCTCCATGTTCCATCTTACTTCTGTATTTTCTGCAGTAGGGGATCCCTGAAGATGTCACCTTTGGTCTTGATTCCTCTCAAGATTCTAAAAACCACTGCCAATCACTCAATCAACAAGCATTTCTTAAGTGCCCACTGTGTGCCAGGCACTGATAGATCTACAGACACAAAGGTGAAAATGAAACCATCTATGGCTTCCAGGAGCTAACAGAATGAACGTTACACAGTATATGAGAAATGTTGAAAATGAACAGGAGGTTTTTTCAGTGGGTGTTGGGGGGCAGTAGGCATAGCAGGGCATTACACCCCGGAGAGCAATGACATATCTCGGCTGCCCATGCCCAGCTGGGTAGCATTAGAGAATTGTACCTGAAAACTCTCTTTGGCCTGAGATGAATGCTGTAAGCATACATGACCAGGCTGCTTTGCATAGGTTAGAGACCCAACTGTTTAGGCATTTTTTTTGTCTCTCTGCCTTTCTTTCAAAAGAGAACTTACAAATGGCTATTACATGGTATTCCTCCCCACCAACAAGGCTAGGAGGTCTAATGCCCTGCTTTCCTGCTGGAGAAGGGCAACAGGAAACTTTCAGAGCCCCAAACCCTCCTTCAAACAAACACAAATGGGAAGTACCTCTGGCATCCTTCATATTATTTCTTGGAGAAGCAGTATGGTACCATGGAAAACGTCCTGAGCCTGGAGTCAGAAGACCTGGGTTCAAATCCTTCCTTTGTGTGACTTTTACTTCCCAGGGCCTCAGTTTCCTTATCTGTAAAATAAAGAAGATAGACTAGATGCCCCCCAGATTCCTTCCAACTCTCCATCTGGGATGCTCCATCTCATTCAGACTCATAGAAAGGAAAGAACAGGCTCCCCTCTCCTGCTTTCCCTCCCTTCTCGTGGCTTGCCTCCCTTCCTAGAGCTTCTGCTAAGCAGCTTACATTTTGTTACTCTATTTTTAATTGCTCTTTGGGGCTCAGCTCTGCCAGGATCAAAGAAAGGTCTGTGATCAACAGCTTCACTCTGCCAAGGGCTGAGACAAGGTAGGAATGTAACTTTCCTAGAGTTTTGGTGACACAATGAGAACTAGCCACTGGCCAACCAAGGAGGTGAAGCTTTGTCACCAAGGTAGCAGACTCACACTTCACTAAAGAGGGAAGAACAGTTGTCCCACTGTGGGCTGATCCCTTTGCCTGAAGAAATCGTGGGAAAAGACAAAGAGCCCAGGGCTGCTTCTCTTTAGGGCTGACCCCATTGATGACAAAGACAGCAAGAGGAAGTGTTTAATTCTGAGATCCACCTGTTGGGTACCTGGGGCAAGTGGGCATGGGGAGAAGCTCTTGGGGTGAGGCTCTCAGGTGCTGTGGCTCTTGATGGAGAGATGGGGATGAGGATGGAGATTGGGTCAAGGGACTGGGTTCTAGACTAGGCTGGAGAGAAAATCTGTCCTGGGGCAGAGCTGTCAACATCTTCTAAATTCCTGCCATATAGCAAGATCCCAGTCAATCTCCCCTGCTTATGAGCCAGGGCTAGGGACTGGATCTGTTATTTAATTGGTACGGGGGGCTCCTAGATGGGTAAACACCCTATACCAATGCAGGTCAACACCTCTGAAACTTATTGTCTCACTGAGCTGGGGTGATGCTGATAGATTTCTTGAATTGTCCAGGATCTTACAGCCAGCGTGTCACGTGTAGAAGCTGAATCCAGGTCCTTCTGACTCGAGGCCAGCTCTCTGCCCTTGCTGTCGCTCTTGCTTACAGCCTGTACCCTAGTTATTGACTATAGTTTAACTGACGAAGGATAAGGTATTTGTTGGTAAGCGTGCCCACCGTCCCTATTCCAGAGCTGAGCATATAAATCCACTTGGAGTTTTCTCTTGTCTTAAGGATTCTTTCCTCCACTGTTTTTGTCTATCCACCATCCTTACTGCTTGTCAAAAATCTTACCCATCTTTTAAGGTCCACCTGCAATGGTTTCCAGGTAGTCTAGTAGGGAGAAAGGGGTGCTGAAGGACATGGAGTGAAGGCATCCCCTTTCCCTGCACCTGGGAAAAGCTCCTGGGACACCCCTGCAGCAGCTGAACCAAGCCGCAGTTGCTCGTGATGGGACCCCTATTGGTATTCTTCAGGGGGCCAGCTACTAGGAGTCAGGTTGGGGTTTCTTGGGTAGAAGAAACCTATGATTGATGGGAAGAAATTGTGTGAGGTGAGCCAGTGGAATGAAGAGAAGGGAAAGACCAGGAGGGGTCAGGATATTTCTAGCATAACTGCAATACCCATGGCACTTGTCACCTGGCTCTCCTCCCCTTCTCTCATCCTTCTAGTCCATAGGAATGGCCCGAGATGTCTGTCTCTGTCCAAGGTCCTCGCCCAGGGCCCAGAGACCAGATCCCGAATGTTCCTAGAGAAGGGTCTCCTCAATTGAGGACATCACGCATACTCGGCACCATTGCCTCCTTGAAGCCTTCTTTCATTCCACCAACAGAACAAATCTCTTTCCTCTCTGCATTCCACATAAAGTTCTTTCACAACATGAAGGCATTCCATACATGGCAGTTGTTATTGTTATTATTTCCATAGAGAGGCCCTAGGTTTGGAAAGACTTGAGCCCAAGCTGGGCTCATGTGGCCCTGGGCCAGTCATGGAACCCCTCAGTGGCCCCATGCAACCCTCCAGGACCCAGTTTCAGAGCAAATGCCAGTCAGCACTGGTAAAGAGATTTTATACCCCCAAAAGCTCTGAATGCCAATAAAATCACCAGTCTGTCAAAATAAATATTATTTGTACCCCCCTCCCTTTGTGGTATTCATCTGTACCAGAGTCATTTGTGTTTGTCATGTGCCTTTACTGAAAAATTGTTCAGGGAAGTGGCAATGGTTTATATGCCCTAGTGCTAACCACACGCACATAGTACGGTGTGTAGTCCTTGGCACATTGTAAATGTCCTGTAACCATTTGTTGAATTGAAAGAGATGGGCTGAAAGAAAGGCTAAGCTAGATCTTGAGGACTGGTCATATCACATTTCTAAGGGTCAGTATGTGGTGACATCCCTGACCTCAGCTGCACCCCTCATAAAAGCCACAACCCTGTAACAATTTGGGGTATCTGTGAGCTAGGTCTTGCCCCATTGGGTTCTCCTGTCACTGGTGTGTGGCTTGAAGGCTACATGGTATAGTAGAAGTGGGGCTGGGCGTGGAGACTGGAGATCTGGGTTATGTGCCCGGTTTTGATGCCTATGAACAGTGACCCCTGGATGAATCATGTAACATCTCTGTGTACCAATTTCTTCATTGGTAAAACAGGGCTGATCATATTTCGATGTCTGCCATGTAAGGTTGTTGTAAGGAAGGTATTCTGCAAACCTTCAAGCACTGTGTGAGACATTGATAAGATAAGGTGCCCAGAACATCAACCTTTACAAAGCATTTTGCACAAGTTAGGCACAATGAGAAAAGAGCTGACCCTGGAGCCAAAGAACTTGGGTTCAAATTCTACTTCTGACACTTTTGACAAGTCCCATAATCTCCCCAGGCTTCAGTCTCCTCATCTGTAACATAAGAGGGTTGGACCCACTGGTCTCTGAGGGCATCTGCTTGTAGTTCTATGACTTCATTTAATGCATACCAAGGGTCAATGACCATCCCCTTCACTGACCACCCAGAAAGTGGACTTAGAAGAACCTCGTCTGTGCAAAATGTTTTATAAACGTTGATGATGAAGGTGCTAGCAGCACTCTTACACCATTATGCAATTCTGATGCTTTCTACTAGGTGAATAGGTGTGTGTGTGTGTGGGTGTGTGTGTGTGGGTGTGTGTGTGTGTGTGTGTGTGTGTGTGTGTGTGTACACCCAGGATCACATTCCAAAGTGTTTTCAGGCACAGTTTCCCCTTCATACCTTCACGTTGACTCATGGATTGGAACAAGACTCCCTCTGACCTTATGGGAGGACATGGATGAGAATTACAAAGGCTGGGTAGGCACAAACAGATTGCCATGTGCATTATTAGAAAGAATGTCCACACCAGTAAGATCATATTTGAGAATATTTTGAGCCTTCAGATGGAGAAGAGAGGGTGGGTGAGACCTATTCTGTGGGGAAACTGTCACTCCCTAGCTATCACCCGTGAGGCACTGGTCTCCATGAAATATTAAAGTAGCAGAAGAAGGCCTCAGGACCCTCAGGTGGATCTTCTCCAGAGGACTGATGGAGGGACATACACACACATCACAT
>CM053582.1:91938720-91946407 GCA_028627135.1 Pseudochirops cupreus
GCAAAGATACTGGAGTGGTTTGCCGTTTCCTTCTCCACTTCATTTTACAGATGAGGACACTGAGGCAAACAGGGTTAAGTGATTTGCCCAACTAGTAAGTGACAGCTAGTAAGTATAAGATTTGAACTCGGGTCTTCCTTACTCCATGCCACCTAGCTCCCTCTAACAACACTGCCTGGAAAGAAAAGCAAAATCAAGCCAGAGAATGGCTGATGCCTTTCATCATTTGACATTCTCTAGTGGCAGAGCCTTAAAGGCCTGCTTTAGGTCTAAGAGCCAGAGTGTCCCTACAGTCAGGAAGAGCTGGGTACAGCTTCCTAGCTACATGGTCCTGGGAAAGTCATGTAGCTTTTCTGAGGCTCAGTGTCCTCCTACGTAACATGAGAATGACAACAATGCCTGTAGTACCCTCTTGCCGGGTTATCATGAGGCATGAATGAGATCAGTAGGCAGAGAACCTTATAAATATTTAGGGGCTAGGAAATGTGGGATGAGGTTCATTCAGACGCCATCATCCAAGTGCTATGGGAGGTCTGAGGCAGAACCCAGGCTCCAGAGCTTCCTGTTCCAGTGTTCAGAACTTGGGGCACTGGGCTCGAGACAGGCCAGGCCAGGAGCAGAAAGCTCGCCACTTTTGCCCTAGGCCAGAGCTCTTGGGCATGCTGCAGAGCAGATGTGGGAAATGGGGAGAAGACAGAAGGATGAGGGACATGGGGCAAAGATCGTGACCTCTGTCTTCAAGTATTTAAAGTCATGGGATTGTTCCACTGGCCCTAGAGGGAGGAACCAGAAACAATGGGTAGAAATTGCAGAGGCAGAGGGAGGCTCAAGATCAGAAAGAGCTTTTGCACCATTAAAGCTACCCCAGAGAGGAGGCCACATGGGCAGGTGGTGCCTTCTTCCACCCTGGAGGTTGTCAGGCAAGGTTGGATGGCAGGGTGATAGAAGGGAATTCTTATCCAGGTATGGGTTGGATCAGAGGCCACTGAAATTCTGCATTTCTGTGTCCATTTCTCCAGACTTCAGTGATCTGGGGCTAGGTTAAGCCAGATGGGTGAGATGTGAGCCTCTTGTTTGCCCTGCCCCCTGACTGGTCGTTCTTCCCTAGGCCCAGATGCAGTCCAGGAGACATATTGCCACATGCCTTCCCGCAGGCGCGTGGGGGGTTGGGAGGAGGGAAGGTGGGAATGAGAAGATATCAGGAATATGTTTCTAAAGTTGGAACATATTGTGATTCATCCTAGAGTGACATGGTAGTGCCAGATTCGGGGGGGATGGGCTTCTGGGCTCACTAATGAGTGGTTGCTAATCTAAAGAATAAAAGAGATGAGTCCAGAAGGGCAGGAACCCAGCCTGGAAAACCTGTTCTATGTAATTACGCCTTAGCTCCTAAGTAAATTACATTTGACTCTCTGCAGCCATCCTGCGTCATTCTGATCCTGGTCTGCAGCTTCCCAGAATGCAAGGGTCCCAAGAAGGGCGTTTGCAGAACACAGACAGGAACACTGAACTTTTTCCAGGGGAACTTCAGCTGGCCTTGGGCTCTAGGACCATCCCCCCAAAACCTCAATCACACTGGTTTCTCATGTTTGGCCCAGGGATCCTCCCCAGCACACCAGGCATCCAGAGCATGTTCTTCCAGGAAGAAACTGGCGATCCAATCCATTTGCGGAGGTGCTCGGCTAGAGAGGGGAAAGTTCATATGTTTGGTGCTGAAAGAGCCATCCAGCCCAACCCCTTATTTTATAGAGAGGGAGACCTAGGCCAGAAAGGTTAAGTGATGTACCCAAGGTCACCCAGATTGAATGAGACATAGCCAGAATTTAAACCTCTGTCTTCCTTCTCCAAACCTAGCACCCTTCCCACTAGACCACACTGCCATTTGAGTCAGAGGACCCAGATTCAAATCCTGCCTGTGACACATACTACCTTGTGACCTTAGCTCACCTAGTTCAGCCTTCTCCTTTTTACAGATGAGTAAAGGGAGCCTCAGGGAAGTTAAGTGGCTTGCTCTAGGTCACTTTTTCCAGTTACAAGGGCTAGCATTTGAACTCAAGTCCTCTGACTTTGAATCCAGATTAGCATGTATCATTAAGTGAAGAGTACTCCTTTTTAGTCCCTGCTCCCAGGCCTTAACCAGGCTGGGTTTTGTTTCTTGTTTTTATGAGTCGTGGGGCTATGAGGGTCAATGTGGTTGCTTTGAAGTTAGATTTTGTTTTTTCTTTGCCCCTGCATTTTGCTCATAAAATACCCAGCAGTTCTCTAAGACAGAAGAATGTCTATTAGTGGAGCAGGAATGGGAAAGGGCGGTGGTGTGGCCTTGGTAAATACTTTGTCTTCTGTGAAGGCCGTTGTGCTACCCTCTGCCTTCCCAGCTAGCCATGTGAAATGGCTTCCAGCTCAGTTCAACAAGAGGTAAGATTAAATGAGAAATTCCAAAAGAACTCATCTACTTAGGTGATTGTGCTAACATATTATTTCAATTACCTTGTTAAATCGCTCACTCCTGCCTGCACTGCTCTGTAAACCAACCTGCCTTCTATCTCTGTCTTACAAATGGCACCCCTGACTCGAGCAATGTTCTTTTCCAAAGACAGAGAAGTGTTCTCTCGATATTGTCCATGTTGCCATCCCAGAGGCAGAGGCAGTCCCATTTCCAGCACTGAAATGTCAGAGCCTCCCAGACCTCAACTCCTTGCTACCGTCTTCACTGCTCTGGGGACTGGGGACCTGGTGATGGAACTGCTGAGCTGGACATCCTGCCATGGGCTTCCTCACTGAACAAATACCCCTCTCTGCCCTCTTGTCCTAATGGGAATGGAAACCACTGTATAAATTGAGAAGTGACTAAACGCAGGAATGGGGCTAAGGGAGCAGAGCAAAGAGCAAAGAGCAGTGCTGCTTAATAATTCACATTTTTTAAGTTATGAAAAATGGAAGTGATACAACTTTCAGCCATTTCATGTAAGAGGTGAATAATTCAGTGTAATTCTTAGGGCATAAAAAATGCATGGACTTTATAGTTTTATAAAATAGATCATGGTTGCTACTGCACCTGAAGGCCTAGTTGAGGTAACTCAGGGACCCCACAACAGGAACAGAAGTGAATTCTCCACTCTCAACGGGGACTGAGATGCAACATTGATTGGGGCTGCTTCAGACCACTCAAGATGGTTTGGTAGATGCTGCAAAAAGCCATCAGCAGTGCCCCATGTGGTGGTAATTACAGGCTTCTGCCCCACTTACTGGCTTCCCATTGTGCTCTGGAGCTGGCCATCTTAAAAGCTTTAAGGATCTCAAAAGCATTCAGCTACCTCCAGTGCCCACTCACCCCAGCCTAATCAAAGACTTAAGAGGATGTATCTTTAGGGTGCTCTTGTTGAGGGGTGAGAGGTACAGATAGGACTTGAAGAGGAAAACCAGAGAGTATAGAAAGAACTTGCTCTTTTAAATACATTTTAAAATTTTTTTAAATCATTCTTTCCCCTGGCTTTCTTGCTTTTTGACTGCTGGTGAGAAAGTGAGTGGGAGCCCATTTATATTTGGTTGAAGATGCTGGCATTATTCCAAGCCACTTGAAAGTGAGTTTAAAACAAATGGTGTCATTGAAAGTTCTTTTCCTTCCAGAGGAACATCTCACTTTAGAATTAGAGACAAGTATAATTAGGTGGGTGTTCACGTGTCCTAATGAACAACTCTTCTTAGCTCTACAGATAGCAGAGCCAAACAAACTATTTAACGGGCCCTGGAATGAGTCAGTATAAGATCCATTGCATGTGCCCTAAAGTGCCTACTATGTGTCCACAAAATTCTGGGTGCTGGGACACTCAAATTCTTGAGGAATTTTGAAGAATAAGAGTAAAATAGATTATCTGGGCAATGCGTGGTAGGAGGAGAAAATGGCGTGGTCATATGTTCAGCACCTGTGGCCATCACTCTGGGAAGCAATCCCTGTGGAGGTGTAGCCAGGAAACTTCCTGCAATTCTATAGCCTCAGCTATAATTCCTATATAAGGAAAGAAATCCTTATCACTGTCAACTAGTTCAACATGAGAAACCAAGATTTTATCACTGGAGATGGCATTATAGAAGAGGCATTAACCTCTGCTTTCTTGCTGCCCCCTAAGGTCCCCCTTGGGACCTTCCCTCTGGACTTGAGCTGAAACCTTCCAAGTGTATTGTCTCCATCATTGGAATGTGAGCCCCTTGAGAGCAGGGACTGACTTCCCTATCTATTTGTATCCATAGTGCTTAGCACAGTGCTTTGCACATAGGAAGAACTTAATAAATGCTTTTTTCATTCATTATTTATGAGTGATGACAAATGAATAGTCAGAGTGTTCCACTGAGATCCTCTCAGGGTCAGGAGAAATGGAGGAAAGGCTCCATCCAGCCCATTGTTCCTTGAGGTGAACAAAGAACCCAGTTATCTGTAGTGAATTTATAGTAGGACATGGGCAAGGGTCATACAGGATGGGCAAGAATGGATAACTTTGGATCTGCATGAAAAGAGAGAACAGCCAAGCCAGTGAGGTCATACATTTATCGGCACAGACAGTGAAGATACAAAGGCAACAATGAAGCAGGGGCTATTGCCCTCAAGGTGCTTCCATTCTCCTGGGAGACACAACATGTACACAGATAAGTAAATACAAAATAATTAGAATTTATTAAATAAAGTTAAAGTAATTACAAAAATATAAAAAATCATTTCAGAAAGGAGAGAGCCCAAACAACTGACTGAAAGGGTAGGGAATCAGGAAAAATACCTGAGTGGAGTTCTTCAAAGAAAACTAGGCAGTCTGAGAGGCAGCCGAGAGGGAGACCCCCTAAGACATCTGGGCAGCCGGGGCAAGACAAGTCTTTGTGAGACTTTTGTGCCTTTCCCTGATGATTCTGAGTCCTGAAAACGTTCATACATTTAGCACCTGGAATGTACAAAAGCTCACTGAAAGTTACGTGTCAATTCCTCCTTTCCCAAAGAGCCTGGGAAGTTTATCATTTCTAAATATACTTAAGGATGAAAATAATGCCTTCCTTTTTGCTAGCCACCTTAAATGTCAGCAACATTGGAAATGACTGTGACATGACAGCTATGATTCCATTCTTGATGGTGACAGCTTTTACTCTTCCATATTTCCAGGGGCTAGTCACTTCCCTGGAAAGGGAACTCTTAAGTGGTTCTCTCTGCCAGCACTTGACCTTCAGACAGCATTTGTCAAGTGGGTGGATTTGAAATGGTTTTCATGTATGTCTATGCAACCCCTGCCTCCCTTGGTACTTGGGAAAGGGAAAGTCCACCTCTTTGGGCAATTTGGTCAGATCTAATGAGATGGTGAACATAAAGTGTTTTGCAAACCTGAAAACGTTTTATAATGAAGAGGTTTTGTTTTTTTGTTCTGGACCTATGATTTCACTGATGTGAGAGAATTAATTCTTGATCTTGCATTTTATATTTGATTTGCCTCTGTGATTTTTTATGTGGCCATATTCTGTATTCTATGTAACAAACCTAAAGCCTTTTCTCTGTTTCTGCATGAAGAAACTCATGTGTACAAAAGTTCAGTCTCTTCTCTCTCTGAAGTTAGATACCAAAGGTTTAGGCTTTCTCATACTCACTGGCAGTAAAAGGAAAACCTCTGTTCTCAACAATCTTATAAAACATACTAGCATTTCCTGCGAGATTTGTGTCCTTGAGAAGGATAATTGAACTAACTGACCTTGTCCCATCTTTTTAAAAAGATAGTCTTATCTAATCCCCAGACACCAGTTTGTCTACGGACCTGGGTCCCTATCAGTGACCTCAGGATGTAGCACAAAATTACCAAAGACATTCCTTAAAGAGAGAGAGGTAGTCTCCATCCCATGTTCTTTCTGCTATGGCTCCTTTCTGTAATGTAACCAGTCATGATTATTCACCCCTGTAACACCAGACAATTACACTATTTTTGTTCTTTTCTTTGTTCTATGCTTATAAAAAATGAGTCACATCTTCAATTTAGGGTCTTTTGGCCATAGGCAGTGAGTGCCATTTGGCCTGTCCTTTATTAATAGGTTCAGCACCCTCTTAATAAACTATTATTGGGCTTAGAGAATTGCTTCAGTTTGCCTTTTGGTTAAATTTCACATGCCACAGGTGTAAAGAACTCCCAGTGAGGAAACTCCCTTCACCAATATAGATCATCACCTTCTTTGTAATCTCAAGTTTTAAAGGGCTGGATGGGGACCTAGGAGAATAAATGATTTGTCAC
Organism: Pseudochirops cupreus; assembly: GCA_028627135.1. Taxonomy (NCBI): domain Eukaryota; kingdom Metazoa; phylum Chordata; class Mammalia; order Diprotodontia; family Pseudocheiridae; genus Pseudochirops; species Pseudochirops cupreus. The sequence goes on from CM053582.1 coordinate 91,944,972, forward strand.
ACAAGCAGTATGTGTCAGAGGCTGGATCTGAAGCCAGATCTCTCTGACTCTGCCACTGTCCCTCAGCTCACTCCCCACTCTCTCTACACTGTGCCAGGCTGCCTCTCTGTTATTATGGTTATTCTACCACTACCCAGTGCCCTCAGAGAAAAACAAATGCTGTTCACCTAATGATGCCACTTGAGGAGGGAAAAGAGTGTTAAGCAGACAATAAAAAGAACACCAGCCTATGCTCTGAGACCTTTTTGTGTGCAGTCCAAGTTTCTATAGATGAACACATTTGGTGGTTATTCCTACTGAAATGTTTTTGGAGGATAAAGCTGTTTGGTCCTTGAGCTCAGTCATTTTAACCAGGATTTAGAATCAGAGACCCTGGGCCATTGCCTGTCTGAGGGACTTTGGGAAAATCTCTTGACCTTGACCTCTGTGGGCCCCAGGCTCCTCATGAGTAAAGAGACTCCTATCTAGCAACCAGAGTTCACACAGGCAGACCACATGTATGAATATCTCCTCTGCTCGCCTACTCCCCCATCCCCCATTTATGTCATCATTACCATACCCAGTTGTGACAACCTTTCAGGAAGAAATATGCGATTGTTTTTGCCCATATATTATTTCCTCCATTAGTACACTGCCTTTATTTTCTTTGTCAAGGATAATTCCATTCATTTTAACATTTGTTAAATAGCTGCTGTGTGCCAGGCATTGTGCTAGGCACAAAGGATATAAAAACAAACAAACAAACAACCCAGCCTCTGCCCTCAAAAAGCTCTGAGTCTCCTGCAGGATCTTGGGACATACAGTCTAATGTTCTTTCTATTACACTCACTATATCATGATGCCTTGGGTCCAGAGCAGGTTTGTATAGAACATAATAGAAAGGACAAGAGAAGTTTCTTTGGTGTATAGGGAAGGAGAAGGACCAAAGAGCAGAGGGAAACCCAGAAAGATGGAGTGAAGCAAAGTCAAAGCTAAGGTTGAAGCAAAATGAGATCTCTGGAGCTGGGCTTTATGGAAGCAAATGGGCCTGATAGTTTTCAGGTCAAATTGACTCTGCAATCTAATTCAAGCAAAAAAATATTAAGCATATTCAAAGCACTAGATAAAATGAAATGATAAGATGAAAAATTCTCAAAAAGCTTGCATTCTGATACAACATGTACAGAGATATAGATATAGATTATATAGAGAGAAATTGATGATTTGAGGAGGGAGTGAGCATTGACAACTAGACAGATCCAGAAAGGCTTCCCATGGAAGTGTGCTTTGATGGACACCACGGATCCCAGTAGAGGAGGTAGAGGAGAGGTAGGAAAAGGAATGAATGAATGATGAGCCATTCATTAAACTCATGTTACAATGCAAAGCCCTAGAGATACCAATAAAAAAAGTAAGTCAGACTTACTATACTCAAGGAGCGCCCATTCTTTTTTTTT
>CM053582.1:91946907-92008713 GCA_028627135.1 Pseudochirops cupreus
AGTTTCAACTTCAAGTTAGATGAAAAGATCCCATAGTCCTTTGTGTGCAACAGCAAAGCAGATGGTCATCTGTTTCATCTTTAATGTCACTTCTTCAGATAACCTTAGACATTTCTGATATTCACCATTTGATAGTGCCAATTCCTCATAAGAATTGCAAGAATTTTATTTTCTGGTTTTTCCATAGCTCTGGGTGCTGAGGAGGCTGAGGCACAGGTGCCTGCATAAGATGTTGCCAGGTCCCAACTCCACAGGGATTGGGCTTCCTGGGATAACAGCTTCAAGTGCTGGGCTGTATGTAGGATTGGTGGTTGCCACTGCCAGGGCTCTTGGACTTGCCTGACCAATGGGGACAGTTAGAAGCATTTGGTGTTGGTAGTGGCAAAGAAAGTGGGTCCTCTTTCAACACTGATTTCTTCCCTAAATGATGGCTGTGGAACCCAGGCTGGAAGCAGAGCTAGTAGTCATAGGGAAGGTGCTAATCTCAGGATCTTTGGTTCAGGGTCTGAGCCATCTCTAATGGGGTCTGAAGGGAGACAGTAGTTGAGGTGGTATTCTTTCTTGCATCAAATGATCTGATATTTCCATATATGTCCATGTTTATCCTCAAATAGCGCATGAGCTCTTTGAAGGCACAGACTCTCTTATTTTTGCCTTTTCTATCCTCAGCACCTAGCATAGTACATTGCATACAATAGGAGTTTACTGTGTGTTGAAATAAATTGAATTGAATTCATGTATGGGTTGGACTAGATGCATTGTTAAGGCCCCTCCAACTATTGAGATTTCTACGATACTATGACCTTTCTTCACTCACCAGTCAGAGAATGGAAAATCATGTCAATATTATGCTGATCAAAACATAATTAGGATGGTCATGATTCCCACCCATATCCCTACACCTAGAAGGCCTAACCTCATTATAAAACCAAAAGTGACTGTGTGATTAGCTAATATTTTGCTCCTTTTCATTTCTCCCTGGGGACTAGCATAGATCAGAAACAACCACTACCCATTTTCCACCAGGGTGATTGTTGCATGTTTATGTTCTTAGCCTGAATCACTAGACTGGCCTAAGTTAGACCTGGTCCAGAATAAAGACTGTGATGATGAAGTTGATGGAAGGGTTAGGTGATGCATTGCCTTTCATTTGTTCTGGCCGAAATGGTGCTCTCTGAGTCACCTTTTACTGGGTCCACAGTCAAGAAGTATTTCATCGGATTTTTCCTTTCCCAAGTCTGTGCAGTCAATATTTACCCGGTATGGCCATTCTCTAGGATCCCCACTCATATAAGGCTATTAATCGTCTTATCCAAACTCTCAGTGGACCTTCCCCTGTTGGTTCTGCTGAAACACAGTGGAGATCCTTTTCTGTGGTTTCTTCCAGCTCCCAAATACCATAATCCAGAGGTGGGGAACCTATGACCTTGAGGCCACATGTGGCCTTCTAGGTCCTTGAGTACTGCCTCACGAAGGAGTTCAAGTTTTACAGAGCAAATCCTTTTATTAAAGGGATTTGTTCTGTGAGGTTTGAATTCAGTGAAAGGGCCATACTTGAGGACCTAGAGGGCCACATGTGGCCTCGAGACCACAAGTTCCCCAACCCTGTGGGCAGAATCCATCAGTGGCTAGCTTTGGACTTAAGCAAGCCTCCCCTCTCCCTCTTAGAAGCAAGCCCTAGTTCCCTTCAAGACTTGTTTCAGATATTCTCCTGTGTGAGAAGACTGCCTTCCTTATCAGTTTGATCATCGCCATAGATGATATGATGACATCGCCCCACTAAAGGGTGGGGGTTGTTTTATTTTTTATTTTGTGTCTCCAAAGCCTAGCACGGACTTTGCATATAGCAGGCATTTAGTAAATGCTTATTGAGTGATGACAGACAAGCAAAAAGCTTTTCCCAAAAAACTTACAAACATTAGATTTTGTCATTTTTTGCTATTTTGACTGTTCTAGCGAGTTCATGTGAGGTGGTATCTTTCACTCTGTTTTTAAATTATGTCACACAACTTGAAAAAGATATTATTTGTTTTCCCGATTTGTCCCTGGATAGGGAGCAAATTACCATCAGTAGGTTAGTAGGTTGACTTTCTTGTTGTCATGGGGCCATTTAAAATAGAGAAACAGATGTTTATAGATCTTCGGAAACTCACAAACATGTTTATCTTGCAAACAGTAATTTCTGTTCTTCTAATAGCTCAAACTTTGTCTTCAGAATTGGAAGTGAACTGAGTTGATGTAACCTTATTTCAACTTTCTACTATATGTCATTGATAGTAAATCAAACCAAAAAAAACAATTTATGAAATGTGCTGGGCACTGGGGACACAAATTCAGAAGTGTCACAAGGCTTCTCAGAGTTCACATTCTACTAGATAGTAAATGCCCATCATTCAAGCTCGCTCTCTCTCTCTCTCTCTCTCTCTCTCTTCCTCTCTCTCGTTCTTTCTCTCTCTCATCAGAGAATTTTCTATACTTGTTTCTTAAACAAATTATATCTAAATCTACATAGTGTGCTGATATTATTTGCTGCCAGCTATAAAAACACAACGGAAAAAGAAGAGAAATTAAATTTTAAATGGCAGATCTATATCCCTAGTGTGACATTTTGCTCCAGGACACCAATACGGGGAAGAAGATGTATACTTTCTCTGGTCAATGGGAAGATCACTGTCCCCTTATCTTAAGATTCTTCCCCCATCCCCAGTCTCCCAAATCCATCCAGGTCTTATCCTAGCAAAGGTAGACTCTCCTCTGGAGTCCGTCTCCTCCTCGACTGAATTTGTTTCAGTGTTTTGGCTCTGAATAATAGGGACATCATCAATTACAGTTTATAAACATGCACTGTGAAACTGAGGAATCTGAGTTTATTAGAGAGCTCTGTGTCAGATACCCTCCTATAGAAGTGGTTTTTATTATACTATCAGTGTGCTAGTCTGGCTTTGTGTAGGTTCAGTCCTTTTGTGGGACGTTATAGGACTGGCCAAGTAAATTTCTGGAGTGTTTCCCAGAATTTTCCCAATAGCTTATGTTACCCTTAATTCCCACAAGTTATTGATATTTTTTTTAGAGGTTAACTTTCTTCCTTCCAGGTTAAGAAATGACTGAAAGGCACTTATGTGGTCCAAGTTAATTATTAGAGTACAAACTTATTGCTGAATTTCTACCATACTTGAACAATTAAAAGAAGAAAAATCTGCTCCATGACAAATCTGTCTTGTACAGAGTTAGCAAGAGGAGCTCCCAGACTAGGTGTAATTTACGCCACTTAAAGTAAATCTGGTGAGTCCTTCCTGTGATCTCTGACTAACTAAAGCATGGGAGACCTTGCAATGAGGCAAAAGAAATTGTCCCTAGTGTCACAGCAGTGACAGGTACAGAAGACAGTGCATTACATTAATCTCCTTACTTCCCTACCCCAACCCACATAAATAATCTTGTTTACCCTGAGTCCCCAATGACTAGACTGGAGGGGTAAGAGTGATCCATCTGAAGAAAGATTAAATGAATAAATAGGCTCTGGTTCCCACAATAGGGGAATCCAGAAACTCTAAACCACCACTCTCCTTGTCACCCACAGAGCTAGATTTCTTGAACTATGCAATGAGAAGGTTTTCCCCTTCCTTAAGGCTCTCTGATAAACACAGATAGGGACCATGGGATGAAGAGAGGTTTATTAGTCATGGAACCAAGACTGATTCTACCATCCACTAGGAGGCTCAGAACAAATGAGAACTTGGTACTCATGGTTTGAATCTTGGTGTAGTGCTAGATCTAGAAAAAAAATGCTAGATTGGGTTCAGATCTTGGGTCTATAAGCTATAATATAGCTTCACTTCCTGTCTCTGTCACTTCGCCTGTGGGATATTGGGGAAATCTCTTCATTTCTCTGGGTCCCAGCTTCCTCATCCATAAAATAAGGAAATGAGGGGTTTGAAACAGACCGACAGATAGATTAGGCAGGCAGGCAGACAGATAGATGGTTTTAGGTGCTAAGGACACAAATACAAACAAAAGAGTTCCTGCTCTCAAGTAGTTTACATTCTAATGGGGGGAGACATCACATAAGGGGGGCTATAAAGGAGTGGGATTGGGGTAGAGATGAGGATGATGGCTAGAGTAGCAGGTTCTCATGGGCGGTGCTGGGAGAAGATAGGGAAATGAAGATGATGGTCAGAACGCTGATGATATAGTGAGATTACCAGGAATGGATCTCTAAAGTAAGTCCCTTGCAGCTCTTAATCTGTGACCTGTAACCAGAAAAAGGATACAGGAATCCTGGAAAGGGGAGGGGTTTGGCTCGAGGTTCCATTGAATTCTCTGAGCAGCCAGCCAGCAAAACAAGAATCACTAAGGTACTGAGTCTTCCTAATGGCAGATGGCACCTCGAGGCTACTCTTGTCAGTCTTCCCCCTGAGCCGGTCCTAGCAATTTCTATTCAGAACTGGGTTTCTAGCAGAAGGCTGGAGGTAAACAGTGACCCAATACTAATTAGTGTCAACAAAATGCTCAGTTTAGAAGGTGTTAGATTTGGAGTCCAAAGACCTGGGTTCGAATCCTTAATAGCTGCATGTGATCCAAAGTAGAGTTTCTTCCTCTGTAAAATAAGGAGATTGGACTAGATGGCCTCTGAGATGCTTTCCAAGTCCCAGACTATGATCTTCAGTAATCGTGGGCAGTGGCCTAAACCTCCAGAGGCTTGTTCCATAGTCTGTAAAATGAGGTTGTTGATCATTGCCAAGGAAAGAGCTACAGAATCGCAGCGTCTGGCAGTTCGAAGGGCCCTCAAAGTCCATCTAGCCCACTCCATATGCAGAGAAATCCCCACCAGAAGATACCGGTAGAGTGATCCTCCAGCCTCCTCTGCTTGATGACACCCGAGGATTTGAGGTCGGAAGACCTGATTTGGAAGTTTTGATCCTGCATCACCTCTCTGTCTGTGGAGAAGTGATTTCAGAATTCTGGATCACAGTTCCTTCCAGTCTGAAATTAGGTGAGAGGAACTAGATGCTTCCTTAGGTCTCTTCCAATCCTAAAGCCATAAGGTCCTGGTAACTAACTAAGACTCTAAGAGAGTTACCTATAAATGCAAAATGTTTCATTACTGTCAGGAGCTTCCGGTGTGGAGACTTACTCCCCTGGTGCTGATCAGCAGTTCTCTGTAACTTCATAGTCTTAGAGAGTCGTGTAGTTATAGTATGTGTCAGGGACAAGACTTGAAACTCGGTCTTTCTGACTCCCAAGGCGTCTTCTAAGCCACGCTGCCTCTTTACATGTAAAAAAAACTTAACAATATAAGGCAGGAGATTGTGCATTCCTAGCATCATAGATCTAGAGTTGGAAGGGACCTGGCAGGCCATCTTTGTCCAACCTTCCTATTTTAGAGATGAGGCCACTGGGGACCATTATGGAGTATTTCACCTTAGGATAAGTGCAAAAGATTGTTGTAGCAAGTAGAGTGGTCAGGAAAGACTTCATGGAAATGATTGGATAGCAAAGACCTGGAAATCAACAGGATTTGGATAGGTAAATGGGTGTATGAAAAGGGTTGGGGGGTTGCAGAGAGAACCGTAGGGGTGGGAAGGAAAACAAGCAAGAAGCTCATGGTTAGTTTGGCTTATAGTAAGCAGACCAATCTGATAGAAGGACAAGAGGGATACTATTGGGAGATAAGTCTGGAAAAGTAAGTTGGGGAAAGTTTGCAGAGGGCCTCGAATGCCGGGCTAAATGGTTCAGACTTCTTTTCATTGGGGAACCATGGAAGGTTCCGTCTTTAATGGGACCTGGCTCCAGCTCCCATACCAAGAAATGTTTCCCCTCTCCCTCGGTGGTCTGACTTGCACCCCTGAGCTCATACTCTCTGCTGTGTGCTTGGGCTTTTAACTCCGGCCACAGTACCCGCTGCAGCCTCCTCGGGGTGCTGTCCTCAGTTCTGAAGCGTCCTGGGACAGCTCTCTCTTGCCTAGTCCCTCTTGCTCTGTTCTTTCCCCTTCAGGGGCCTCCTTCTCTTCTGCCCTCTCTCTCCCTTTCTCCCTTCTCCCCTGCTGTAGCCTCTTCTCTGCCGCCTGCCTATCTCCGTCAGTATGTCACACACATATACACATTCTCTCCCCTGGTCTCTGTATTTCTCACTGTCTCTCGCTCCCTAGATCTGTCTCCCCCTCGCTCTCTCCGCAGAGCAGGGCTCCTCCCGCGGCTGCATTGCAGGCTCCGCGGGCAGGCGGCGCCGAATGGGAGGGAGGGAGGAAGGGAGGAAGGGCCAACAAAGGGCCCCCCCGCCCAGCGGAGAGGTGCGGGGAGGGAACGGGACTGCAGCAGGGGAGGGGAGTGAGGTGACCACGACTCTTGGGGGTGCCTGGGGGCGAGCCGCGAAGCTCCGGGGAGGGAAGGAGATCTTCGGGAGGGGCAGAGAATCAGGAGGGCTGGGGAAGCAATCAGGTGGGTCCCCAACAGCTCAGACTGAGGCCGTCCTGGCCACCTAGATGGGGGACAGTGAAGGATAGGGGAGGGGCAGGTAGGAGAAAGGAACGCCCCACTGAGCTGCAGAGGGGAATGAGGAAAGAGGGCAAGTCCGTAAGAGGGGCCGGGAGGGACAGTGGCAGAAAAGAGTAAGCGTGGAGCCTTCTGTTCCTGTGTCCCGAGCCCAACAGAGGCTCCAAGCGGCACTGGGCTCAGGTGAGCCCTATGGGGCCTTAGAAATGGGGCTCCAGTGAAGGGACGGCATGGTGCCCATGGCTGTGGCTCTTCCACGAATGGGGTCTTGAGGAGGGGAAGGAAGATAGCAGATAGGGCGAGGGGAGCTGGACCTGGGCTGGGGAAAGGAGGCCATTTGGAGCCTCGGGTATCCTGAATGTGCCCAGAGCGGTTCTAGGGGTTAATGTGGGGCAGGGGTCCTCGTAGAAGCCTTGTAGTCCTTGTTCTCCCTTCCCCTGCGGGAGTAGAGGTGTCTACAGCGCGCACAGCCCCGAGCTCGCACCCTGCGGACTCAGGGGGCGCACTGCCTGCTCAGTCCCGGCTCTGCTCAAGCTCCAAGCGCCCGGACGCCTGCCTCTCCTCGGATCCTGGTGACGTCATGACCACTCCCACCTCCGGATTTGCCGAGACAGTTGAGGGGGCGGGGCTGTGGCGAGTGAGCTCACCGCTGCGCTCCACCATTGGCCCGGGCAGCGCACACGGCTGTGGCGGGGAGACAACGCTGCCCCAAGCCTGTAGCCCTGTGAGTCGGTCCGGCTGCGGCGTGCGGAACTGAGCGGGCTCGGGGCTGAACTGGGCTGGGCTAGGAAGAGGGGAGGGCTGCATATTCCTGCAGCTGTGCTTAAAAAGTGTGTGCGTGTGTGTGTGTTTGTGTGTGTGCGTGCGCGCGTGCCAGTGTGCTTGCGTGCTTATGACAGGGGGAGGAAAAGGTGTCTCGAGTGTCCGGGAGAGTTCGAGGGGCGTGTTGTGGACGGGCGCAGCGTGCCAGGGGTGTGCGAAGGGCGGGGGAGAGGGGGTGAGTATTATGTCACCGTGGCTGGTGTCTCGTGGCGAGGGCGCGAGTGTGTAACGAATGTGAGGAGATGGCTGTCTCTGAGACGGTGCCATCGTAAGTCATTGTTACTGGTGTAGAATTGGTGGCGGGAGGTGGGTTCCGAGGTGTTTACTGTTAAGAAAGGGAGGGTAAGTGTACGGGGCTCTGTGTTTGGGGGAATGTTTGGTGAGGCTGTGTGTATGCTGGGGTACAAGTGAAAGGGTGTGCGTGTGTTTGATGGGGTACTGTTGTGACAAGGGCAGGGTTTGGGAGATTTCTGCAGAGGCTGTGTGTATTTTGGGGGAGTCTAAAGGCGTGTGTTTTGGTGTCAGTATAACGGATGTGTTTGGGGAATGCTAAGTGTTTTTTAGGTGTCAGCATAAAGGGTGTGTGTTTCAGGTAATCAGTGTGAGTAGTATTTGCTGGGAGTCCGAGTAAGAGTTGTATTACTTGAAGGGTGTCAGAGTTAGGGGTGTATATTTGGGGGTGCCTTGTTTGGAGGATATCAGCATAAGGTTGTGTTGGGGATCCATGTAAGTAGGGGTGTATTTGACTTCGGTTGAGGCGGCGGGGAGTAATGGTGTAACCGTTGTGTTTTCGGGAGAAATCAAGATAAAGGAGTGTGTTGGGATAATGTGAGTGTAAGTAGGTGTGTTTGGGTAAGCGGGTTGTTTAGGGGTTCAGGAGTCAGTTTGTGTGTGATAAAAGCAGGATGCCAGTAGGAGGGGGTGTCAGCGAGAGTCTGTAAACGCTGGGAGTGTGTGTGCGTGTCAGCCTGGTGGCGTGAGTGCGGCTGACGGGTGCTTGTTTTTGTTTTGAAAGCGCAGTGAGATTGTGGCGGGCTTTTCTGAATGAGCCTTCCTCTCCCTCCGCTCTCCTCCCCACCCCTTCGCTCCCCGTCCGTCCCCGGCTGGCTCCGCTCGGCTCCGCTCCTGAGGTACCCTGCCTTGACCCCTGCGGGGCAGGAGTCAGGTTCGTCTAGCTCTTCAGCTCGGTGCTGGGGGCCCCCAGGGGCGCTGGGGGGAGGGGGCTCACTCCCCCGCTAGGCTGTGCTGGGTTGGACTGGGTTGGGCCGTACGACACCGCGCCGCACCGCACCGCACCGCACGGCACGGCACGGCACAGCCCCAACACTGGACTGCGCCCGGCCGTGTGCCAGCCCAGCCCCGGCGCGCAACGGCTCCGGCTCCGGCCCGGCTCGGGTTCCTGGCCCCGGCGCGGCGCCATAGCCCTCACTGCACCAACACCGCCGCCGCCTGGCCTGGCCTAGCCTGTAAGTGTGGCTGAGAGCTTACATACGAAATGACTCGGGGCAAGGCTGTTGACGAAGACTGGCTTTCCCGGGATGTTGGTCGAGCTGAAAAGCACCTGAAGTATGTTTTTAAACTTGAGCCTTCAGAATGCCTACGATCTGAAAAGTCGAGTTCCGAGAATGAATGAAGGTTTGGAAGAACTTACTATGGGCTTGGTGTCTGGGAGCCCACGAGAATAGAGAAGCTGTGGGGTTTGACCTCACGCACTTAGAAGACAGACTTGATCAATTTCCTTCACTCTCACTGATCGGTTCTTTTCTCTTTAGCCAGTTCCTCAGGACAGAGTAAATATGTAGATGAATCCAATTATATGAGGATTTTTCCTTTCTCTGCAATCCAGACTCTTTTTCTAAAAGTGGTGATGATCTTGTACATCACCATCGCAGCTGATTACCACTTAACTGAGGAATGCTGAAATGTCACAAATCCACTTGTAACTACTCCCACTATTGTTCGAGGTAGGTAGGACCTCTGCTTTCTGCATTTAGAGTATCTGCCTTCCTAAACTCTGACCTGTGAGGCATCATCAGTTTAATTGCATGTTTTTGCTTGGTTGAATGCATCCTACCTCCTTAGCCATCAGAAGCAACAAAATCAGATTTTTGGTAAATGTTATAATTTAGTAATGTAAAGGTTATTGATCAAATGAACCCCTTATTCTTCCTGTCTGATGGAGTCATTCCAAAGGTTCCCATATAAAAACTTTGTTAGAAACGCAGCAGGGGAGAGATTCCAAGCAAGAGAGAGACTCTGAGAATCTGAGAGTCATGTGTTGGTAGCAAAGATGGTTTCATGGTGAGCATTTTCAAGATTATTATTATTTTAGGGCTGGAATTGGACTATGGGCAATAAGTTTATGTTGATCTCTCATTTAGTATTGGATTTGGGGGGAGTGATAATGTTTAATATTCTAGACACAGCATTTATTTCCTGAGCATTTGTTTTGTAAATAAGACTTTAGTTTATTTGTGAAAATAAGCACAAGTCCCCTGGACTTATAAATAACAATGAATTTATGGCCAATAATGAATACTGATGACTGATTAAGCTGTAAAGAACATGACCTAAGAGTAAAGAACCTAATCTCATTTGCTCTTGCTTAATTTTTAAGAAAACAACTTACAAAAAGCAATCTCTTAGTGAATAATTAGCACACTGTGTTTTTCTATACTATTTTTTCCTAGCAAAATATGTAATTTTAAATGCCTAGCAGGTTTTTCTTTAACTTGCTGGTACAAGACTATGCTTGTGTGTCTCTAATACCCACCACCACAGTACTTCAATTTGCAAATCACGAGAGCATTGAGAGGTCACAGATAGTGAAAAGAATGTTGGCCTGCACTTTGGGAGAGTGAAAGGAGGGAATGAGTAAAAGTGGACATTTAGGGTGAGTGGTAGCAGATTTGATCTCTATATAATCTACATACAAGGAATTCACGTTCCGAATGCCTCCAAGGTCCCTTCCAGCTGTAAGATTCTATTAGTCTATGCATAAGTGCATGTTTGTTGTTTAAAGCTGTTCTCAGTTTAGCCCCCAGATGTCAAGGTTTGTGTCCAGATGCTCACTTTTGGAGTTGTTATGGCAGTGTTTGGGGGTGGTTGTTGTTTTGATCCCACTGTGGGCTTCTGAAGTTGTAACACTGTCCCTACAGGCTGAGCTGCGTGAATTCATTGGCCTTACTTTATCTGAGTGTTGGTGATTTTTTTCTTAAATGAGAAAAAATAAGAGGGGAAATTCAAGCATTTTCAGGTATTGTTTGGACTTTGCAGAGAAACTTAAGAAAGACCATCTTGAGATTCTGTCAAACTAGCTACACTTCAGCTGGTAATAGGTTTTCTGGAAATCTTTTGTTCATCCTAAATAATTATTTCTCTGCAATATGCAAAAACTTCCCTTCTCTCTGTTCTTTGTGCCTCTTACTTGTATTCTTACATTTAAATGGTTCTCTCTTACTCTGGTGAGTCAATGTTATTCATCCAATATTTATGCTTCATGAATCTCTACAAAAGCAGAACTGCCCTAAGAGATGCCAAGTGGCCTGTGCAAAATCCTCTTCTGACTGGCAGCTGTGGAATAAGAAATGTGTGGTGAAATTTACTTTGGGGTGAATTTCTTTGTATTTCAAGGTTATGCAGTAGCTATCAATGAAATTCCGTGAAAGCTGATGGGAGAGGGAGCCCTGCTTAGATACACTGAATTACAACTAAGATTTCACATGAAAATTAGGCATATTTACATTTAGGGAGCGCTTCCAAGTGTACTGGATGACACAGACAGGCACAATGCCTGCATTAAGAGTGACATGGCAAAAACATATGGAAGAGATAACTGTCTCCTTGATGTCAGTTAGTCTTGTTTTTTTCCTCAAGTAGATTATAAGCCCATTGCTCTTAATGGGGAAGAAATCATGCCTTATTTATTTCTATCCCTCAAAATGCCTAGCACAGTGCTGGCACATAGTAGGCACTTCAGAATGACTTTTAGACTTACTGGGGCTAAGGAGTGCCCATTGTCATTTTGTGTATACCAAAAAACCTGGCACAGAGAAAAGTGTCTGAAAAGGTGCTTGACATAAAACATTGAAATCATACAAGAAATAAATGACGGCTGGGCTTTTCCCAAAAGAGACGAGGCTAACACAGCCTTGTTTGATTTCAAGTTTTCTACATCTCACAGTATTTCCAGAGATAGAACTTTAGACAGTGCCGCAGCCCAACATTTTGGAGTTGGGGGTGAGAGGATATTGTCCTGTAGCTTGAATATTCACTCATAGGCCAAGTGAAATAGAGGGCAGTGTTCCCGGAGTTTCTTTGATTAGAGGGACTGTGTAAGAGTTGAATTAAGTTTCCACTGGATTTGTTGACATTGTTATTCATGATGTGGAAGACAGTAGTAATGGTGGCTTCTTGTCATGCGACACTTTAAGCTTTACAAAGCACTTTACATACATTTGTTCCTTTCTATCCAGTAGATGTTTGTAGAATCCTTGTAGTGTGCAAGGTACCATGGCAGGGACTGGGGGTCTTACAGGGGTGAGGTTGCAGGTTGCATTGATATAGAGAATTCCTTGTATGGAGACTGCCCACCAAGGTAGATCAGCAACTCCTATGCAATGTAAGGTCTCAGAAGATTACCACGGCACTTGCCCATGGTCATACAATCAGTATGTATTGGGGGAAGGACTCGAACCCATATCATTCTGTCCTCCAAACCGTCCTTTTAGCCACTATACTGAGGGCATCTCTAGAGAAACAATAGCTGCATAAAAATGTGAATGCTATCTGTCTACCTTTACACTGCCTTCTATCTCATTTGAGGTTAGCAAAGTGAATAATCTTTCTGGTGCTCCAGTTCCTGATCTGTAAAATAATTGGGTTGAGCCCTTCCAAATCTAAATCTTTATTTGTAAGGAAGCTAATCAAGTTTATTCATCTGTAAAATGAACCTCTCAATAATCAGTCAACAAGCATTTAAGCCCTTGCTATAGGCCAAGCTCTGTGCTAAGCTCTGAGGATACAAAGAAAAGCAAAACTACATTTCTTGCCCCCTTCAAGGAGCTTCAGTTTTAATGGGGAAGACAACATGCAAATAACTAGGTCCATAAAAGGTACAAACAGCATAGATAGAAGGAAATCTGAGGGGACTGAGAAAAGACTCCAGCAAGTAGGTGGGATTTTTTTTTTTTCAGGACAGAGTCTTGGAGTATGCCCACAGTTAATGAGGGTGACTTTTTTTAAGTTTTGAGTTCCAAATTCTCTCCCTTCCTCCCTTCCCCCCTCCCTGAGATGGTACGCAGATATAGGTTATACATGTGCAATTATGTAAAACATTTCCATATTAGTCATTTTGTGCAGGAAGATTTGGACAAAAGAGAAAAAAAGGAAAGAAAATCTGTATTCAACCAATATCTGTTCTTTCTCAGGAAGTGGATAGGATACTTCATCATTAGTCCTTTGGGATTGTCTTGGATCATTGTATTGCTGAGAACAGCTAAGTCATTAACAATTCTTCATCAAATAACGTTGCTATTACTGTATACAAAGTTCTCCTGGTTCTGTTCACTTCACCTTGCATCAGTTTATGTAAGTCTTTCCAGGTTTTTCTGAAATCATCCTGCTCGTCCTTTCTTATAGTAAATAATATTCCATTACAATTATATATCACAGCTTGTTTAACCATTCCCCAATTGATGGGAAGTAGGTGGAATTTGAAGTGAGTCTGAAAAAAAGCCTGGGAAACTAAAAAGCAGTGGGGAGAGTAAGGGGGTCAAAACATTCCAGGAATAAGCGGCAGCTAGTGAAGAAGCAGAGATAGGAGAGGAGTATTGTGTTTGAGGACCTGGAAGTAGGCTAGTATAGCTGTATGATGGAAAGAATGAAATGGGGTAAAGTCTAAGTCTAGAAAGGTAGGGAGGGATAAGATTACAAAGAGCTTTAAATGCCAAACCAAAGAGTTTCTATTTGATCTTGGAGGTAATAGGGAGACACTGAAGCTCACTGGGGTGGGGGTGGAGGGGACATGGTTAGACCTATGCTTCAGGAAATCAACTTGGCAGCTAATTAGAGGATGGCTTGAAGTGGGAAGAAAGTTGAGGCAGGGAGCACCATTAGAACACTATTGCAGTATTCCAGGCAAGAAGAGATGATGGCCAGATCTAGGGCTGTAGATGTGTGAGGAGAGAGAAGAGGACATGTACCAAAAAATGTTGGGAACATAAAAATGACAAGATTTGGCAGAGGAGCTGAGAGTAAGGAAGTGAATAGGATGCCCGTAAGCCAAGGTAAAAGAGAAGTTCAAAAGAGGGTAGGGTTTGAGAGGAAGAAAATAAGTTCTGTTTGAGGCATGTTAAGTTTGAGATATCTATTAAATATTCAGGTTAAGACATCCAAAAGGCCTTTGGTCTTGTAGCTCAGGAAAAACTAGAGCTGGATATATAAATCTGGGAATCATCAGCACAAAGATGATAACTGAACCTATGGGAACTGATGAGGTCACCAAGTGAAACAGAAAAGCAGCTGAGGACAGAGCCTAGGGGTATGCCCATAGCTATTGTGAGGGTGATGTGGTTGAAAAACCAGCAGAAGAAACTGAGAAGGGACAGACAGAATAGGGGAGAATCAGGAGAGTCATACCACAAAGAGCAAAGAGTATCTGTGAGGTGATGAACAGTATCAAAAGCTGTAGGATGTCAAGAAGGTTAAGGATTAAGAAGAGGTCATATTAGATTTGGCATTAAAAAAAAAAACTTGGTTAACTATGGAGAGGGAAGTTTCAGCTGAATGATGAAGTTGGAAGCCAGACTACAGAAGTTTTAGAAAAGAGTAGGAGGAGACAAAGTAGAGGATTCCAGTTAGCTTCCTCAAGGAATTTAGCCATGAAAATGGAGAGATAAATAGGATGTTAAGTTTCGGGAGTGATAAGATCAATTGAGGGATTTTAAGGATGCAGATGTGGGGATGTTTGTAAGCAATAGGAAAAGAGCCAGCAGTTAGGGAGAAATTGAAAATAAGAGAGTGGGGATGATAGTTGGGGCAATCTCCTAGAGAAGAAAGGAAGAAATGAGATCAAGGATGTGTGTAGAAGAGTTTGCCTTGACAAGGACTACCTCTTCATGGGATCCAAGAATGAAGGAGAAAATGTCAGAATGATGTGGGAATTGAGGGAACTCTCTGGAATGGTCTCAGCATAGCTGTTTCTAGACTTCACCAAATCATTTCACATTAGAGGACTTTTCATGAAGCTGAAGAGATGTTTTTTGGTCTTTAAAAGTCTATTAGATCCATAAAGCCAGTAGCATGTCTTCCAAAGCCCCTTAAGTCTCTTAGTGTGCCACTGTGTACTACATCATCCTTGCCAAAGCTGAGCCTTTGGAAGGAGAAGGTACCAGAACCTGCCAGTCTTCAACTCTTTTCACCAGATACTGGATTGGATGATGCCAAAATTCCCAGAGCTTGTTTGAGAAAATCTGATTCACACTCTTAGTGTAAAAACTTTACTTTAGATGAATAAAGAATTCATGAAAATGTCCTCTTATTTTTTCTGTTGAGATTAACAGTTCCTTTCTCTCTGACTAGGATCAATAGCCCTGACAATTTTCTCTATCAGGAAGTCCTGCCCATGGGTATGAAATATTGGAAGGTCCCTAGTATACTCTGTTATATTTCAAAAGTTTGGCTATAAGCCAATTATTTGAAACTAGAATTTGTTTTCCAACAAAAAACGATAACATTAATGGTAGATACATTGTGGGATAGCCCATAGAAATTGATTTAACCTATAGCAAAATACTGTATCTCTTCAATGAAGAATAGTAGCAAATACCACAACGCTGGTAATGGACCAAGAGAGCAAAACAAAGCTAATTAAGAAATAGTTTATTTCTAATGCTTTAGGAAAGATAGCTCCACCTAGAGGAGGAGAAGGTAAATGGAGACTGCTATGGAGATTTGGAAGGGTATTTAGAGATAGGTGCAAAAACTTTGGAGGTTGATGGTCTTTTATCAGAACTGAATCTGAGCTGGGTCACATTTCTCCTGACTTCCAGCCTAGAGTTTTTTGAGAGAGATTAAAGGCTCTTTTCCAGATCACTTTGCTGTAGATCAGTGGTTCTCAACCTTCCTAATGCCGCAACCCTTTAATACAGTTCTTCATGTTGTGGTGACTCCCAACCATAAAATTATTTTCGTTGCTACTTCATAACTGTAATTTTGCTACTGTTATGAATTATAATGTAAATATCTGATATGCCGGATGTATTTTCATTGTTACAAATTGAACATAACCCACAGGTTGAGAACTGCTGCTGTAGATGGTGGGAGATCTTCAATAAATAAATAAATAAGGGCCAGTGGTGCTTCCAGGTGTCTGGAGTCCTCCTGAGCCCACGCCCCTTTCAAAGCTGAAAAGAGAACCAAAAAAAAAAAAACAAAACAGGAAGGAAGGAAGGAAGGAAGGGAGCCTCTGGGTACTTCAGGAGGTACTCCCAGATTTGGGAATGGATGGGGGGGGGTTGGAGACAGTTTATTCCACCATGATCGAGTCATGCTATTTCTAGGAGACCTAGAATACCAAAAGCATTTCCCAAAATTCCAAGTGGTAAGGGAGTTATAGCTATTGTTAGTTAAAGTGATAGCTCTTAATCTACCTTTGGAGAAATGTGATTCTTAACTGAGCAAGGTTTATAAGTGGTATAACTTGTTAGTCTAGTATTTACTGTCTAGTATGTAATGAAAGCCCATTGTGAATCATATATTTAAATAATTTAATTATTAATATTAACTTGTATAATTTTATAGTATTAATACAATCATTTATTTTTAAATTTCATGAAGTATGGACTTTTCATAATTTGGAAAGAACCTCCCTTCTTTTATTCCCCTGGATTCTAGCTCTAAAGAGCAAACAATTTCACACCATCCTGAAGCAATTTCAATGTTGAAAATTCAGTTCTAGAACTAAAATGACCAGGTACAAAACCCCCTTTTGAGAAAAGAAATGCTGCTGTGACTCTCACACAATTTAGCAATAACAGGAACTTCTCTGCAGATGGTGGCCCTACAATTAGCTCCAAGATCATAGCGCTGCCACCAAACAACCCTCTAAATAATGGATGAGGAAGGAGCATATTGAAGATGTTCTCATCAAGGGCTTGCAGCCCAAGCCCAGGCTTTGTCAATCAGAGCCTCCATAAAAGCCACTGGGACCCCGGCACAAAGAGCATCTATTATGAGTAGGAATTACAGCAGGGACAGCGACCAGGATTATTTTCGCATTTCCTTCTAAGGAACAATGGAATATTTTATTAGAAGACATTTTTTATTGTTTTTGTTTCTGATAGTCTTACTCTGTCCTCTCTGCCCTCTTACTCCAAATCCTATACTAAAATAGCATAGCTGTCCTCTCCGTGCCAGGATTTAATGTGAAAGGTACCATAACAATTGCTACCATGGAGAATTATTATAAATCAGATGATTCCATATATAGCAAATGGGAAGTACAGAGGAAATCATCCGCTAGCTCAAAGTGCATAAACCCTGCTACCTTTATTGGAAAACCTTCCCCACCCTTATCTTACTCAGAAAGTAAATGACTGAAAAGCTATAGTAGACTTTCAAGTGACATAACATCTCTTCATCTTCCCTTGAATGTCTCAAATATCCCAATTCCAACATAGCCTTCTTCTCTTCCTTTTAAAGTAGCTTGGGATTTGTTTATTCCTTTTTCTTTCTTTTTTAAACTTTGTCCCATGAGATCCAATGTTTGCATGGGTTGTTTAGGGTTTTTTGTAAGTGGAGTTAGACCATAGGTTAATCAATGAACATGTTCATGGGGATTTTTTTGTAACTCCAGTACTTTTCCCTCTAAATCATATTCTCATCTTTATCCCATCATGGTATGTTTGTTCTCAAATACGATCAAGAACAGTATGAAAAAGTGAATAGTGAAAGTAACAACAGGCAAAACCCATATCACATTTGCTCTAATAGTGCTCAAAGAAGAAATGACAAAAAGATGGAAATGTAAATACCCTCTATCTATACCTCACCACCCTATTATTTTAATATTAATACTTAGTGTCTAAAGTAATATTTTTCATAATCCTCCTATATTTAATATGAATTACTGGTAAGAAACCAGTATAAAATTTTAATGACTTCTGCTTCCTAATACTGAAGTAGGCCTAACCTATGTCTGCCACAGTTGTTTGCCAGTCACAAAGGGGGTCCAGCATAAAGTCCAAAGTGAAGAGAGACAAGAAGGTCTTCTAGATAAGTGGTATCAAACAAACTCAAACAGAAAAACGGGGGTCACTAAACCATGCATAAGGCTCCCTACAGGCAGCATGTTGACTCAGAAAGCTACATATTAATGTTATCTTTGCTCTATTGTGTTTTCATTTATTTTGTTAAATAATTCCCAGTCACATTTTAACCTGGTTTGTACTGCACTGGGAGGATTGTGGGCCTCATGCCACCAGGAGGCTTCTTGTTGGATCCCTCTGATCTAGACGATCTCTCTCTGGTCTGTAGGTGACATTGTACTGATTGTATCAAGTTCCAGATTCTTGTAGAAATGAGATCCACAATCACTCAAAGGAATTCATCCTAATTAGCTATATAGGAAAATGGAAATCAGGGAAGAATGCCTGTTGTTTAAATTCTGATATGAAGTTTCAGAGACAACATATAGTTTGAACTGTTTCTTCAAATGGACAATGGGGTAGGACCAAAATTTAACAGAATGGGAAGTATAGGCTAGAGTTCCTTTAGAAAATGGTGCATATCATATATGTATATGCATATATATATATATATGTATTTTTGTATGTGTTTATGTGAATCCGTGTCATAATTCCCTAGAATGTAAGCTCCTTGCAGGAAAGGCAGGTTTCGTGTTTGCCTTTGTGTCCCCAATACCAAGCACAGTGAATGGCACAGGGTAGGCATTTGATAAGTGTTTGTTCATTGACTGATGAACAAAAATATCATCTGTGGGGAAAATGGCAGATTTTCTGTCCTAAATCTCCTAAATCTGAAGATTTTAGCAAACTGTATGCTAAAAAAAATTGTGAGTCCATAGCAGCCCAGGTCAAAGTAGGGGCTGCCCTGGTCAGATCACATCTAGAAGACTGTGTTTTATTCTGCACATCACACCTTAGAAAGAATACTGACAAATGAGAGTGATGACAACAATGAAGGGACTAGAGCTCATGAAGACTGGTAACAGGGTTTCTAATAAAACATTTTTAAATGATCAAAAGAACTGGGACACAACCTAGAGAAAACTGGCAAGGAGGGTTAGGGGATGAACACCATCTTCAGATATTCAAAGGACTATCATGGAGAGAAGGGATTGGGCTTGTTCTGCTTAGCTACAAAGGGCAGAAGTGGGAGCAATGGATAGAATCTGTAGAGTGTTGATTTCACAACTTAACGTGAGGGGAATTTTCCCAATAGCATTGTCCAAAAGTAGACAAGGCCATTTCAGAAGGGAATATTCAAACAAGAGGTAGATGACCATTTCTTAGAGATGTAGTAGGGGGTTCCTGTTCAGATAGAGATAGGGGTGTGTGTGTACACATACACATACACATGTACACATACATACATACATATGTATATACATACAGGAGATTAGATTATCTCTTGAGGTCCTTCTCAACCATAATATGTTGGGATTCTCCGATAGCCTGTGTGTGAGCTTCTTTGCTTAAGAAAGGCATTTTGTATAAGAGGTCCCAAATATGCAATAATGAGAACAATAACCAATAGAATCAATGATGGGTTTAGAAAATATCTTAATAAATATGCAAGGAGTAAATTATTTATTTGGATAGATCTGTGATCTTACTAGAAGGGGTTTCCTTCGTTGGTAAAGATAAAATCCTCCACTTCATGCCATCCTGAAACTCTTATCCATGCCCTGCCATAAATTCTTCCTAGACAGCCCCCCCAATATGCCAGTGGCTTTTTTCTGGTGTTCCTTAAATATCTTTAAAGTACCAACCTGACCCCTAAACTGTCTACCTTTTGTAATTCTTTCCCCTACATGCCTAAGCCATCTCCTTCTCCAGTCCTACACATCTACCGTGCTATCTTTTACTCCACTTCTCACACAACGGACATCCCTGGGAGGATGCTGCAGTTTGCTAATGGCCACCATACAACTCTCCATTGTGCCTTGGGGCACCTGAACGTTTTGGTTTAAATTAAAACCATAAATATAGCTGTATTTCATCAGTTAACAGTTTCAAAATCACTCTGCCTACATGATATTCTACCCTACCACTTCTGATAGATACATAGTCTTCTGATGCGTAACTATAAGGTAGTGAGACTTATTTTTTTAAAATAAATATAGCAGAATTGACTCTAATGGATCAAAACCTTTGTATCCAAATGAGAGCACAGTCACCTTTGGGTGCTATGAAACTCTTTCAAAGATGTTGTCCTTGCTTCAAAAGAATTTTTTTTATATAAGTTTCTTGTTAGCACCTGACTTCAGAGCCAGAAGCATAGTCTTGAACATCTTTAATAGTGAAAACTCTTCATCCTTTAATAATGGCTATAATTTGTTGGCAACAACCCAAAATCATTTGCAGGTGAGACCAGTGAATAAATTAGAGGATCAAATTTGGAAACACTATTTAGTCAGAAATAAATTGATTCTAAAGTAAAGGGATTGTTTTTTGACCTCCCAGACTAATACTGGTAACTCTTCCAAAAGAAAACATTGAAAAATGCATTGAGAAATGGCAGTGACTTTAGAGCAAAGTTATCCCTCCAAGGAAAATGCTTTAAAGGACAAATGCTTGGAGATGGGGGCAAAATCAAGATAGCAGAGTGAAGTGAGCATTTTTGCTAAACTATCCCAACACACCCCTCTACTCAACTTTTAAAAGCATGTCAAACTGAATTCTGAGCAAAAACAACAACAACGAGATACAGTTGGTCATTTTTCTATCCCAGGGCAACTTAGGACAGAAAGAGAGGTCTGCAGATGGTAGGGTGGAGGCTGGCCAGGAGCCCAGCAAGGCAGAAGTGGCATTACCTATAGGCTTTGGAGGTGGAGGCAGCAGCAGAGGCAGCACTAGGACCACCTGGTGTCCAGCACTCAAGGATGGTAAGGAGACTGAATAGTCAGAAAGATTCTAGGGGATCCTTGTGCTAATACTGGGTGTAGGAGTAGGTGCCATTTGGCACCTTCTGGATTATAGTTCTGGAGCAGGGAGAGGCAGATGCAGCCACAAGCAAATAAGGACCCCACCTGAGTAAAAACTAGAACCCAGACCAAGAAGGTAGTGACTGAACTCTGACAAGATCATGGAGGCGCTGAAAATTTACAGGCCTCCAGAACTAGTTGTGAAAGCACAAGGACATAAAAGTCAGAAAATCAGAATCAGACCAAGGCATTTGTTGTTGTTCAGGGATTTCAGTTGTATCTGACTCTTTATGATCCCATTTGGAGTTTTCTTGGAAAAAATATTGGAATGGTTTGCTATTTCCTTCTCCAGCTCATTTCACAGATGAGGACACTGAGGCAAACAGGGTCACACTGCCAGTAAGTGTCTGAGGCAAGATTTTAATTCACAAAGATGAATATTCCTGACTTCAGGCCTGGCACTCTATCTACTGTGCCACCTAGCTGCTCCCACCTCCAGAGACGAGCAGATCCCAACTCTAACATAAAGTTCAAAATCAAGAAATATGCTGGGAAAATGAGCAAACAAAAAAAAAGAATCTGACCATAAAAAGCTACTATGGTGACAGGGAAGCTCAAGACAAACTCAGAAGATGATGACTTGAAAACATCTACAAGTAAAGCCTCAAAGGAAAATGCAGATTGGACACAAGATGAACAAGAATTCCTAGAAGAGCTAAAAAATAAAAGTTGGTTTTTTTTTTAAAAAAGAACAAAAAATATATTTTAAAAAACAAAAAAGAATGGTATAGGAAACATTGGAAAAAGAAATGTGAACAATGCAAGAACATTATGAAAAGTGAATTAACAGCTTGATTTAAAAAAAATTGAAGAAAATAACTCCTTATAAAACAGAATTGGCCAAACAGTAAAAGAGACACACAATCTCGCTAAAGAAAATAACTCTTTAAAAATTAGAATTGGTCAAGTGGAAGCTAATGATTCCATTAGACATCAAGAAACAATAAAACAAATTCAAGGGTGAAAAATATAGGAGAAAATGTGAAATATCTCACAGGAAAAACAACTGACTTGGAAAATAGGTCAAGGAGAAATAACTTAAGAATTATTGGATTTCCTAAAAGCCATGATTTTTAAAAAGAGCCTAGATATTATATTTCAAGAAATTAATAAGGAAAACTTCCCAGATATAGAATTAGAGGGCAAAGGAGAAACTGAAAGACTCCATTGATCACCTCCTGAAAGAGATCCCCAAATAAAAACTCTCAGGAATACTATGGCCAAATTCCAGAGCTCCCAGGTCAAAAAGAAATTATCGTAAACAGCTGGGGGGGGGGGGGGAAATAATTCAGATACCATGGAGCTGCAGTCAAGATCACACAAGATTTAGTAGATACTATTATGAAAGATCAGAGGGCTTGGAATATGAGGTTCCAAAAGGCAAAGGAACTAGGATTATAACCAAGAACCACCTATCTAGCAAAATTGAATATAAACCTACAGGGTAAAAAATGGAAATTTAATTAGAGGACTTGAAGCCATTTCTGATGAAAAGATCAGAGCTGAATAGAAATTTTGACATTCAAACACAAGACTCAAAAGATTCATAAAAAGGTAAACATGAGGGAGAAATCATAAAAGACTTAATAAGGTTAAACTGTTTATATCCCTAAATGGGAAGATGAAACATGTAACCCCTAAGAACTTTATAATCTTTAGTGAAGTTAGGAGTCTGCTTAAACAGAATCTATTATGTTGGGATGATTTCAAAAGAAAAATGGAAGGATGAGAAAAGGATGTACTGGAAGAAAAGGGAAGGAGGAAGAAGAATGTGGAAAATTATCTCAAGGAATTTTTATAATGGAAGGGAAACTGGAGGAGAGTGAACAACTCTTGAGCCACACTCTCATTTGAATTGATTCAAAGAGGGAAATGTATATGTTATTTGTCTTGTCATCAGGAGAATACTTGTGGTAGAATTGGGCAAAGGGGTTCTGACATATGAAATAGCCTCCATGATTATAACTACAGATATGGGGATGAAAAATCTAGACAGCCCTATTTTTATTAAATGTTAGCATGATTCTGAATGTAACAAATTCCTCAAAGTAATCTCATTTTCTAGCCAGTCCTGCATTTTATATGTTGAGAATTTCTCTCCTAACTCAAATATTTCCATATCTTATGTTCTAGTCTGAATGAGATATAGCCCCCAATAAAATCTGGGTCATAAAAGCAGCTGCTATCAACAACTCAAGAATGGAAATAAACATGCAAATAAGAGTGGATATATTTTGTCCTCTATAACTTTCTTTCTCCCTTCCCAGTTGTCTCTCACATCCTTATTGGTCCTGGTATTTTTCCATTCTTCTATAGAAGGCATTATTTTCTTCAGATAAATTGTTCTTTTGTTTTACTGTATAAAATCAATATGAACTAACATCTTCTTCAGTTCAACATTTACTAAGCATCTATGTAATATGTAGACACGGTACTAGATGCTAAGAAAACTAGTCTAAAAAGTGAGTATCACATTAATATTCTAGTTTGACCCTCCAAAAAAGATTTAATTCATTTCACATATTAACCAAAGACTTTATTACCCTACAGAATATCTGTTAATGTTTAATGATAAATGTCTTCAAGTTTTCCAGATCTTCTAGTTCCTCTGTCATGATAGTAGCAGTCTTTCCAATGTTTCGCTGCTTCTCCATTAATGAGATTTTTGTTCTTCATTCCCCTTAAGGGTACCAGATTATTTAAACCCTCATCTTCACTTCACTCTTTCTAATATAGGTTTTATGTATACATTTTTGCAGAATTCTTTTTTTAATGCCTTATTTGTTAGTGTGTGTGTTGTCTCATTATCACCAATTATAGCCATCAGCTTTTTTGAAAGTATTGTGTCTTTTAGAAGTAGTGTGGCATAATGGCTATAGAGTGAGCTTTAGAGTGGAGAAGAGCCTGGTTCAAATCCTGAAGCATACTGGCTGTGTGACCCTAGGCAATTCATTTAGCCTCAGGCAACTCTCTAAGACTGTAAAGTCTTAAAGAAATGTTTATTATGTTTCTAATGTGCATTGGTAGAAGGAGTTGGTTTTTTTACCCAGAATTCCCTGTTCTGATGGAATCCTACCTCCAAACCTCACACCACCATATACACTCCTCCCCACCAAATTAAAGGATTATTTAGAATGTACTAGTTGAGTTACACATTTGTAGGTTCTCATTGTTTCCACTGTGTCATTACTGGAGAGGCAGATCCCTCTAGATTACCTTTCTTGAAATTCAATACATATTGAAGGTGTGAATTCTCTTATGAGAGTTCAACAACCATCAAAAATTTTCCTTGAAGTATTTCCTATTCCTTTGCAATGAGGTATCCAAGATGCCAGATATGTGATAAATCTATCAAAGACTGAACACAAATGTATAGATTAAACTGGGGAGGAAGAGGGAAAGCACATATTTCTGCTGTAGACAGAACTCATTTCTGGTGGTTAAACGGTTTTATCACAAAGAGTTGAGGAGTTCAAAAACTGGAGTATGGCAAGTTAAATTTAGTTAATTTAGCATAGTTAAATTTAGCAATTGCTTTGGAAAGATCAGAGTGGTACAGCTTGTTCCTTAGCTCAGCCTGGCCCTTGCCCTTGGCCCTACACTCAGACATCCTGAAGGACTTCAAGGAGAAAAGCAGTGACTGCTTTCTAATTGGCTTAATGTGTTCTCCAGCAGCTCCATCTGTTCCAGGAGGGAATTGTGACTTACCAGGTTTTGTCTCTGAACTTCCTAAAAATGTCAAGAAATGTCCTGAGCAGCAATTACAGTTGCTAACAGAAATAGTTTGAACCATGCCATTTTCTGCTGCATCAGCTCTTCCTGCCAGCGTAGCCAAGGGCTGTAAATGGAATGAGAGATGGCCCCTCATTCCCAATCCAAATAGCAACAGGAGGGCACATATGCACTTGAGCTACAAATAAACGTGTTTTAAAATAGCAGATGGTATTTGACGATCACTCATTCCCTCATTCATTTACCTGCCAAGGCCAAGATTTTCCTCATTCTCTGGCAATAAAGACATTGCTAAGATATGAATTAGATCAGTTTAGGTCATTTGTGATGGCATCAGCTATTTGATAGGAGGCAGGGGTCCATGCCTTGGCAAACAAAACAAAGCAACTAATTTTTGACTATCTAATTCTGTATGCATTTACTGTTGCTGATCCAGTGAACATTTTTATCAGCACATTTTTTCGAAAGCATTTAAAACACAAAACAACACAACCGAATGAGGTGTTAAACATTTTTGTCACTAATAATAAACATTCCTTTAATAAAGATGTAGAGTCTGTCATGTATATTCCAAATAAGCAGCAGGATAGGGGGGAAATGAAAAAAAAAAGACAAAAATGTGAATTGGTATTTTTCATGTAATGCTCAGTAGATGAAAAAAAGTCTCATTACATTAGTGTGAAATTCAAATTTGTGTCTGTGGAGAAATCAAATTTTCCTCAGAGCCCTTCTGCCATATTTCCGCAGAGATATACTGTAGTTACAACATTTTGTACCTGGACTGATAGGAAATGGAACACAGCCAGGAAAACTCTTGGAGCTTTGTCATGTGCTTCTCAAGGCTGTTCCATTGGATTTTGATCATTCTGAATACTCTATTTCTCCATTAAAATAGATGATCTAATTGCTAATTGTGTATAACCCACCTAAAGCCCACTATAGATTACTAAAATCCCTCTGGTTCACTACAGCAACTACTAAGGTTCAATATCCTCATGAAATAAGCTGTTTTGTAGCAGAGAGTTCTGGGAGAGGATTCTATTTGATATGGTCATTTGTGATACTGCTCACTGCAGCCTTGAGAATTAATTAGATACTAAGCCTTGGGGAGAGGGGAAAGGGCTGATAGGCACCGGTTGGTTAAAGGATCTCACTTCATGGTCTCTGAAATCCCAGAGATTCAATTATGTCTATGCAGATGATTCCAAGATCTCTTTATTTAGTTTTAACTTCTCGATTTATTTATTTAGTTTTAACTTCCTTGTCTATACTTTCATGTCTATACCATATGTACTATAAAAATACTATATACATACAGAACGTACTACAAAAGTAAAATAATAATAAAATGATAAAAATACTATCTATACTATAAAAATAAAAATATATGCATACTATAAAAATTAAAGGCAATATCACAAAAAGGGAGAAACTTTCAGGCAATATGTTTTGTAGAAGGTGGGTTGCATTATTGCCTCTTGGACATTTTGAAATGGATGTCCCATAGACATTTCAAAATCAACATGTCCAAATGTTGTTGTTGCTGTTGCCTTTCAGTGATTCAGTTGTGTCTGACCCTAGTACTCCAGGCCTTTCTATCCTTCACTATCTCTCAAAGTCTGTCCAAGTTAATGTTCATTATTTTGATGATACTATCTGACCATCTCTTCTGCCACCCCCTTTTCCTTTTGTCTTCAATCTTTCCCAAATAGTCCTCTCTTCCCATTATGTGACCAAAGTATTTAAGCTTCTGCTTCAGTACTTGACCTTTCAATGAATAGCCTGAATTAATTTCTTTATGTATTGACTGATTTTATCTCCTTGCTGTCCAATGGACTATCAAAAGTCTTCTCTAGCACCACAATTAAAAAACGTTGATTCTGTGGCACTCAGCTTACCTTTTATAGTCCAATTCTCATAAATTGCTACTGGAAAAAAACAGCTTTGACTATATGGACCTTTGTTGGCAAGGTGGTGTGTCTGTTTTTCAGTATGCTCTCCAGATTTGCCATCACTTTAATTCCAAGGAACAAGTATCTTTTAATTTCATGACTGCAGTTGCCATCTGCAGTGATCTTTGAGCTCAAGAATATAAAATTTGACACTGCTTCCTTTTTTTCCCCTATTTGCCAGGAAGTGATGAGACCAGTTGCCAAGATCTTAGTTGGGTGTTTTTTTTTTATGTTAAGCTTCAAGGCAGCTTTTACACTCTCCTCTTTCACCTTCATCAAAAGACTTCTTAATTCCTCTTCACTTTCTGCCACCAGAGTGGTATCATCTGCATATCTGAGATTGTTGATATTGCTCCCAGCAACTTTAATTATGGCTTTTGATTCATCCAGTCTGGCATTTTGCATAATGTACCCTGCATATAAGTTAAATAAATAAGGTGACAATATACACAGCCTTGTCATACTCCTTTTCCAATCTTAAACCAGCTGTTCCCTGTTCAGTTCTAACTGTTGCGTCTTGGCCCAGATACAGGTTCCTCAGGAGACAAGTAAGATGATCTGGTAGAACTTGCTATGTTTTGTTGTGATCCACACAAATACTTAATGTAGTCAATGAAGCAGAAATACATGGGGTTTTTTTGGAGCTCCCCTACTTTCTCCATAATCCAGCAAATACTGGCAATTTGGTCTCTAGTTCCTCTGCCTCTTTGAAAATATGTTCAAAATAGAACTTAATCTCTTCTACCCCAAAAATCCTCCCCTCTTCTGAACTTTCCTATTACTATCCATACTACTATCCCAGTCACCCAGGCTTAAAATTTCAATGTTATTCTCTACTGTTGTCAAGTACTGTCAACTTTACCTCAATCCTATCTTGTATGTAACCCTTTCTTCTACTTACGTAGCTGCCACCCTAGTGTAGGTTCTTATATTATTGCCATAGCCTTTTGGTCAGTCTCCTAGCCTTGAGTCTCTCTCCACTCCAGTCTAGCTACTAAACTACTAAGCTATTAAAGTGATCTTCCTTAAAGCACAAATTTGACCATGTCACCTGCCTACTTAATAAATTCCAGTAGTTCCCAGGATCTATAGCTCTTATTTATTTATTTATTTAGAGTTGGTACATATTCTCATTATCTTTTGCTTTCATGAAATACAGCGCAGTGAAGTGATCACAGTATTGTTTGGGAGTCAGTTGTCAAAGAATAGCTCTGCCATCTAGAGCTAGGTGATTTGGGGCAGGTCATTTAACCTCTCTGTACCTCAGTTTCCTCATGTGTAAATGATGACCTCATATGTCCCAGTCCATTCTAAATGTATGATCCTAAAAATTCTGCACAACATTTATTTAAAATAACATAGAAAGCACTACAAAAATTAAAGGTGATGCCACAAAAAGGGAGAAATTTATAGGCAATGTCATTTCTAGGAGGGTGGGTTGAATTATTTAGGTGCTGAAGGTGAAGTGTCTGGTGTACCAAAGCAAACTATATAAATAAATTTTAATGAAATTAAAGAGGTCAATAAAAATTAATTTTTGAGAATTTGGCAATTTCCATTATCCCTTAGGGTCAGAAATCATATATGATGGAGGAATTCTTTTAGATGTCCCAGGTCTGCTAATAATTGACATGGGTCTCTACTTACCCAAGAATGAGTTGTGCATAACCACCTATTCCCTCCCTTTGTTTCATTTCTTTTCTTGGGAGAAAGAAGAGTAGAGAAGAAGACATTTCTACAAATTCACTCCATCTTTTTTCCTTACATGAACCTTCCAAGCAGAAGGTGGGAGAGGACTCAGGGCACGAAGTGGAGCATATCTAAAGCATAAAATGGACAAACAGATTTGGTCCTGTTTTTTTCTGAGTTTTAGCTGTATGTTGGCTGACTTATAATAATACTCAAAAGAAAGCTGATGCTGTAAGTTAGTTTAGTGGTTAAGAACACTGAAATTAAGTTCATAGAAAACAAAGTATACAAAACTCTTTGGAATTTGCCAACGTCCTAGCAGCAAAAGAGCCATTCAGCTGGTGAAATTTAGGATTCTTGCAGGAAAGCCTTAAGTTCTTTGAGACAGGTTTTGACAGTGCTGATAAAGAGCACTACTTGAAGTGTTGTTGGATCACATTAACTCTGTTTCAACAACACAACTTTTCATTTTCAATTATATACTTTTACTCTAGAGTCCTTTGTTCTTTAGAGTTAATTTCCCAGAAGCTTGCAAGAAAATTCCTTGTGGCTGTAAGTTTTAAAAATCTGGGTTTTGTTTAAAGTTTCCTTTTCTCCTCTGTCAACATGTTCTTTAAGTGCATTCATACCATTATTTGGACCATAGTAGGTCATAGTTTTATAATAACAATAATAAAACTCATAGCACTTGAAGGTTAATTCAAATCATCTGTCACAACTACCCTTTAAGATAGATTGTGTAAATATTATTAACATCCCCATTTTACTGTAGGGGAGAATTGGGCAGGTGTACTTCCCACAGAGCTAGACAAGCACTTGGGCCCCTTCTGGTGAGATATTTCTTTTGCCCCCTTGCTAAAGGAAATGCATAACTAGGAGCCTGTCATCTGGAATGCGTCTAAGTACCTGTCTAGCTCCATGGGAAATGTTCCAGTTAAATCTACAACTACATACAGCTGGAGAAACTGAGGCTGAGAGGTTAAGTGGTCATTTAGCTGAATGAATGAATGAATGAATGAATAGAAAAAAGCTGAGATACAATCCCAGATCTCCCTCAGGCTTTTATCCCAATGCCATGAGGCCTCTAGGGAACAGCTGGAGAAGAGCTGATGTCAAATATTTGATGTTAATATATATAATGTTAGACTACTTGTCTTATTGGAGGAGGTGTTTCATATATATATATATATATATATATATATGTATATATGTATGTACATATATATGCACATATATATGTGCTTGTTTAGGTCTGTAATTAACTGCCTAGTGGAAATTTCCTGCATTGTTGTCATTGTGGTTGGTACAGTATTTTCATGTCCCTGATGAACTGTGTGTCTCTCTCAAGAGTTTGCTCACTGATTCTTTTTTCAGCATGTTAAGTTATTTTTCCTATATTTTGAGACACTGGAAGTCTTATAGACCCATGGAACCTCCTGTTTTAGTTCAAGAAAGCACTGGGATTGCCTTTTTTTTTTTCATTTTACTATTTTTGCATGAGATAGCATGACTTTCATCACTAGTTTGCATATGTTTAAAGTGTTCCATATGATAAAGTAGGAGGTCCTTGGCCATACATTCACTCCATGGTCCCCACTCTATGAATGCCATCCCCCACTAAAGAAGTCAGAGTTGGAAAGGCCTAGCATTAGTGAGAAGAGATCCACATGCTTTGAGGAGAGAGCATACCAGAATGTCACCAGTATCATTGGACATCAGAAGTATAAAACATGTAACAGCAAATAGAGGGTGAGACATGGAGTCCAAGAAGAAAACATGGATTTGATTCCCAAATCACATGCCTTCTATTTGTGTGATCTTGGACAGGCTCTTTGGCCTTTCTGAATCCATTTTCTCATCTATAAATGGGGATAACAATAGCACCCACCTCATAGGGTTGTTGTAAGTAGCAAATTAGAAAATTTATGTGAAGTGCTTTGCAAACCTTAAAGCTCTATAGAAATGTGCACTCTTCAAGTTATCTGTACATTGAAACTTTTGTTGCCTGATAAATGGAAAGAAGAAGCCCCCCCAACAAACAGGGCAGATTCCCATGAGAATTTCTGTGTTTTATTTATAAAAGCTGATTCTGCTTATGCTTGGAGGTATCCCTAACTTCTATACCATCATGTACATGGGTGTGTTCCTTTGGCAGGAAAGTAGGAGGTCAAAAGTAGAAATCCAGGGGCACCTTCAGTTGGGAAAGAGAAAGTGAGAGAAATATTGGAGTGTAATCTTGGGGGCGGGACTAGATGCAAACAGTAGTCACAGGCTGGTTTTTGAAGAGACAACCAAGTAGGATACTGGAGTGGTCTAGGAGTATTTTCTATAGTGATGATGTATCTTGTGGAGAGTCTATGGGAGTTTCCCATGTTAGTGCAATTGTGTCAGAAATCATAAAATTTAGATCCATCAATAACCTTAGTTCACCTAGTCCCACCCCCTCATTTGAAATGTTAGGAAACTGAAAACTAAATAGGGGAAATGACATGCCCAAGGCCGCTAAGGTGTCAAGTAGCAGAGCTAAGATTTGAACTTGGCACTTTGACTCCAAATCCATCCCATGCTATCTCAACTATAGCATGCTGTTTTTCCTCCAGTAAGCCAACCAGCTCTTTAAATGGAATATAGGGTAACAGCAGGGAGGAGGAAAAGTGATTCTTCATTAAGTAGAAAAAGCAACCAGAAGAGTGGTGATGATAGGGGTCAACAAAGGTCACCATCAAAGCTAAATGTCTGAAAGGAACAGGTAAAGATGTGGGAGAACAGATAAATCACAAAAACATTCCCACATCAAGGTATGGTGTGAGTGAATGAGGGGTAGGTCAGGTCACAAGAGACCTATCAAGTGTTAACATCTTGACAAGTCAGAGAAAGTGAAAGGATTCCTGAAACCACTCTTGCTTTATGCTTTACATTCAGCAGCAGGAATGTATTTTGGCCAGGAGGTGTCTAGAATCCACCAAGCATCAAACCAATGGTACAGGGTTATTCTTCCAACATCTTTTCTTTAGCAAGTGTTTTTTGAATGTCCAATATATTCCTGGGACTGCTACCATTCCTGACCATAAGGATTTATAAGGGTAGTGGGGAAAGTATATACATGAAACATTTTGTTTTTGAGGCTGAAACATCATAGGACTTGTTTTCGAAATGATTACACCTGTGTGTGAATGTAGACTTGTAACAGATATGATGTTTCAAAGAAATTAATAAAGTAACATTACAAATGTGAAAGCAAGGAAATAGATATGTCATAGGAAAGCAGTGATGGTTAGAGTAGAAAGATGATATTGGCACCACCTACCTCATAAGAGGTTATGAAAAGAATGATGTGTAAGCCTCCTGTGGTCTGAGTACTAATAAAAATTGCCAATTTAAATGTTATTGGAATTAACTTAGATGAGGAAAAACAAAACAGATTTTTAAAAAATTCCTTGCAGATGGGGTTCTTGCCATAGATCTGCCACCATATGACCTTAGGCAGATCACTCTCTCTGGACCTCAGTTTCCTTAGGTCTAAAGTTTGAGTGTTAGACCAGAAAGTTTCTTCTATCTCTAAAATTGTATGCAGATGTTCTGATGAAACTCTGTAGTACATGAAGCGTATAGACTTGTAGCCTTTAGTTAAGATATGTTTCTTTCAGGAATCTGTGATCTCATTGCCGATGTGGTGTTATCCCTCTCCATGTCTTCCCATATGGTGGAACTGAAATCCTCACAGGAATCTGCCTTGCTTGCTCTAGATTTCAACAATGTTGTGCTGGAGCATGGGAGCTGTCTCTTAGTGATCCCTTGCTCTTGCCTCGTGACTGGCCCACCTCCTTTTCCCAGTGTTCATCTATCTGACGATATGCTTTATGCTGCTTGCTTTTTCCTGTGTAATTTTTTTGTTCATGTTTCAGCCTACTCAGTCATGTCATGTGTCTCCTCATTGCCCTTCATGAGATCTGCAACATGAATTCTAAGGCAATGGTGGCATTCTAAAATCTGCATCCTTGCTAGTAGGGAGAGGCTTTTCTCTGATGTAGGCTGGCCCCTTGACAACAAATCCCTTGGTCATGGCAATCCTTTCTTTGCTATAGTCTCTCCCACATGCAAATCTCCTTGCTTTTCCATGGGAACCTGGGTATAAACTTTGAACTTTGCGTTTTGAGGCTGGCATCAGCAATTTTGTGGTAGAACAAGCATCCTTTCTATATAATTTTTGTAGGAGACATGTATCTTTGTAAAAATGGCCAGAAATTCTATTTTTTTAAAGGCAAATTGACTAGTCAGGTGGTGGGTTTTTGGGGGGGGGGGAGAATTTGTTTTTACTATCAATTAGAAATCTATAGAAAATCAACATAGGTTGCAGGACAAAAATCTACCCTCGTTATCTATTCTTTTTGCTCACTTTCTATACCTCTTTCCCAGGACAAAACTAGAGAAAGAGATCCAAATTTAGCATTTTTCAATAAAGCCGTAACTTTGGTTTTTACACGCACAGTGCTTAGTACTTGAGATATCTTGATGCTTTTAGAAAGAAATTTGCAGGAAGCTCCAAAAGCCGAGAACTCCACGTTCAGAATGAGCCAAGCAGAGCTACTGACTTTCTTTGTTAAGAATCATACAAACTCATCGAGTCTTAGCTTTTAGCTCCCCCTTGATCTTGTGTGTGATTCCAGAAACTCATTAGCTGCATTCACCTTTGTTCCTGTTCATACCCTCACTAAAAAAAGACCATTTAGGCTATTGCAACAAAACTGTCATGGGGCTGTGTTGGAATCCTTTGACTTGGAATCTCCCAGTGCTGAGTCTGGGCTTCCTTTGTTTAGACAAGAGCAAGATCCAAGCCCAATCCATCAGCTTCCTCAAACCACATATTATGGTTCAAGTTCTAGCATATTTAATCCTATGTTCAAGGGACAAAAATGACAAGAATGACTATTTATCAGCAAAAATCTTTAAAATGTACTTTGTAATTCTGTTGCAGTTGATCAGTAATTACTACGTATAGACTGCTGCATTTGGATTTTTTTCTATTATCTTCACAGGTAACTAACATAACTGAATTTATCAAACGGTCACATTTTATTATCGTGAAAGGGCTTAATATCAAAATAAAGTTGTCTCCTCTGCCTTAAATTTTCAATAATGGGAGAAAAATCCTTTCAGCCAAATGACTGAGCCTTTTACTAGCAAGGAAGCAGGTGCCTGACCTTGCTATAAATGAGTATTTCAGAGAAGAAAGCTGGAATTTGAAAGAATAGGTCTGGTTTCTGGTCAACACAAAACGTCAGACTAGTCGTTCCAGGCTGCTCTGAGGAGACAACTCAGTCATACTGTTTGTACTTATAAATGTTTCCTCATATTAATTGTCACTGCTTTCCCATTTTGGAATTGAGAGGCTCAGAGATGCTGTTAAGCATGATATCATTTTGTTAAGAGGCAAATAATTACTTGTGAGCAGCTTAATAATATGAAAGCGCTGACTGTATGGCAATGGGAAATGGTGTTAAACATGCAGACGGGAAAACCATTAACCTCTGCGGCAAGTGTGGGGTTCCTTTTCATAACGAGAACGCTATCGACATGGTAGTGTTTTGACACAGGCGCGCAGTGGGAAGGGGCCGGGAGTTGTCAGTCTCTGCCGCGTGCGTGATCAGCTTGGCAATGGGGTAAGGGGAGGGGGCGGGGAGGGGGAGGACCTGCTCTGCACTGCACCAAACTGCAGCACTCCCAGCTAGAACAAAGGCTGGCGAGGAAAACATGGCTGCAACAGGCAGTCTGTGCCGGCCGGGGCTGGGAAGCGGCACGCAGCTCAGACGTGTTTTGTTGTTGGGGTTTTTTTCTCCTTCTCATTTCATGTAATATTAATTCTCAGCCGCGGGGGTCCAGAGAGATCTGAAGCAAGTGCAATCGTTATTGAAACTCTAATTGTATAGATGTGAGATTTGCAGGCTTGCCTAAGAAATAAGTGGATGGTTATATGAGCTTAAAAGCAAAGTCATTCCGAGAGAGCAAGTGCAGGGCAGGGGCAGAGGTAAATGTGGGTCTTTACTCAGCATTGTTGGGAAAAGGCAGACCTTATACAGTTATTGTAAGAGGTAACTGAGAAGCAAAACTAAATCCAAATCCATCTGAAAGGTGAGGTCAAAGATAGATGGGAAGAATCCTTCATTTTTCAATTTTCTGGTGAGAACAAGATGGTTTCTGATAGAAAATACATAAAAGCCACAGACAAGCTGAGTATTGTTTTTCCCATTCCTGGTTGGAAAATTAAAACTCTCCTGTACAATCTTTGTGCTGATTCACTGTCCTACTGATAACAAAAAGAGACAGCTTGGTGTAGTAGCCTAAGTGCTAGATTTAGAATCAGGAAAACCTGAGTTTGACTCTCCCCTCATACAATCAATCGATTAATCAGTAGGCATTTATTAAGCACCTACTATATACTTTTGCTTTGCTAATTGCTGGGGATACAAAAAGAGACAGCCCTTGCTCTCAAGGAGCTTATAATCTAATGGACGCTTATTTGTTGTGTAAACCTGGACAAGTCACTGACTCTCAAACTTACCCTGTATATACCTTGTTATGTATAATTGTTGGTATGTTGTCTCCGCCTTTGGAGGATGTATTGGCTGGGGAGAGACTTGTGGCAGACACAACACCAGGCCACTGCAATAATCCATAATAAAAGCTGCACCAGAGTAATGGCAGTATCAGAGCGGGGGAAAGGGCATATATGAGAGATATTAAGAAGTTAAAATTGTTAGGTCTTGCCAAAAGATTGGATGGGGGAGGTTGGTTCCCCATATGATGGCTTTAAGGACTGGGCTGGAAGTAGAAATGGTGGTCTGGGGGTGCTGCCACTTCCAGGGATCCTGTGCCTCTCTGCTTCTTGGTGGCACTTGGTCAGCAATTGTTGCCGGTCTTGATGGAGAAGGTGAGCCCCTTCTCCACAATGACTTTTCTCCTCAAAGATGGCTGTGGGGCAGGGCTGGAGGCAAGTCTGGGAACTGGGGGGCACAGCTATTTCCAGAGTTCTTGGATTCAAGGTCCTAAGTTTTCCCCTTCAGGGTCTGAGGGGAGATTGTGGTCAAAGTGCTAGTGGTAGTTTGACTTGACTGACACCTGCTTGCTGCCTCCTGTCTAAGCATCTTAGAGCTCTCTGGATTCTGCTTAGATCTTTATGTTTTTCAGACATCTCAAACTGGATGCCCAGTGGACAGCTTTTAGGCAACATGTGCAGAGTGGCATTCTTTACCTTTCCCTCTAAGCCTCTCATCTTCCCACTGCAATGGAGGGCACCAACATCCTCTCAGTCTGTCAGGCTCACAACCTAGAAGTCATCCCTGACTCCTCACTCTCTCTCTCTCTCTCACACACACCCATAGCTAATCTGTTGCCAAGGCCTGTTGATCTCACCCTTGAAACATCTCCTGAACATGCCCCTTTCTCTCTTCTGACCCTGTCCCCACCCTGACACTGGCCCTCATCCCGTCATGCCTGGATTATTACAATAACCTGATAGTGTGTCAGCCTGCCTCAAGTCTCTCCTCACTCCAATCCATTCTCCATCCAGCCACTAACCTGATCTTCCTAAAGCCAGATCCCACGATGTCACACCATCATTAAGTAAACTCCAGTGGCTCCATGTCCCCTCCAGAATCAAATACAAAATTCTCTGCTTGGCACTCCAACTCCTCCCTAACCTAGCGCCTGCTCCTTTCCCCGTGTTCATGCTCCTTACTCCCTGACATATCCGCCCCGATCCAGTGGCGCTGCCCAAATGTCTGGTTCATAAACAAGACGCTCTGCCTCTGAGCTCCAGGCATTTTCTCTGGCTGTGACCCATGTCTGGAATGCTCTCCCTCCTCCTCTTCCCTGGCTTCCTGCAGGAAGCTTTACTGACCCCATTTAATTCTAGTGCCTTTCCTCTTCTAATTATTTCCTATTTATCCAAGATATAGCTTGTCCGTATGCATGTGTTTGCTTGTTATCTTCTTCCTTTAGACCGGGAGCTCCTCGAGGGCAGGGTCTGTCTTTTGCCTCTTTTTGTATCCCTAGTCCTTAGCACAACGCCTGGCACATAGTAGGCACTTAATAATTGCTTACTGAGTGATTGATTGATTTGAAGTGCTTGAACATTCCAGACCTGTCTTTGTTTCTTATCCATAATATATCCATAATCAGCTGCTCCCATTTTTGGTGCCATGGTCCATTCTGGTTCTGACATTGTCCAACAGTGTAACCCTGGGCAAGTCCCTCAGCCTCACGGAGCCTCAGAAAGGGCTGCGCAATGATGACAGCAATCATTATACAGTCCTTCCTCATCATAATGCGCAGTCACTGCAAGTATTGTCAGCACCATTTTACAAAGAGATGAGAAAACAATGAACTATCTACTGCCTTTCTCACCATCTCAGGATTGTGTAAAAAAAAAAAAAGCATTTTGTAAACCTTAAAGCACTTCAGAAATAACTGAAGTTATTATGTGAAATAGCATGAGCACACCTAACAGCAATATTGACTAGTCATCCATTAGTTTCAAAATGTATTATAATCATGACAGACTCCACAGAAAAATGGAGGAAGTAAAGGTGCTAATAAAGCTCTTCTTTCTCAAAGTTCTTTCTGATCCAACACATTTATGAAGCACCTACTGTATACAGGGCTCTGTCCTAGATAGCAGGGATACTACCATGCAAACTGGCATCATTCACACCCTCAAAGAATTTACAAAATAGAACATAAATAATAATTGAGAGCATAGAAGAGGCTAAACAGAATGGCCTGAAAGGTGGAAAGCAGAAGGGATCCTCTCTAACTGAGGAGGATCAAAGATGACTTCATGAAAGAGGTAGCACCTGAGGTATTTTAGATAGAATGATAATAGGCAGCTTGGGATAGGCTTGGATCCAAGGGGAGTTGGGTTCAAATCCCGCCTTTTACACTTAGTTGGTCTGTGACCATTGAGAAATAAGTTCACCACTTGGAGCCTCAGTTTTCTTAGTTGTAAAACAGGGATAGTGGGACAGCTAGGTGGCACAGTGAATAGAGCACCAGCCCTGGAGTCAGGAGGACCTGAGTTCAGATGTGACCTCAGACACTTAACACTAGCCATGTGACCTTGGGCAAGTCACTTAACCCCAATTGTCCTGCCCTCCCCCCTCCCAAAAGGCAAAAAACCAAAAAACAGGGATAGTACCTATAGTACCTACATCACAGGGTTATTATGAGGATCAGATGGGATAATGTATTAAAAAAAAAAACTTTGCAGAACTTCAAGCTATGTTTATATGTATATACACATATATCCGTTATTTTTAATAGGAGCAATATGCCAACAGGAGGACATGAGGGAGGGAGTTCATTCCAGCACCTAGCAGCATATACTAATGCATGGAGGCAGAAAATGGCAATTGATGGACTGTCCTGGGCTGGGTGAGAGGAAAGAGTCAAGAGTGAGTCTGAGGTGGCGAGCCTGGGTGACTGGGAGAACAGCAGTGCCATAAAAAGAAATGGGGAAAATGGGAGTAGAAATCACTTTCAGAAGGAAATTGATAGGTTTGTGTTTTAGACACACTGGATTCAACCTGTTGGCAGCGTAACCAGGTGGCAATGTCCAGTAAGTAGGTGTAGATGAGGCCAAGTTAAGAGCTTAGGGAAGAGGTCAAATGCCTGGCAAGGATAGCTTGATTATTCCAACTAAACAATACAAGTCACAACAGTTTGGAGAAAGATCTGTTCTTTAAAAAAAAAAATGTCCCTAGACCATTTGTCTGAAGAGGATAAAAATCCTCCAATAGAGCTCCAACCAAATTACAGCCATATTAGAAATGGTTTAAAGAAGCCAGGCTTATGACCAAGCCAGGAGACATATTAACATACTCATGAATAATGGGCTTTTTTCGATTCTTTAATGGAGGGAAAATTAGTTGTTGTTATTCCTGTAATACTCTGGCCTCTAGCCTCAGAAATTTATTAGTGGTGTGACCTTGGGCAAGTCACTTCACCCCTGTCTGCCTCAGTTTCCTCATCTGAAAAATAGGAAAATAATATTGCCTACTTCCCAGGGTTGCTGTGAATATAAAATGAGATATTTGTAAAATGCTTTATAAATCTTAAAAGTCCTATGTAAATCCAGCAATCATTATTTTCATTACTATTATTATTATTATAGTGTTGACTGAAGCTCTGTACCTCTGCTATGAAATATGAGAAAAGCAGCGGGCAGAATGTAAAAGGAGCACCTTGAAGCCCAGATGGCCAAGGGTTAAGTTACACTTCTGACATATTGTCTGTAGCAAGTCAATTAACCTTTCCATGTTACCAAGCAATTCTCGAGCACTCAAGTTGTCAATCTGCATTAGTAGAGGGAGTTTCCTCATCTAGGAGTTCCTACACCAACGAAATTACAGAGATTTTTTAAAAAGAAAGAAAGAAATGTGAACATACGTCTAAGGGTCAAATTCAGTATAATTTACTACATGTAAATGCTAACGCATTTAATAAATGAGTTAAACAAGTGCTTCTCTTGGGCAAGGCTGCTTTTGGTGCTTAACATTCACAGACACACACACACGTCAGAGGCCCGAAGTCCTACCTCACAAAATGAGGACGCTCTGCTGGTTTCTTAGATAAAAAGCAAAACTTGTCTCCATAAGAGCCGGGTTATGTATTAGAAGAACTCAAGAGGCTTATGCAGTTGATTCTCCAGTCTCTATGAAAGTATTTTGCTTTGTCGCCCATCTCCCCAGATGGCCCAGCATTGGAGTCACAGCCATGGGGAAAGGATGAATGGCCTTTGACAAAGCTCTTTTGTTCTGATAAAAATGACACTCCAGTCTCTGCTACTTCTTGTCAGGATTATTACCTCGTCTTCTAGATGTGTTACATTATATTAGCTTTCTTCTCATCTGCCAAAGGCTCATTTGCCATGTCATTCTGAACACCTCAGTCTTCAATGGATATAGCTCTGGGAGTGATTAAACAACCTGAAAATTAACTGACCAGAATTCTTACCTAGGACAATTCATGGCAGTGAGCTCCCTGTTAGCTAAGAACTGTTCTGGGGTCTATGGATAACAACATGTGGATAGGAAATCTGACCACAGCATGGGAGAAGGGGAAAACACAGAGCAAATTTTAGAGTTTTTTGAGGGCAATCTCTCGTAAAACCTTAATGTTCATGAATAGGGTCACTTGGTATTATCTATTCTTCAGGGCCATAACCTCATACTTTATCTTGTTTTGTCCTAGATAACCAGTTCAGGATGTCCATCCTGGAAAGGCTGGAGCAGATGGAAAGGAGGATGGCTGAGATGACAGGATCCCAGCAGCACAAACAGGGTGTTGGAGGTGGTAGCAGTGGAGGCAGCAATGGAAGCGGGAATGGAGGAAGCCAGGCACAAGTATGAGACCTAGAGATAATGAGTCTGTGTGTCCACTTGATGAGATAATATCACAAATACCTCCCTAGAGACTAACATCATTCCGCTGAGATGAACATTGCTCTTGGACTAAGGAGGCAGAGAGACCAGATATAGTACCTTAGGGCCAATGAACCTCACTAGCACTATCAGAGGGTAATTTTTCAGTTGTATAGAGCTCTGTCAATGGTTTCTGGATCATGCTGATTCACCTAAGATTTCATTCAACTGACCTCTGACTATGAAAATAGAAAACAATGTTAATGAATGTTAAACTACGACCTTTCCAATATATGAATTCCTTTATCTTTTTCAAGTACAATATAAAACATGGTTAAGTTAAACAGTTTATTAGCTTTGACAAAGATCCAAATGCTCAGTGTAAAAATTTCCTTCAGAAAAACATTTCATTAATTATTGTACATGGGATTATATCTTACATCCCAGGATTCATTTTCATACATGTACATATACATATACATATGTTTCCTACATGTTAATAGGAACTCCAGTGTCAAATACACAGAATCCCATAATTGCTTCAGGAGCCCCATAACTATGAGAGGTCCAAATCATAGTCCATTTTTGGAAGCTAAGCACGAATTAGCAGATTTCTGAAGAGCCTTTAGACTACTAAGGAAACTTTTCATGGAGAATGCTACTTAGGGAGCTAACAACAAGTAATACTTGGACCCAAATTAAAACAAAGGATCCTGCACTTTACCTTCCCTTCCCATGAAGTGTTGTGTTCACATTGTCCCTTTCCATCTTCAGAAATGAAGTGAGAAGGGGAGCACTAGGACTAAAATGCTTTTCACACAAAGGTTAAGATCCTCCAGTCAATCTGTGACCTCATCCGTCCAGCTCTGAAGCTCACACCCTGTCCCCACCTGCCTGTCCTGTGTGATTTGTGTCCAGGGCCCCTGTTTGCCCCAGGAGGTCCAGCCCCTTGACGTCATGAGGATCCCAATGAACTGCAGATAAACAGGTTCCCCTCTCATTCCAAACTACCAGGTTGTGTGGGAGGGACGGACATATGGGTGCAATGTAATCACCAGGGCTGGAAAGCCTACATCACCCGACAAGCTACAACAATAGTACTAGCCTGATACCCTGTTACTTTTCATAACTTAAATAAGCTTCTAACCATTAAAAGGTGATTAGGATAGTCAATGGGCATCTGCTCCATGTGATGAAGATAACACTTTTTAAAAAAAAAAAAGGAAAAATCAGGGACTTCCTTCTCTATCCTCCACTGAGGTGACTAATCTTTATTCATGGGAGCAAACATTTTTGTGTATCCAGAATTATTTCTGCCTTAGCCTCCTAAACTGATGCAGTGCATCAGGGACCCCTTGCTGTGCCTCTTAATGAAAGTTTGATGGCTGTAATGGAGACAGCTTTGTATCCATTATCTGATCCCCACCTTCCCAACAAATTCTTTTCAAATATAATAGAGGATTCATTAAAGGGTGTATAAAGAGGCAGTAGCCTAACAGTAATTGCATTTTATAAAGTTCATCCCCTGAAAAAATGTTTTCTAAAACAACTGAAATGGGAGTGCTGGGCTGGGGAACTGAGTAATTTGTAAGCACTGTGTGTAACACTGATTCCCCAAAGCTGCTGCTGAGCCTCTCAGGTACTCATTTTGATTCTGACTTTTCAGTTGATTCAGGGGAAAAATTATTTAAAGTTCCTGAATTATGCTTTCCTATATTCTTTTTGTCATCATCATCATTTATTTTTATTATAGTCGTAGTAGCAGCAGCAGCAGCACTCAAAGTTCCTGATGCTTTCCCCTTTTTTACATCAGATGCATTTGGTGTTATAGTCTTCCTAGTGTTTCTGTGAAGAATTCTCCTAAGAGGAGGTAGTCCAATATATGCACATCTCTATGCTGAGTGCTGAGGATAAAAATAAAGAAATAAAACAGTCCCTGCTTTCAAGAGGCTTGTAGTCTATCAGGAGAAGCAGTATGTACACTTACAGATAAATACAAAGTAATTTGGGCAAGGGGGATCAGGAAAGACCTCCTATGGAAAACAGTACTTTTGAACTGAACTCTGAAGGATTCTGAGGATTTGAGAAGGAGGTAAAAAGGGGGTTCATTGTAAGTAAAGAGACTGGCTTGTGAAAAATCATGGAGATGAAATATCAGGAGTGGGGAACAGTTTGTACTCACAGAGAGGAATAATGTGTAATAAGTTTGGAAAGGTGGTCAGGGTCCAAATTATGAAAGGTTTTAAATAGTGCCCAATAGTGGAGTCTGTATTTTACCTTAAAAGGCAATAGGGAACCAGGGAAGCTTTTTGAGAAAGAGAGTGACATGGTCAGACCTGTCACTGGAAAGAGGAGACACTGAAGAAGCAGAGAGACCAATTAGAAAGTTGCTGCACTAGTCCAGGTAAAAGGCAATGAGAGCCTGAACCCGAAAGAGAGCCATATGAGTGGAAAGGTGAAATAGATATAAGAGACGTTGTGGAGGTAAAAATCCACAAAGTTTGTTAATTGCTTGGATGGGGTAGTAAGAGAGAGTACAAAAGGGGGCAGCTAGGTGGCACAGTGTATAGACCACTGGCCCTGGAGTCAGGAGGACCTGAGTTCAAATTTGACCTCAGACACTTAACACACTTTACTATCTGTGTGACCTTGGACAAGTAACTTAACCTTGATTATCTTACCTTCCCCCCCTCAAAAAGAAAAAAAAAGATAGTGCAAAGTAAAGGATGATTTCAAGATTGAGAATCAGGGCAACTAGAGGGATTGTGGTGTTCTTGACAGGGATTTGAAAGTATTATGAGTAGTGGGCCTGGTAGGAAAAGATAGTGCATTCTCTTCTGGACGTGCTAAGTTTTGAGATGTGTATGGGACATCCAGTTGGAAATATCCAACAGGAAACAGGTAAGACAGGACTAGAACTCAGGAAAGAGGTTAAGGTTGGATATAATAGACCTGAGAATCATCTGCTCAGAGATGATAGTTCTCCTAGGATAGCTCTCCTATGGGAGCTGATGAAGTTACCTAGAGAGGGAGTATAGAAAAAAAGAGAAGGCTCAGGATGAAGTCCTCAGGTACACCTACACACAGGAGTAGAGAAATGATGATCCAACAAAGGAGACTGAGGATTGGACAGACACGTAAAAAGAGAACCAAGAAAGAGAAATACCATGAAAACTCAGATGAAAAAGTATTCAGAAGGAGAAAGCGATCAACGGTGTCAAATGGTCAAGACATCTGACGATGGTCAAGAGAGGTCAAGAAGGGTCAAGACTGAGAAAAAGCTGTTGGTTTGGGCAATTAATAAATCATTAGTAATTTTGAAGAAAGCAGTTTCAGTCACTGATGAGATCAAAAGTCAGATTATAAGGAATTAGGAGGCAATAAGGAGTTGAGAAGTGAGAGA
This sequence comes from Pseudochirops cupreus, assembly GCA_028627135.1. Classification (NCBI taxonomy): domain Eukaryota; kingdom Metazoa; phylum Chordata; class Mammalia; order Diprotodontia; family Pseudocheiridae; genus Pseudochirops; species Pseudochirops cupreus. Next base: position 91,989,643 of record CM053582.1, read on the forward strand.
AAGAAAGAAAGTAGAAGTCACAAATATAGACAGCTTTTTCTAGTTTTGCTGTGAAAGAAAAGAAAAATCCAGGATGACAAAAAGTGAGTTGTTTATTTGTTTTAAGGATGGGGAAAACCTAGACATGTTTGTAGGGAGCAGGAAAGATGCTGGTAGAAAGGAAGAGACTGAAGATTTGGGGATCAGTAATCAACAGATATTTACAAAGCATCTACTCTACTGGGAGTGAAAAAGGCAGAGGACAGTCCTTGCTCTCAAGAAGCTAATGGAGGAAATGATATTTAAACCATATACCAAAAAGCTACATACAGGACAAGTTATAGATAGTCAGCATAGGGAAAGCAGTAGAATTCAGGGAGATCAAAAAAGGCTTCCTATCAAAGGTGGAATTTTAGTTAGAACTTGAAGGAAGCCAGAGGAACTAGGAGGGAGAGATGAGGAAGGAGAGCATTCTGGGCACTGCCAGTGAAAATGGCGGGAGTTAGGAGATGGAATGCCCTGTTCTGGGAATAGCAAAGAGGCCAGTATTACTGTATAACAGAGTATGGTGAGAAGGTGTAAGGTACAAAAAGACTAGAAAAGTGGAACACCAAACAAAGCATTTTATGTTTGCTCCTAGAAGTGATAGAAATGGTTAGACCTGCACTTTAGGAAGATCACTTTGGCAGCTGAGTGAAGGATGGATTGCCAAAGCAGATGGGAGGAGGTGGGACTAAGGATGCAAATAGAGGAACTGACCCTAAGGAGAAGGGCCACCTCTTCATCAAAGACTGGAATACAGAAGGAGAGAATAGGGGATGATGTCAAGAGGTTCAGAGAAGGGGAGAGGGAGCTCAGAGCAATGGCTTCTATTTTTTCAATGAAGTCTGATGGAGGGTCTTCTGCTGAAAAAAAAAAGCACAGGAATGAGGTGGGAGGCAATGGAACTGGTATTCTCTATTCCCAAGTAAAGTTTGCTGAGAGGGAAGAACAAGGTGGTGTAAGAGGCAATGAAACATGAGGACAGCAGCTGAGCTTTGCTCTCAGAATTGTCCACTGTAGTGTATATTCCACCTACAACAACCTGTTTTCACTATCAGTGGACCTCCAGATAAATGGACACTAATCATATGACACATATTCACAGTGTCAGCTATAATCTAGTCCAATAAACATGGTTTTTATGGAAAATTACTTTGCACCAGTACTGCAGAAAAATACCACTCATCTGAAGCCTGGCAAGTCTATTCTATAGCTTACTACATTGCTTTTATCTCTACTTTTTCATTTTCACTGTTTTGTTGCAGTCCTTTCCATTCATTAAAACATTTGCTTCTTTGCACTTAAATGCAGTTCAGCAGAGGCCTGGCTAGGTCTAGAATCTCTACTCCCTACATGCAATGAAAGATCAGGTTGTAATTTGTGTTTGGTCATTGTAGTGTGCATCTGGGACTGGGACCATGGGGAGCTGCTTTGAGAGCCGAGTGGTGGTGGTGTGTGAAAAGATGATGAGTCGTGCCTGCTGGGCAAAGTCCAAGCACCTCATCCATTCGAAGACTTTCCGAGGAATGACCCTCTTGCACCTGGCTGCAGCCCAGGGCTATGCCACTCTGATCCAAACTCTCATCAAATGGCGGTAAGGCTGTGTGTGGCTCCCATGAATATGTTAGGGATGGGGAAAGGGAGGAGCTCATGAAACTTGGCATATAGCTTCCTTCTAGAATAGTGGTTCTCAACCTTCCTAATGCCGTGACCCTTTAATACAGTTCCTCATGTTGTGGTGACCCCCAACCATAAAATTATTTTTGTTGCTACTTCATAACTGTAATTTTGCTACTGTTATGAATCATAATGTAAATATCTGATATGCAAGCTGTATTTTCATTGTTACAAATTGAACACAACCCACAGGTTGCGAACTGCTGTTCTAGAAGTTCCAGTAGCAAATGGAAACCTTCATCTCGTCATTCCTTTAATTCTACAGTGTTAGAGAAAACTCACCCTACAGACTCTTTTGGAGAGACTTTTAGTGAATTCTTCTCTGGAAACACTGAACTAGAGAACCTATCCTAAGGTTGACCCCCTTGATGTCCTGTAGGTCATTAGCTATATGCAAACTGCCCAGCGGAATGCCAGGTCTCTTCTTTATTTCCAGGATGTTGGACGCCAGTTTTCATTGTCATGAAAAGTTTTGATTTTGCCTGTACTGAACAAATTATGTAATTTGTTGAGTAATTACTATTACTTCCTTACAGAACTAAGCATGCTGATAGCATTGATTTGGAACTGGAGGTTGACCCTTTGAATGTGGATCATTTCTCATGCACTCCCCTGGTAAGGAAAAAGCTTCATGAATCTCTTAATAATGTAATTTTCTTAATTTGGAAGTAGGAACTGCCTAGTTCCATACTATTACATTTCATTCATATGTGATATTAATTAAAATTATTTTGATGCTAATATTTTACATAATCCCATTAAGCTGGGAGGGGAGGGTTAAGGGGAGGAACAATTCTCAGAAATTTGAGAGCATTTTGGAGCCAATGAGGGGCACCTGGCCAACCTAATGGCTAAAAGTAAAACAAGTTTCGGAAAGCTTTCTGAAAAGGTAATCTTCTTGTCACTTTACTTTTTAGATGTGGGCATGTGCCCTGGGACATTTGGATGCTGCCGTTGTGCTATACAAATGGGACCGCCGAGCTATTTCTATTCCTGACTCACTGGGAAGGCTGCCTCTGTCAATTGCCCGGTCCCGGGGTCACGTGAAATTGGCAGAATGTCTGGAGCAGCTGCAGAGAGATGAGCAGGTTCAGCTCGGACAGAACCCCAGAATCCATTGCCCTCCAAGCGGAGAATCTAATACAGACACCTGGATAGCCCAATGGCACGGTGAAACCATCACCTCTTCAGAACCACAAAAGGGAATCACTGTTATTGCAAGTACAAATCCAGGTAAAAAAAAAAACTGAAATAATCACATCTTCAGGATTCTATTATTAATTGTCAGATTTTACTATGGTTTTTATTCTCTCTTGAAATTTACTTGAAAAAACAATGCATGTCCTTCATGTAGATCACTTCCTTTGCTGACTGCTCATCCCTTTAGCTCTAGGAGCACCAGCTGCTCCCTTACTCCCCCCCACAAAATGTACAAAAGATAACAGGAAGTCTATGCACCTGCAGGAAATTAAAATTTCCCAGAGGAGAATTTTCTGTATAGAGTATGTAGTTTAAAATGTTTAAATACTTGGGGTGAGATTCTGAGTACTGACTTTGAGCTTTGTCTCCCAAGTGCTTACTCTATGGGAGTTCTCGTTCCATTACTGCTCCTGACTGCCCTTTCTGCTTTCCTTACAGAGCTAAGAAGACCTAGGTCTGAGCCCTCTAATTACTATAGCAGTGAGAGCCACAAAGATTATCCTGCTCCCAAAAAGCATAAATTGAACCCTGAGTACTTCCAGCCAAGACAGGAGAAACTGCTCTCCACTGCACTGAGTCTAGAACAACCAAGTATCAGAAAGCAGAGCCCCAGTTCCAAGCAATGTGTCTCTGAGACAATCAGCCCCACTGAAGGAATAAGGGATTATAGCCGGGAAGTCTCCCCTCACACTCCAGAGGCTGCAGGATTCCGAGGCTCTGGAGCTCAGCCTGGAGTGAAGTGGAACTCCAAAGACCTTTACATTGGTGTGTCTGCAGTGCAGGTAACAGGAAGCCAGAAGGGAGCCAGCCTAAGCAAGGACCCAGCACCACCACCCCGTCTTCGCCCACGAGAACAAATGAGTGTCCTAATGATGGCAGACAGAGAGATGGTAGATGCTGAGTTGTTGTCATATCGAGAAAATGTCGAGAATGAGGCTTGCTTACAACACATGGATGATTTACAGGTCAGTAATTCTGACGGAGACGTGAGGCAAGGACACAGGTTCGTAGGCTGGAAGAGAATCCCAGAACTGGGGAGGTGGAAGGGTCCTTGGCAGCCATCCAGTCTCACTTATCCATAAAAGGAATCAGATACTTAAGTGGCTGGCCAGGAAGGGGCCTCCACCTACCTCTCAGGCAGCCTATTTCACTTTTGAATAGTTCTAATTGTCAGCAAGGTTTGGGGTTTTTTTTCCTGACATTGAGCCTAAGATTGGCCACTTGGTGACTTTCAATCATTGTCCCTAGTCCTGTTCTCTAGAGCCAAATAGAACAAACCTAACTTCTTCTCCCGCTTGGAAGGCAGCCACCTTGTCCCCCACCCCCAAGTCTTTTCTTCTCCAGGCAAAACATTCCCAGTTCCTCAGACAATCCTCAGATGACATGTGCGGCCTTTACCATCCTGACTGCCTTCCTCTCCAGCTTATTGGTCCTTCTTAAACCACAGTGCCCAGAATTGAACACAGTACTCCAGATGATGTCTGACAAGGTCAAAATACAGTTGAACTATCACCTCCCTATTAGGCCATTTTTATCCCAACCCCATCATTTTAGAGCTGAGGCCCAATAGGTTAGATGGTTTGCCCAAGATCACTGGTAGCATGTGGCAGCCCTGGAATTTGAACTCTGACTCTAAATCCCAAACACTCAAGCTTTCCTTGATGGAACATCAGTTTCCAAAGGTCATGGGATTTTTAAGCCAGTGAAGTGCTAGGACGTCATCTCATTTTGTTGATTGGATCCTACATGTATTTCAGTGAGTCAAAGATTGTGAACAGGGTCCAACTGCCACTACTATGGATCTCAGAGATATCCCTCTCTCTTTGAATAAACTCAGTACCCTTCATGAGTATATAGCTATCTTCTACCTTATTCCTGTCCCAGGTAGGTCCCTTTTTATTCAAAGAAACATCCACCATGGCTGATTTCACAATGGAAAACATTAGTTACTTTATGGTCATGGGCCTAAGATATATATCTAAATCAGGAAGCTTTCATTTGTATAAAAGGCCTTATATGTTTGAATTAGCTTCCTGGCACAGACATCATTTCTAGCCACTGTAAAAGGAGGAAGGTCTGGTTACATACTGGAAGAATACTGGCCCCAGACTGTCAAGGCTAAAATATAAAACTATGGCCCCAGTGGTGACTCTTTCCTTGACACCAAATCACAATCCTTTTGGTATACAAAATTTGCTCTTATCATGGAGTGTGAACTGAAATTCGGGAGCCCACAGTTGGGCTACCTAAATAGATTTTCAGCTTCTTAAAGCACAGTGTCTAAGAAACAATATTGATAGATAATTTTCTAAGGTTTTCCAAATTTCAGTGCATTTTAGATTTTAACTCTAATGTTGTTGAAAGGTACTTTAAGTAAGGTGAGTAAAACAACCACAATTCAAAGTTAACAAAGCTTTTTGGTGAGGTCACATGGGAGGCTTGTATCCTATTGTGCTCTATAAAACATTAGTCACTTCACTAAAATCCGCTCCACATTTTGGACTTATTTTGCTGGCCAAGTTATTTTTTCCTCTTAATAGCAGCCTTACAGTCTCCTGTGTGTATATTAGGAAGAATGATGCTCTCTACCTAGAAGTTAATGGTTATATTATTTGCCAAGTGCCTTGGCCTCTTTGGGTGAGAGGTGTTACATAAATTCATAGTATTATCATGCCGTTGTTGTTAGTCCCAGGGAGTATATTTTCAGGCTGAAGGTAATGTGATATGAGGCTATTAAATAAAGCCTCCATAGCTAGAGGATGTCATTATCTTACTCTTGTTACACTACACCTCATTATAATGCTACATTTTATATTTTTTTGCTTGTACTGAAAAATACATTGAAATACAAAGTTGTGGATTTTCTGTTTATGGAAAAGTTTATTTCAGAAACATCTCTTAAATTCTGGATCATTCATTCAGCATAGAATGATACTTCTTTCCCTCTTCTTGTCCCCAGTCAAAGTAGTTTGAGCCTACATTCTCATGGTACATGACTTCTGAGTGATAATCTACAGTGGCAGTTGGAGAGAAGAATTTTAATTTTTTTTAACATTTTTTAATGTTTACAACATTTTTTCTATTCATCTGACAAGTCTAGAATATTTTGAACTGATTTTCACTAGACTATTACTAAAAATCATGACGAATGAATTAGAACTTCCATTCTAATTTATCAAATTTTATCAGATTTCCATCCTTAGAGAGGTGGTAGAAAGACTCAAAATGCTTGAGGAATCCAAAGGGTACTGAGAGACTGTAGGGACACCATTTAAGACAAGAAAACATTAACAGTCTGAGGACTAAAACCATTAAACTGCTAATAGGCTCTGTGACCTTTTATGTTTTTTAAGTCCAAGGACACTTTGAAGAGCAAAAGAAAACAGCAGCCAAACCAGTGCAGACGTGCAGCTCGGTGGAAATAAGAGAGAAACGTTGTGCTGGTCTATCTGAACAATCTTAATAAACCAAAAGAATGTGTTGGCATTTATAAAATACACAAAGTTTACATGCAGATGATCAAGAATTTCTGAACTGTATCTCTGAATGTTCTGAAGGCAAACACTTAACAACCTGAAGAAATGGGTGTTATATATATCCTTTCTGACTTTCATAAGCAGTTTCACTACAAATCTTCAGAACCATTAGAGAACTACATTTTGTGGAAAAATTTAACAGCATATGAACTTCAGGAGAAAACTTCTTATTTTTGTGTCATATGAATAAAATAAGGTTGGAAAATTTTGTTAGAACACTGGAAGAATATTGTTGTTGTTTTTTTAATTAGGACCTCTTCACAAAACAGTTTTTGTTCAATCTGGCTTCAACAAATCTTTATAGCATTTTTGTCCTATTGTTCTTCACGCATTCCAGCCAAGTTAGACTACTATGTTTGGAACGTGCTCCACATTTTCCTTTCTCTGTGCCTTTATTTACACTCTTCTCTCTGCATAGCGTGAATTCCCTTCCACTCCCTCATTTCTGCATGTTTATATTCTACCTATCCTTGAATGTCCCTCAATGAGAAGCAATGGCTCCTTCCTCTCCACTCACATAGCTCTTTGTTTGTACCTCTTATGTCACTTACGAGATTCAACCTTGTGTTATAGTTTCTTGTGTAAATGACATTTCTATTGGATGTTAAACTGCCTGAAAGATAAGAACATATCTTCCTCACCTTTGTTTCATCCTCAGTACCCAACAGGGTACCTTGAGATAGTAAATATGCTATAATCAACTATCTAAATGAATCAATGAAATCATTTAAATTGTATTACCTTTCACAGTTGATGATTCAATGGGATTAGAGAAAGTGTTTGTTGTGGTTGTTTAGTTGTGTTTGACTCTTCATAACTGCATCTGGGATTTTCTTGGCAATTTCTTAGTTTTCTTGGGGTAGTTTGCCATTTCCTTCTCCAGCTCATTTTATAGATTTTACGGAGGCAAACAAGGTAAGTGACTTCCCAGGATCACACAGTAAGTGTCTGAGGCTGGATTTGAACTCAAGAAGATCCACTTTGCCACCTAGCTGCCCCCATAATCTGTTAGGCATCTAGACAAAACAGCGAATAAAGCACTGGGCCTAGAGTCAGGAAGATCTAGTTCAAATCTAGCTTCAGACACTTACTTGATGGATGACCAAAGGCAAGTCACTTAAACTCAATTTGCATCAGTTTCCAATAATAACACTCCCCAGGACTGTTTTGAGGATCAAATGAGATAATTATAAAGTACTTGGGACAGGGGTAACACATAGTAAACACTGAATAAATGCTAGTTTCTTTCCTATGAAACAGTGTCACAAGAGATTAGGAACTTTACATTCCCAGATATAGTCATTTACTTGGCTATCAGGGTGTTCATTCTTTTTTTAGAGGTTCTCATTTTGTTAAGTCAATATATCAAGGCCCTGTGGTCTTACTCCTGTAGGATTTCCTTCAAACTCACCCATAACTGAGCCTCAGGAAGTTGCCAAAGGCTGAGCAAGTTGAGTGATTTGCCCACACTCACACACCTCATATGTGCTGGCGGGAGGATTTTAACTTAAGTGTTCCATGACTCCAAGTTCCACATTCTTTCCAATATCCCACTGTGCCACTTTCTTAGATTGATATTTTTTGTAAATTAGACAAAAATAGCATCCTCAGAGATGACTGAAGAATCATTAGCATCTTCCAGAAATTTCATTTTGTGTTTAACAAAACATTCATCAGCCTGCAAGAAACTGAGGATTAACTTTTTTGGTAGTTATGAAACAAGTATAGTAGTTAACAACTATAAATTGAAAAGTTCCTAATTGTAGCTTCCTGAGCAAAGGAAAGAAAGTAGTGATAGATACTGAAAATTTCTTTTTTTTGAGTCAAGCCCCTAGATTAATATTACTAGCAGGTATTTTTTAACAATCTGATTCAGATTAAGGAACTTTACAGGATAGGTTTGCCCATGTTATTAAGCCCTTATTGGTTGATTCTGAGGAGAGAAGAGCAAGAGTTCTTAGAGAAAGACCTTGTCTCAAAGATGGAAACTGAGAGAGGAATATAATTAGAGATTTAGAACTGAGACTATAATCTTGAAGTGAAGTCCCAGGGTCTCTGCACATTCAAAATAATGCTGTATCATCCTTGTAAAATGATTATATAATCACAGGACTAGAAGGAAGGAAAAGGTGTACCAATCCATTGAACTGAGATGTCAGACCCTTCTTTTCTTCTTCCAAGGTAAATATGATGACCTTGGCAGAACACATTATTGAGGCAACACCTGACAGGATCAAGCGAGAGAATTTTGTGCCCTTGGAGCCCACAGCAGCGGAGAGGACAGATGCTGCAGCCATTAGCAGCACAATGAGCTGGCTGGCCAGTTACCTTGCTGATGTCGATCATCTACCAAGTGCTGCACAGATCAGGTTAGTGAAACTCTCCAGATAATTAACATTCAAAAAATTCATATATTTAAATGATAATAGGATGGTTTGTTCGGGCAGCTTTGATCTGCTGTCTTGATTCTACAAACTGGAGGGGGGGGGCCGGAGGGCAAAAAATGACATTGGAACAAATTCAGAGAGCTTTTAAAATGTTAGGGACCCTTCTTCAAGGCTCAGGTCCAGTCCCACCCACTTCCTGAAAGAAGTGCTGCCCAAATATTCCATCTCACATAGATCATTCCCTTCACATAAGATACAGTATAGTTCAAAGAGAACCAGTCTATGAACCCAGAAGTCCTGCCCCTGTGTGACCATAGGCAAGTCACTTAACTCCATGTGCCCAGGCTATGCTTTTTAAGTTACAGACAAATGGCCTAACTATAGTGATAGAGTAAGTTTCCACACTGGGAGTTCCCTGCACTCATGAAATTACAGGTTGGGCCCCCACCCGCAAGACCCAATAATACTATATAATTAGTTTTGACACTTGATCTTCTTCATGTGTATATCTTTCCCCCAACTCAACTGTAAGCTTCTTGAGAGTAAGGGCAATGTTTTATACTTACGTGTATCTACCACACACCTTACACAGAGGCCAGCACATAATCCATGCTCAGTAAATATTGATTGAGTCCAATTGCAAGACAGATAAAAAAAACCAGGTATGTTCTTAGCCATTAAACTGCTACTATCTACTAAACTATCCTACTGCAGAAAGTTAAGTATATTTTTTAAGTCTGCAATATTTTTACACTCTTTATGTAGTTTGGAGAAATAAATTTATTTCCTTCAAATACTATCTTTGCCATTAAAACTTAGTTAACAAGGTCACAAATAACTCCCCCAAGTCATTATATTAATCTGCTATTGTGGCTGTCTATATTTTTTTCAGAACTCTATATAATGAGCCCTTGACCCCTTCTTCTAACACCAGCTTGAGCCCTGTAGGCTCACCAAACAGTGAAATGGCATTTGAGAAACCAAGCCTTCCCTCAGCAGCAGACTGGTCTGAATTCCTGAGTGCGTCCACTAGTGAAAAGGTAGAAAATGAGTTTGCTCAGTTAACTCTGTCTGATCACGAACAAAGGGAACTCTATGAAGCTGCCAAGCTTGTCCAGACAGCTTTCAGAAAATACAAGGTAAGAGTCTTCAGTCAGCTGATATCATCAGTCCAGACATTCCCTCCAACAAGGGAATTAATGACCCCTAACATCCCTACCCATCCTCTGTGACTCTTGTTCATTTCCTCCCATAAATTTGGCAGAAGGGAGCCACCTACTGCGTGAGTGGTCTTCCTTGATTTCTTCTAACACTGAAAGGGTACCAGTGCAGCCCCCTGGCTGTCCACCTGTCATCCTTCATCTCTTCACATGATCAGCCCAACTTCTCTTGTTATACAATTCCTTGATGATGTGCTTTACTCCTATTTTTCATTGGCATTATGTTGCAGCCTGTTCATGCCAACAGTACACCTCTCCATGGCCTTCTGTGTGATCAACTCATTTCTAGTCATTCAGTGACTTTTGTGTCATGTTTTGCTGATGTCTACGCATGAAAACTAATTGCTAGACTAAAAAGAAAAAGATTAATTCCTTAAGGTCAAGGTCAAAAGGAATCAAAACAAGCATTTACTTCTGTGCATCCTTTCTCCAATAAAAGAAATATTGCATTTTTTCTCTTCTCTAACTCTTAGAAAATCATATTTTAGGCCTATGGTATGAAAATCTTTAAATGTCATTGACCTTAATCACAGGGAAAGTTGCCACAGCATCCCCATTGTTTTGTCTGCTGTTAACAGTATAATAGATACATACTAACTGATGATAATGTGCTATATATAAATAATTAAATACTCCAAAGCTTGGAGAAAGGGGGTCACCAGACACCAAATGAGGATTAACTAAAAGAACAAAGGCTGTTTAGCCTAGAGAAGAGAAGATTTATGGGGGACATTTGACAAAGTATCTCATGCAGCTAGGTGGTTCCGTAGATAGAGTGGTAGGCCTGGAGTCAGGAAGACCTGAGTTCAAATGTGGCCTCAGACACTCACTAACTGTGTGACCCTAAGCAAGTCACTTAATCTCTGTTTGCCTTAATCCATTGGAGAAGGAAATAGCAAATCACCCCATTATCTTTGCCAAGTAAACTCCCACAGGGTCACAAAGAGTTAGACACAACTGAACAACAACAACTAATGCTACTATTCTGGAGAAGTTGGAGAGTTGTGGACCGAACAATAGTAGACAATTGAATTCAGAACTGGTGAAGTGGCAAGTCTCAAAGTGTGATTACCAATGATTAAATATCCAGAGGTTTCTAGTGGAATGCCTCAGGGATCTATACGTGGCCCTGTATTATTTAACTATGCCTCTATCAATAATTTGATAAAGACACAGATAGCATACTCATCAGATCTGCAGGTGATGTAAAACTGAATGACAGTCATGATACAAAAAGATAGTCTAAACCATTAGGCTGAATCTAATGACATTCCATAAGAATAAGTATAAAGTCCTACACTTGTGTTCAAAAAGTTAACCCCACAAGGACAGAATGTGGGAGGCATGGTTATAGAGCAATTTATCTGGAAAAGATACAGAACTCTTAGTAGACTGCAACTCAATATGAGTCAGCATTTAATGTGACACCCAAAGAAAGTTAATTCAGTCTAGGGCTACATTAGAAGTGTAGCTTTCAGGAAGGAGTTGGTAACCTCTCTGTACTATGCCTTAGTCAGACTACATCTGGAGTACTGGATTTGGGGCACCACAGTAGGAGTCATTGATAATCTGGAGAGGAGAACAAAGGAAGACAATCAGCAAGTTGAAAAGTCTTGAATCTACATCATAAGAGAATAGGTTGAAGGAGCTGGGAATATTTAGACTGGGGAAAAGGAGACACAGGAGCGACATCACAGTTGTCTTCAGGTATTTGAACAACTGCCATGTGAAAGAGGGATTAGATTTGTGCTGTTTGGCCTGAGGAAGCAGAACCAAAAGCAATGGATGGAAGTTGCAAAGACACATAATTGGGCTTGAAGGCAGAAAAGGTTTCCTAGTAGTTAGTGCTGTCCAAATGTAGAATGGGGCACCTCAAATGGTGGTGGATTCTCCTTTCATGGAGGTCTTTAAACAATGATGGCTGTCAGGTGTGCTGTGGTAAAGTTTCATTTCATGTGTAGATGGGAACAGATGCCCACTGAGGTATCTTCCAGCTCTCAGACTCTGGGGCACATTCCCTGCCTTCAGAGATTTTAAGATCTGTCGTGTGGAAGGATTAGACTTGTTGCTTATAACTCATCCCCAGAAAGGTGAACAGAAGTTACAAAGAGGCAGATTTAGGCTTGGTTTTCCTTATTTATGTTTAGAATGAATTCTCTAAATATTCAGTAACCCAGGATCTAAATTTATACTGGGGTTTAATTAATTTGTGTATCAATCTTACATCATTTTCCTTACACAGGAGACTGTGAAGCTGACATTTCTAGACACATTTTTTTCTATTCAAGTGAACGAAGTCACTGCTATCTCCTTCTCTTCTCCTTATATTTTAGGGTCGTCCCTTACAGGAACAGCAGGAAGTTGCTGCTGCTGTCATTCAGCGTTGTTACAGAAAATACAAACAGGTAAAGAAGCTTTGCTTCATAAAAGGAAATAACACGCCAGGTTCCTAAGGACTCACGTGTGACTTGGCAAGTCAGTACTATTTCCAAGGCTTATAAAAGAGATTTTATTTGGATTGTCTTGAGAGATAGCAAGGGAGAAATAGCTGAAAGAAATAAAAACGGCCCATCTCTAGACAGACTCTTATGTCTCAAAAGGATACTAGTCCAAATTTATCATACTTTTAAAATAAAATCACCTCCTTGACACATAATCTTGTAACTAAAAAATTGTATAATTTCATTTGAAGCAACAGAGGAGTACTTATATTTTAATTTTGCTTATAAACTCACATTAATAAAATAATTCTATACAACACTACACAAAGCAAAAAATTGTAATAGTAATTGTAATAGTACGAACAATTCTGAGCTCTGATTTATATATTTAAAAAATGCATCCTCAGTGTCTCCATTAAATAGAGAAGTTAATAATGTCTGCTACTCTATAACAGCTCCACAAGAAGAGCAGACTGATGACAAAAAATAAGTCTTAAATTATCTTCATTTATTTCCTTAGATAAAAGATGCAAAATGAATATTAAATAATATGGATTTTAAATATTCAGCTTCCAAGCCATGTAGAGTAATGATTCTGTTATTATGAAGCATCCTTCCAAAGTAAAACACCCTTTAAACTCATGCCTTCCCACAAAAAAAAAACAAAAGCCACCCTAGGTTAAACTGAATACAAAATCCAGCTTTAGCTTCTCCAAGTCGGTCAAACCAACCTTATTCCAAAGCACTCAAATTTCTATTGTCAAGGACCTTTTGCCTAAGAAATAGCCACAAGAAAGTGGAGTAGAGGACTAGCTCTAAATGCTTTGTTACTTCATTTGATGATCTGCTGGGTTTGAGCGAGTTCCTCAAATGAATCAAATGATGGTTAAGACTGAATGCCATTCATAATACTATACATGGAATACCACACGTAACATATGTAATACTATAAATAATGGAATACTATATGTAATACAATATACATGCTGTATTTAATAACATTATGAATCATAGCCACTATCATCTTATCCATAAACCTTTGGATCCTTTCTAGTAACTTGTTTCTTACCACTCTTCCTGTAAGATAAACAAAACCTATCTGGGTGAAGATCTTTTTCATATCCCAAAATACAAACACAGTCATCCAAAATGAATGTTTCAGCTCAGCCTGAGATACTGTATTCTAGTCAAGGAGAGTGGTTACTATAGCCACTCAACCCTTGTGTCACTGAGATCAGGGAATTTCCATTACCAAATACCTGAAGATCTGAAAACAGACAGCTAGGAAATATATCAGCTTTTGCTCACAAAAACAGTGTTCCTTTTTCAGCTTTCTACACCGTTCCTAAAAGACAGTATATTTAGCCATACTTAGTAACTCCTTTCCCAAACAGAAAAGATACCCTCCCTGTATAATCAATTAGAGTTCTTTAAAATGTTAAGGCATCTATTATACCAAAAGAAGCCAGTTAACTCTAGATCACATGAGCCATAATTTATTTTTAACTTGTCCCTGAGAAATGATACAAGAGCCTGGATTATCTGAAGTCCATACCAATTTTTTTTAGCTACAAACTTAGTGCTTTTTTTATTTTAAATTTGCCTTTTAAACTACTCTGTGACCTTGAAGCATAGATAACACTCAATAAGTATCTGCTGAATTGCATAAACATCAGACCTTTAATGATTAGCTAGGTAGTTTAAAACACAAAAACATTTCTGAGTTATGATTCCAAGTCATTGTGAAATTCAATATATTTAGTGGACAGAAGAGTATTTTATAGGTCTCTGTTTTAAGCAGGTTTTTCCTTTATTTCTAGCAAAAGAAAATTCTAAGCTTTATAACAAATCTACATAGAAACTCTTGGTTTTATGCTCTCTTGTTATGAATCATGGCTTCACTTTCCAACAGGGGCTATTTAGCCTCATGTCCTAGGGCCGAGACTTTATTAGGAGGAGAAAAAAATCCCTCCAGGCAACATCCAGCTGAGTTCATGATCCCAGGAAATGAAGGCTTATTGTGTAAACGCTGACACCACAGTACCTGTAGTTCAGCAGCATGGAAGCTGCATTCTTTCTTGTGTTGCAGGTGGGTTCCCCAGCATAGAGCAGCTGACGCTCACAAACCAAAGCTGGACATCTGGAATAATATCAAAAACATTTATTTTAAAATATAAGCTTTTTTTAGATACCCTCCTCGCCCCCACCCCCCCAAAAAAGATGCTTTGAAAAATCTGTTTACAACCTTAGACATTAATATGGTCAGGTTAAATTAATTTTTGTTGGTAGCTTTATTGGTTCTGTTTTTTTCTTTATAATTCACCAATCTAACATTAATCTTGTATTTTCTGTTTCTCCCCCAAGCTGACATGGATAGCCTTGAAGGTAACGAATAAACACAAATAACGCTTCCAACCATTCCACCAGAATCAAAAACTTCACACTCATTATCAGCTACAGACAAAGCAGTTCCTTAGATGAACTAAGATAGCAGCATCCGATGCCAGCGAGGACCATAGAGTGTGGTCACGCCACCTCATGTCAGGGACTCCTGACCACAGTGAACAACCTTGCTGAGTGTTCACCGTGTTAGGCTTATTTTTGATTTGAGAGGGGTGGGGGGAGGTTTTATGAGCCAGTCTCAGAACACAAAAGACCATTACTATCTACCAGGTGAGCCACTAAGGGCTTACCTCGTCAATTCGTTAGATAACTACCCTAATGGGCCCTTATGGTTCTGAAAATCAAAAATATACAGGGGAAAGTGCGGCATGAATAACATCAACTCTAGAATATAAAGTGGTCTTCACTAAAAGAGGCTGGAACAAGGAAAGTAGACCACAGGTTATAGCTAGAGTTGGAAAAGATCCTCTTGAAATAGTTCTCTAACATTACTTTAAAAAAAAGTTTCCTTCTTCCATTTCACCTCATAATTCCAGAAGGAGTCTTAACTGCAGGGTAAAAATTTATTTTCTTTTCAGTGGCAAACTGTATTCTGATAGGAAGAGGGCATTATCGTGACCTTTCTGCAGAGGCCCTTTTTGGCAAAATAGATATTTGGACGTGGCTTTCTTGAAAGACTGGGACCTCTGGAATGTCCGGAGCTGGACATTCAAGAGAAGAAAACCCCAGTCCTGGGATGTCCCAGGCTTTTCTTTTGAGGACACATAGTAGGCAGGGTGGGAAAAAAGCCAGTGTTTGGCTCCTATGCTGGATTCCTATGGCCCCATCCTTGGTGATTATCTCCCAGGCTGTCCTGCCTTACTGCTTCACCATCATCTTGCTATTTGGGGTGTCAATCATTGCAGGTGGAAACAGCTTTATTAAAGGTGTCAGCGTTTCATGATAATCCTTATGTTTGGGAAATTGTGACTCAGCCAATAAAGCTCCGTATGGATAGAGAATTCAAAATAAGGTGTTGATTGCAAAGCGGATTGTGTGTTTTGTGAGATGGGAGGCACATGGGAAAAGTTAGTTTAAATTCTGCAAAAGTGATTTATAACTATTCTCATCCAACATCCAGAATTTTTCAAAGTGTCATACATTTTTTAAAAATACATAAGTATTTAAGCCTGCTGCTATGTAAAAATACTTTTCTAAAAACTATGAATGAATACCTTGGTACTTGTGGAGGGAGAACACATTTAGAGCAGTCTGCTGCTACCTGAGCTGGAATTTTTGTTACCTTGTGCATTTGGGAAAGGTAGGTGAAAAGCTTCCTAGTAGGCCTTGGTGATGATTAGCTACCAACAGACTACCTGACAATATGAAAAGAGAGCTTCTCCTTTCACTGAGAGCATGTTCCAAGGAAACCAGGCTCCTCTATCAGTATGGGAAGACTGGTCTTTCTCCTGTTGTTACTACTTAGCTTGTTCTTGTCTCCTCTACAGTATGCACTTTATAAAAAGATGACACAGGCTGCCATCCTTATCCAGAGCAAATTCCGAAGCTATTACGAGCAGAAAAAATTCCAGCAGAGCAGACGTGCTGCTATGCTGATCCAACAGTACTACCGGAGCTACAAGGAATGTGGCAAAAGAAAGCAAAGTCGCCGAGCAGCTGCCATTGTACAACAGAAGCTCAGGTGGGTTGGAGAAAGTGCGAAGGCCAAGGGGATGCAGGCCTGGGCTACACCCAGCATTCCTCAGGGTCTACATTCAGTTGTTGAGGGGGACTGGAGGTCTGCATGTGAAGTCTCTAAAATTATCTAGTTGGCTCAATATTGTGATTTCAGAGCTGGACTTGAAAGACAAGAAAAGTTTGTGCCCAAAAAGATAAGAGTATTGAATATCATCTTTTAGAGCAGCAGTTCTCAACCTGTGGGTCACGACCCCTTTGGAGGTCAAATGGGGTTGCCTAAGACCATCGGAAAACACATATTTCTGATGGTCTTAGGAACCGAGACACCGCTCCTTCATCAGTCTTCAGGCAGGTCCACCCACATGCAGAAACGCCCACACACAAGTATTAAAGGGTCACAGCATTAGGCAGGTTGAGAATCACTGTTCTAGGGTTTGATTTGGCAAAATACTTGGTATAGACCAACTACTGGTTAGACCAGTGATGACTTCAGAAACTGTGGCTATTTTCTAAAAGACAAATTAACTTTTTAAAGAATCAGAAAGAAACAAAGGAATTCCAAACTCTGGGAAATCCATTTTTAACCTAAGAAACTATATCTCAGCAAAGTCCAGTTATATGACAGCCTACAACATTTTAAAACAAACTATTTAAAATGCAGTTTTATATCAACCACTTAAAATGGAAGAAAATGGAATAATGTAGAGATTTTAACTGTAGAGAAGAAATTATCTCCTCCATTACAATGAGGTTATAATAATAATAGCTGACATTTATGGAGCAATCACTATGTGCCAGGCACTGTCTGAAGCACTTTTCAATTAGTAACCCATTTGATCCTCACAAGAATCCTGAGATGAAGGTTCTGTATTGACCCCCATTTTACAGATGAAAAAACCGAGGCAAACAGAGGTTAAGTAACTTGCCCAGGGTCACACAGCTATTAAGGATCTGAGGCCAGATTTGAACTTAGGAAGACGAGTCTTTTGGACTCCAGGTTTAGCACTATCCATTAAACTAGTGGTTCTCAACCTTCCAAATGCCACGACCCCTTTAATAATTGTATGTGGGCATTTCTGCATATGGGTGGACTGGCCTGGAGACTGATAGAGGAGCAGTGTCTCAATTCCTAAGACCATCGGAAATATGTGTTTTCCGATGGTCTTAGGCAACCCCATTTGACCCCCAAAAGGGTTGCAACCCACAGGTTGAGAACCACTACATTAAACCATCTAGCTGTAAAGTGCTTAGTGCAGTACCTGGCACACGATCGGTGTTAATAAATGTTTGTTTTCCTTCCCCTTCCCTTTTATCTTCGTAGTCCCAAAGTGCCTGAAATAAAGGATCCAATGAATACATGTTGATATTAAATAGGAGGAGAATGACTGAGCTCAAGATAAATATGTTTAAGTACATGAAAATAAAAATCATATAAAAATATAACAAAAAGAAAACAGATTTGGAGAAATAGTTATGGCAAATATAACTAATAGAAATTTGATATATAAAATACAAGAAATTGTTTTAAATGTATGAAATCCCCAGTGGACCAATGGGCAAAGGACATGAAAAAGTTTTCAAAAGAGAAAATACATATAGTTAATAATCACTTGAAAAAATGCCCATCTTTACTGACAACCAAAAAGATACAAGTTAAAACAACTTGGAGGTATTATCTCCAAGGCATCAAATTGACAAAAAACTTTAAAGCAGTGAAACTTAGTACTGTCAGGGCATTCATTCACTGCCCATAGCAACTGTGAAGTAGGAGAATGTTTCTGGAAAGCAATCTGGCTTAAAAGTTACAAAAATAATCATATCCTATGACTCCAAATTTCCATTATTGATCATATACTATGAGAATGCTACCAAAAAAATTTTTTTAATCCATTTATTCAAAGACTTTTGTAGCGGTATTATTTATTGTGGAAAAAAAATAGAAGAAAAAAACTACACGTCCAAGAATATGGGAACAGTTATATGAATTGGGGTATATTAATGTATTGGAACACTTTAATGAAATTCAATCTGAAAAGTATAAGAAATTTAAAGAAGTCTCTCTAAGGAACTTGATGATGCAAATCAAAATAAGTAGAGCCAGGAGAATAGGGTGTACATGAATGATGAATTTTCCTCCCTACCCACCCCCCACCCCCATCAAACTCTCTATGTTGAAAAATCAGGGAATAACCACATGCAAAGATAAGTGAAGGGATAGAGAATCACAACAGAGACTTATAGGGATTAAATTAGAAGTTACTACATTTTTGATAAACTTATTTATTTAAATGTAAATAGTTATAAAGCAAGTTGAATTGGTTGTCTTAATGTTTAATATTAAATTTATCATAAATCATTTTTAAAAGAAGTATGCTTAAAATGTTGGAAGAAAACATCAGTTCTTTCATCAAAATCAACTTGAAAGGAAGTCAGCCGAGGATCTTTAAGAATCATCTTTATCTTTAAATCTTCTACAATCTCTCTTATATTCAGGGTTTACATATTAGTT
>CM053582.1:92009213-92044573 GCA_028627135.1 Pseudochirops cupreus
TTGAATTGGTTGTCTTAATGTTTAATATTAAATTTATCATAAATCATTTTTAAAAGAAGTATGCTTAAAATGTTGGAAGAAAACATCAGTTCTTTCATCAAAATCAACTTGAAAGGAAGTCAGCCGAGGATCTTTAAGAATCATCTTTATCTTTAAATCTTCTACAATCTCTCTTATATTCAGGGTTTACATATTAGTTCCTTTTGTCGTACTTGTAGATTAATTCATACCTTATCACATAAACTGCATGCCTGTACTCTTAAGCTCCCTAGATGAGGTATTTCATTTTAAATCTTGCACTAATGCTGGCCTATTTTAAAGAAGCCTTATAATTTGACACTATGCTTTCTATGACAGTAATATGGGCTAATTTTTTTTCCAGGAGCAGTCTGCTAACCAAGAAGCAGGATCAAGCTGCTCGCAAGATAATGAGGTTTCTACGCCGCTGTCGCCACAGGTACATTAGTCCCCATATATATATATATATATATATATATATATATATATATATATGTTTATATATATATATACATATTACCTATCAAAAATATCTTTATCAAACAAGCTTTCAGCATCAACACAAGGCTAATTATCCCAGTAAATTACTAAGACAAATGTCTTCCAAAAGACTGAAATAGCAGAACCATCCAAAGCAGGGAGCAATAAGTGAAATGTGGTAACTACTGAAAGGTAGGAAAATAAAATGAACTTGTCATATATAGCCTTTTGCTGCTTATGTTGGGTACAAGGAGCTTTCTGCTTGAGCCAAACTAATTTAAGTCAGAGTTTTCATTTAACCCTTTGTTCTATACTATTCATGTCTTCCATTCACACCTAAACTAATTTTACTCTCTGAACTATGCATCAAAGTAGAAAACAAGTGGATTTCTCGCCTCCAAGGAAATGATTCCGTTAAAGATTTGTGAAATAGTTGATGTACTATTGCCCTCTGCTGGAGAGAATGTCTGATTTGCTCTTGGTCAAAATTGATTTTCTGATGGGTTTGGGAGAAATAACATCAAAACCAAACAGGCAGGTAAGACACACAGCTTAGATTATTGGGATGTTCTTAACCACTGGGAGGAAAACTGGGCTGTTGTGCCCCCAACAAACCAGGGAGATTCAATAACCCATCTTCTATTGCAGTTTCTCTTTATTTCTCCAAATCTAGAGCTTTCTTTGAGGACTAGGGATATGTATTTGGTTTGTACCTGGAAGAGATGCTTCATTTTATTTCCTTTAAGTAAGATTACTTTTGAGGTCCTGTTCCTAACAGACACTAGTTTATCAGAGACTGGTAGGTCAGTGGCTCTGTGTTAGGCATGGGTGTATATTTATTTGACTTTTCTCACACAGAAGTATCAGAATCTTGGTTTCACTGTGGTTTATGAAGCCAATCTTTCCAGAAGGCACTTAGGTCTCTTCTTAACATACATTAATGCAAAATTTGTTCTCTGTCATTCAATGGTTGGGTCTTTCCCTATTGTTTTCTATGGATCATAGCTGTGATAACCGTGGATCTTTTCTCTCATTGTGTTGAGTGATGACAGTCAAATGAAAGAATAATAGAATTAACAAGGCACCAATGACAAATCCTCTGCAATGCAAGAACATCCAGAAATCATATCTTAAGGCCAAGTATGACCAGATAGAAACTTCAGTTACACTCCATACACCTAAAAAAATCTCATTAGTTCATAATTATACCATACATATAGCATTCATTATAATATTCGTACCCAAACAGGGCAACGTATGTTCTTTGTTTAGTGAAGATGCCAGGGTCTTCCATGTTTGGGCCCCTTACAGCTGCTAAAGCCCCCTTCTTTTCCTTCTCCCACCTGTAAAGTAGCAAATCTACCTGGGGGAGGGGGAGGAATCCACAGGCATTAAGCATCTTAGAATTATATGCTCCCTTCTCACATGTGATTAGTAAATATCCAAGACAGATGCATTTTTTAAAAAATAACCTTAACACAACAATCAGAATTTTCATGTTCTAAATTTGTACTTTCCCTTCATTTAATCCAACTTTATTTCTTAAAAATCAGCATGGTTGATCCTTCTTCACTAAAGATCACAAATCAAGATTTAATCATGTCCCTCATTCAGGTTCCATTCTACAAAACCTACCCCCTCTACCTGGGCCTTGGTAAGTTGAATGACTCTGATGTCAGAACACAAGTTAAATGGTACAGTGAATAAGAGTTCTGGGCTCGGATTCAGGAAGATCCGAGCTGAACTCCTAAATCAGTCACTTAATACAGCTGCCTGCCCTGCCAGGGCAAGGCACTTAACCTTCCTCAGTCTCAGTTTCCTCATCTGTAAAATGAAGGGGCTGGATTTGAGGGCCTGTGAAGTCCCCTTCCAGCTTTTAATCAATCATTTTATGGTCCTATGAACCTTTAAGTGGCTTTAAAAATGTCAAGGCTCCATCCAAAGTTGTAGGAAAAATGGGCTCCTCATACTCCCCTCTCTCTCTTTCTCTCTTTTTCTCTGCCTTTAGAATTATCTTTCTATTAGAAAGTCTGTCTTACATCTTTTAGAGAGCCCGTCTTAGATCTAGGAAGAGCTGGGTAAAAATCCCACTTCTGACATATACTGGGTATGATGCTGACTAAGTGACTTACCCTCTCAGCACTCACCCTGGTAACTCTAAAACTGTAAGTTGAAGAGAAGGCACTATTGTTTATTGGCAGAAGGAATTTCCTTAGCCTCTAGGACTAAACCAAAGAAATCACAGATTCAGTCCCTATTCTTGTCTGTATACAAATGAGAAAGAGTTCCATAGTATTTTTATTTCCTTTGTGTTCAGACCTTAACTTATAATAATGTCATAGGAAATCTAATTATCATCAGAAAGGAAATATAAACTGCTCTAGGTTCTAAACTTCTTTTCTCTGCTTAGAGTAGGACAAGAGGAAGTAGTTTCAATAATCCCAAAACCTTTGTTGTTTGCCATATTTAATGCTACTCCTGGAATTTATCTTGAGCCACTCTTTAAATGGTTCAGATATTACCTATTTAGAGCCAAGAAAATTTGCAATCAGATTTAACCCATGAAATACATATAAAATCAATACTCATGCCCCATTCATGACGACTTGAAATCTGGAGAAATCTCCAGCATCTATCTAAATTCATTATTGGAAGTCTAATTTTAAATGTTTGTTCCCCCTTGATTACAAAGTCATTTCGTACATTTTAGAGAAATTGCTGTATTTATCACTTGTCAATAGTTGGTAAAAATTCTTCCTAAAATAGAGAACAACCTGACACTACAAAAGAAAAAGGCAGAAGGGCTTGAAATACTTTCATTAACTTAAAAAGTAGTAGTCCTTTCCTATTTCCATTGAATTCTGTTAGCTCCATTTTGCTTTAACCCTAATGTACACTGAGTAAAATATAAAGTCCAAAACATAGTTCACCCAGACTTTTTTTTAAAAGCACTTTCAGGATGGATTTCCATCTCATTCTCATTCCTACCACCACTTCCCTTTTTTTCCTCCCCAGAAAACAAAGCCACTTGGTCTTCTTTTTGTCTAACTAAAGCTATTTCTAAGGTTTCTGTTATAACATTTGTATGCTAATAGCTGTTTGGTATTGTTTTACTGTCTAAAGCCCTCTGGCGGACCATAGGCTGTACAAAAGGGTGAGTTTAGCTGCCTGCTAGCCAGTTTCTCTCTTCCATTTTAAATACTTTGCTTTCTGCTTGCTTGCATGGGGCTGCAGCCTAGGTATGCTAGTAAGTTTCACATCAATTAATTATATGAAATGAGATCAAATAAAAACTAACCCTACTGCAATTACTAACACTGCTGTTTTATACAACAGGAAAAAAAATCACATGCAGTAGATAATTATAAATGCATGAATACATATGTAGGACTTTCTTCCTGAAGCCACCGCTGGGCATGCTTAGAAAGTGGTGGGAGGAACCTTCAGTATAAAAATGGCTGATGTTACAAGTTTGGAACTTGAATGGGTCTGCACTAAAAGAAAAGTAATGAAAAGCACTAAGAGTAATATTTTGTTATAATAACTTTAATTGCCACCTGAATGTATTTAGTAACCTAGTAATTTCTTAGGAAGCTCTAAAGAAAGAAATTACTTGGGGGCAACTAGATCATTTTTCTGTTGACTTATTCAGAATTATTCTGGCCAAAATAAGTTCTCCCCATTAACTGGTTTCTCAAGTTTCATTTCCTAAATGTCTCCTTTCTCTGCCATTTGAAGTGAATCAATACACCTTAGCTTAACTGCCCTTTAAAATCCAACTTCCTAATAATTGGGATTCTAGTTACAAAGTCATAAACAAACTAAACCTCCGGCATTTAAATTTAAAAAAAAACTGAATTATATGAATGTTACAGATAGAAAAGCTGAATAATCATGCCTCACATAATTGAATGTCCTATTACACCAAGGAGGATAAACATCAATCTAGTTTTTAATGAACTATGTAATAGACAGGAATTAGCTATAGAGAGAAAGGGCAATTGTTTTAAAGTCACTGTCGCCAATGTTCCTGAAATGCTGGATGGCAATGCAGTTTTTGAGTGCTCAGTAAAAGAAATGAATATAATGTGATTAAGTTTTATTAAATACTTAACAGCAGTCAATAAAAAGTCATTTTAAGCTGTGGAGAATTTCCTTCCCTAATAATAGAATACTGGCTTTACTCTTTGGACAAGTCATCTTTCCTATCTGGGCCTCAGTTACCTATTCTATAAAGGAAGAGGGCTAGAGTAGGTCACCTATGAGGTCACTTTCAGACCTAGGGACAGGATTCTATAATTAATTTGATAAATGAAATTTTTCTTGCCTATTACCTGCAGAGAAATGAATGGATGAATTTTTAAAATATCAAAGTGGAATTCTATCAAGTGGCTATATTCTCTTTTCTCAAATTAAGCCATCTACTCATTTATAAATTTAATGATATTTCTGGGGAAGGGCTAATACTTGAAATCTCAAGATTGCTCATATCTATGGAGAAAGTTTATTATTATTTATTTCCTAATTTTAAAAAAAAATTGAGACTAGCTCTGTCTCACCCAGGCTGGACATATACAGCCCAATTTTGATTGGTAGGGAAGCTTTTACCTGCACCATTTTTTCTACCTGGGCCAGTGCCCTATCCTTGGGCAGCCTGGGGGCTCTCCCCTCTCAGGGGGGATGGCTCACCATACTACTGGCTAGGCATTTAGCTCTCCTGCAGCTCAGAACTCCTGAATTCATCATCTACCAGCCTCTGCTTCTCCCAGTGCAGGGATTTTAGCTATGTGCCATCACACTCAAATATGGCCTAGATTTTTAAATCTGTAGTTTTAATTCCTTAGTTCATGAAATTCTAAGATTCAGATATGTTAGGCATACTGAGATGCTACAAGGGAACTAAAACTTTATCCAAAGTCTTTACTAGCATATTTACCTGGACTTCAGGCAAATAAATAAACTGCCCACGTAATGTTAATTTGATGTTAATGTCAAATTTTAATTTCTAGAAGTGGAATGGTAATGTCATCACATAAATTCTGGGGTTTCTTGAGAAGTGAAGTCCCATGCTACAGCTTTTGTGAAACTAATTTACAACTGATCAGTTCTGTTAAGCAATTATTTCATCCCCCTCCACACCCAAAAGTTTTAAATCCTCAGATATTCAGAATAACTGAAATGTGAGAAATTAGTTTTCAGAAATATGAATTATATTTATATTTATAATCACACTAATTAACTCTCATGTTGACTATTTTGGCTCGGTTCAAAACTGGGATGTTTCAGGTTATGTGTAGGAAAGCTAACTTACTAAGTATTAGAAAGAGAAGAAAAACGAAAGTGATATTTCTTCCTCCCTCCCTCATGTTGTCCTATCCTACAAATACACAGACATTATTTAAAAAGATTCCAAAAGAACATGTGCATGTTACAGCATTCAACTGAATTAAAACCAACAAGAACTTGTATCTTGCATGGTACATGCAATGAAAATAGCCTGCTGTGAGGAGTCAGCATCTTAATATGGTGATTGCTTATGCATTTTTGAAGCTTGCTGGTCTCTGGTATGTCAACTCTATTTAAGAATGAATATTCTAGATATGGTTATCAACATCAATGAAAGATCCTTCCTTAGTTTCTTTAGTGCCTGCTGCATTCTGTTGTGAGTTCCAGAAACACTCATGCATGGTAATGTGGAGTTTCATAGCATCATGACTTGGAATCCCTAGGTAGTTTAAGAGATAGGAGCAGAGGAGATCTTAGTACTAAGATACCTACTAGAATAGTCATCTTTGCCTAAGCACTCAAGTTGAGGAATAATTTACATTCAGAGCTTGGAATGGTTACCACTGAGATCTCCTCTCTCCTTGATCACAGCAGGCTAGATGGTCTTGCTAACAGTTCCCAGGTCAGAACTACATTTGGAAGCAGGGCATTGGGTGTGAAGGATTCGTATCTCTGGAGTTTTCATCTGAAAATATAGTTTGTAAAATCTGCCTATTATTAAAAATATAATTCTGATGTACTGAAAAACAATATGAAAGAATGTAATGTCAGAGTATCTGGTTGATAGACCACTTCAGATTGTGCTGTTGACAGAGGCTGCCTATAAAAGATAGTCCCTGACCATCAGAATGCCACCACAATAACTCCAAGAAGGCTAACTTCAAAAGCATGGAACCTCCAGAAAAGAATCCTATTTTCATCCTAAGTTTTTAGTTCTCAGATGCGAAGGTTAAACAAACACACCAAATATTTTTTAGTCTGGCCCTTCTCTTTCAGTGGTTCAGTTTCCAATTTAATTAACCAGTGACTCAAAATTATGTTTCTAATAGGGAAAGTTTTTTTAAATTAATATCTGATATAGAGGCTAAACAGGTATATTAAGAATTGAACTTTGTTAGTTTTTTAAAAAAATAACTTATCTTAGAAATTATGCTAAATTCAAGTAAATTATTTTAAGCAGGAAGTGTAGGGTTGGAGCAAGAGTTATCTAAAAGGATTACAGATGTCTATGAGACCACTTTCCAGTTAGAGTTTAAGCACCTTACTCTAATTTTTATAGTCACTAATTGAGAGACCCATAGCAAGAAAAAACAATTATTCCCCTTCTAGTGGGGGAAATAAGAGTAAATAATCTACTTTACACAGCCATCTTTATCCTGAACGTATTGAGGCTGCAGTTGGCCTGAAAAATACCTCTACTTTTCTAGAGAGAGAAATCATTTCCCTTATTCCTTTTCCCTCCAAAACATATGCCTTCAGAACTTTCTCTGGTATGAGGAAGTACTCCTAGGGAAACAATCTTAAAGACCACTTTCTCTGAAAAGCAATTACCAGACCAATTCCTGTCTTCCCTTAATATTTTAGCAGCAGGGATTACAGGATAATTTGAACCAACCCTGTGAACTGTTAGCCTAGTTTTCCTGATGGATTTTCAACAAAGGTGGGTCCAAAAGTCCAAAAGGACCATATGCAGCAAGTACCAGCAACAGGTTGCAGCAGGGGTGGGCGGGAATTGAAATGCATTTTGATCATGGTTTTAAAAACACCAGTTTTCCCTATGTTTGACCTTGGTTCTGAAAATGTATCTATCTGTACCAGATGCTGCCATCCACTACGGTAAGTATTTATTTCTGCACTCAACCAGTCAACGAAGCCATCTGAAACATCCTCACAAGGTCATTCCCCAAACCCAGCAGATCAATCCTCTAACTTATGCATCCATTTCTCTCTGTGACAATTCTTTAACAATACCTGTAAAAATACATAATGAGATGAGTAAACAGTATTCTAAGCTAACATATCAGTTTTATCACCATTCTTCCCATAGTTACATTTGGGATATAACAAGAGGCATATTAAGATTCTCAATGGCCCAACTCACTAAATAAAGAGCAAGGACTGAATGTGGGATGTGTCATCATGGGTGCAATTAAGATCTCCAAAGTAATTTTGTTTCGCTTACCTCTTGCAGGGACTGAATATTTTTGGAACACAGAGGTGTGTGTTAAATTGCAGACAGCATGCTCTGGGGTGTCATTCTTATTGGGCCTTTCTGTCTTTTTTTTGCAACCCAAATGAGATTTCTGGAAAATGGCAAGATCTCCCTTTTCCTAAATTTCCCACAAGCCATTTCAGCTCTAAGAGCAACAGGTAACTGACTAGAAAGCCATGTATGGCTGCCCTACATATACTGACGTCCAGCATTGCGAGAACCTATCTGCTGAAACTCACTGACTCATTAAACATTTCTCTGGCTGAGCATTACTGAGTAGATATAATGAAGCAGCTTTGCCTTATGCTTAAACCATGAAGCCATCGTTTGCTCCAAGTTTCTTACCTAGGCCTTCTCCATTCGTTCATAAGTATCATTGGACGTCTGACCAAAGTAACGCCATGTGGGCTTTTTGCTGGCTTTCGGTGCTGTTGCTTACTACATCACCTCGGTACATTATGATGCAACATTGTCGGATAAGACTGTGACAAAATCTCAACTGTGTTATCATTTTCAGTTTAGAACACTTGGGAAGTTTGAGAAAATGGTTACAGCTCCAAAAGTCTTGCTATCCTAAGCCAGCACCCCAACTCAAAGCTGGCATGTCAGGGCAAGGGCCAAAAAGCCTACAAAGGGGAGGCTCTTGCCTGGTTCGGCTGTCCTGTGGTTTGCCAGTGGTAATACAGTTCAGAAAAGTAACCCATGTTGCCACAAAGACTATTCTCTTAAAACGTTCAAGATCTTGAGGAAGGCCACATGACCCAGGAGTACCATTGGTTCTGTTTCGACAATGTCTGCTGGAATGCAGTAGTGAAAGCAATGACAATGGGCTCTATTTCTGTAAATGAACTGGGATATGGGGCTTGTTAATAAGTCTCTCATGATGGGCACTGGCCCATAACAAGACTACTTATTGTGATAATTCCCTGCTGGAACCTTTAGATGATCAGTTACAACACAGAAAAATCTAGGCAAAGCTTTGTTTTTGTCTATTGGTACGCTTTGACTGAAATGTCCCCCATTGAACTGGCTGGCTGTTTTGGTGTCATATGGGCACATCACTAGAGAAAAGCAAAAACAGCAGTGTGTAAAAATTTATGCCAAAATTAAGCTCCTGTTTAGTGAGCTCTTTAAGAAAATGCATTTTGAGTTATAAATACCTATTGGAAATCTAAGGAGAGTTCAGTAAATTAATAATCAATACCCTATGTTAAGTTAGTTTCCCTAACCTCCCTTGAAACCTACATTAGCTTCACTTACATCCAGAATATCTCCTCCGTGGAATTTAGATGCAGGCTGAGGATCAAATGTTCAAAACTACTTTAAGAATGAGTTTGAACAGTTTTTAAAGATAATTCAAAAAAGCTACTCTGTTACTTTTAGAACTATAACTCAAAATATTTTAGAAAAAAATATGGGGGAGAGGCAGCTAGGTGGCACAGTGAATACAGCACTGGCCCTGGAGTCAGGACCTGAGTTCAAATGTGGCCTCAGTCACTTAACACTTACTAGCCATGTGACTGTGGGCAAGTCACTTAACCCCAATTGCCCTGCCTTCCCTCCTCCAAAATGCAAATATATAGATATAGAGATATAATTTATATATATATATGATTTAAAAAGGACTGATTTGCCCTATTTTTCCATTCTACAACACCTATTCTAACAATCCACCTTCCAAAGTCACATAGAGAAGATTCCCACAATAGCCACTTTAGAGGTCTGTGAGGGAAGCTAAAATATCATGGCCCTGTTGTAAATGTTCATGTTTTTTCTTTGTAGTTCCCTATGCCATCTGCCCCTCTGTTGGGAAAGGAGTGTGGCAAGGTAGAAAGGCCACTTCACTTGGAACCAGGAGACCTGGGTTTGAATTCTGGTTGGGACCATTTATTCAATGTGTGACTTCGAGCAAGTCATCCGCCCTAAGCCTTGGTTTCTTCATCTGTAATAATGGAATCAATATATGCACTACCTCCCAGGGCTGTTACAAATAAAGAATTCTATACCGCTTTAAGAGCTATACAAATGTGAAATGACAAGCCACAAACTGAAATTAAATATCCTATGATTTCTGAAGAATTTAGTAACCACTAGTTGCAAAATTTGAACAGGATCTATAGTATGCTCTCATACTAAGCAAATACAAATCTTCCATTTATTGATTTAACTATACTTATGGATCTACAGTCTAATCAATGTGGATACTTTGTCCACTGATGCAGACTACAGTCCTGCTACATCTTACCAGAGGGTCTTTGGGGGCCAAGCATCTGGAGTCACAAACTTCTACAACCTTAGCTAAACTGGCCAACTAATGAGACATGATCAGTCTGCTGCTATTACTCAAAGCCTCTCTGGTTTGGTGGCACCTGTCAGATTTGGTGCTCTGCTGATATATACCCTTTTAAAAGCCTACACTAGGAATAGGATTTTAACTGACAGATTTAGATATGTGTTGCTAAATAGTATTTTCTCTTGGAAAAACCTGGCATTAAAATAGAACCATACACATAGTCCCATTGCAGATTACAGGATCATATTGCTAGCATTTTCTTTCTTTTCTACCTTTTTTTTCTTCTTCTTTGATTAACCACAGGTCTGAAAGAGCTACTTCTATGCCATTTAAGTTATAAAGAAACAAATATAAAACATTACTCTGAAATCCTAGTATATTTCTGATAAGTGATCTCTGTACAGTTTTTCTCTAAGCAAACCTAGTATTAAAAGATTTATAAAACTGGCAAATTACATGATTGTAAAGGGTTAATCATAGGATTTTAAATGGTGAGCTTCCCTGTGTATTTTAAATCATTCTATTTCTAAAATTTAAAATTCAGTTAACATACTTTTAAGAAACATGTTACTTGAAGACAGTTACTCCGATACTGTTCTTTACTATTTGTTGTTATCTATCTTTAAGTTTTGGGAGAAATGACTAAGGTGTCTTTAAGTATGAGAAACAGAATAATAAAGGTTAATAGATCAAGAAAAAGTTCCTACTAATTAGCAAAATCTCAGTTTCTCCTTCTGTAACATATAGGTATGTCCCCACTTCAAGAAAACCATATCACAAAAATCCAAATTTAGAATCAAAGATTAGAGCTGGAAAGGGCCTTAGAAATCATCTGATCCAACCCCATTTTATAGATGAGGAAATTTGAGGTCCAGAGAGGTAAAATTGCAAAGTAATAAATTAACAATGCAAATTTCAAAAGGAATCTTTACCTTTAAAAAAGATTCACTATTCAATTTCTTTCAATAACACTCGTTTACTTAAAATATTTCATCTGAAAAAAAAATAATTGTTTTTGTGAGAACTTTGAAAATCCATCTGTTAAGAGGTAAAATAGCATTTAAGGTTATATACACTTAAATCAAAACACAAATTCAATTCCATTCAATTTATTAAGGCCCTGATATATGCAAGACACTGTGCCATCTATAATAAACACCAAAAAAATAAGATCATGCAATGATGTGACCAGGTTCAAGATTTTAACAAAATCTGAAAAATTCCATCAGTGAAGATTAGTTCAGTATCTAGGTACACAAAAGCTGAATATATTGTGTCTATTCAATTCCCCAACTCAGGTAACTATGTAGGACAATTTCATGGGATTTTGAGGCATTGATGTTAGTCAACCAAACCAGTTGGAAGAGCTGCTGGTTCTGTTTTTCCAGTTTTAAAACATTACCCTCCTATCTGATACAATAGAATAATGGAATCTGGTTTGGTTGTGTTCCTAGACTGTGAAAGCAATGCAGCATTTACTGAAAGGAAGAGTATTCATAACCACAGAATCATTAATTAGCCTGTAAACATTTCTTCCTTCTTGGTGTCTTTTTCTTATTTTCTAGCAGTTCAGAGGTCCCCTGCGTCTCCCAAGTCTCTAACAAACGCTTTTTCTTTTCTTTTCTTTTCTTTTTTTGCCATTGACTCTCTGCCATGCCTTGGGGTGTGCTTCATAGTAGAAGGGATGGTTAGGAGAGTCTTTCTTTCTTTGGAAGTGGTGACACTACAAAGCAGTCTCTTGTTTTTTCAGAGTGAAAGAATTGAAAAAGGCCAAGGAACTTGAAGACCCGCAGCAGCAGCAGCATCCCGTAGCAATGTGACATTGCTTTTCAGACTGTTTTCATTTTCTGTTTTTAGCAGAGACATGCAACAACAAAACAAAACAAACAAAACCCACTGCAGTTTTCAGAAGCTCAACTGCAGGATTTTAACAGTAATGTTTTGGTCATTGCATTTGCACTTTCATGGACAACTTTTAATTTGTTCAGCAAGACATCTTGGAACTCAATCTTCTGTTGGATCATGGGAGAACAAGACACCAGGAGGAATCTGTGAGAGGTTTCCTTCTCTCAGAAAGAAATGGTTATCCTCATCTAGGGCTGTATTCAAACATCGTGTGGAACTGGACAAATATTATACCAAAAATATAGTTAAGAAAAGGTGGGAATGCACGAGCAACAGAGAAAATGCTATTCCTGCACCTGTCAATCATTTCCAAGAAGCTGAATCTTTGGGATTCTTGGTGGAGGGCTTAGATCATACAAATCTTTATTGGGTCCGTGTGTTCTCATTTCCTTTGCTCTTCTATTTTCTTTTTTTATCTCTCTACAGCACACTTAATGCAACTTTTTAAATCTGCAGGTTTTTAATGTCTTGTGGAAATTTGCAGAGGGGTGGATGTGTAAAGCAGACGGGTAATGCATGGGAAATAAGGAAGTACAGCTTAAGGAAAGTCTGAAAGTTTCTTTTGTGTGTGTGGTTTTTTCCTAAACCTGCAAAGTATATCAGTCATCACGTCCTTTTTCTCATGTCCAGCACTTTATTTTTTGCCTTACTTTCATGGGAGATGAAAGTTATGTAGGATAATTAGTAAAGCACGTAGCTTTTTTTTTTTTAGTAACCTTGGAAATTCTTAGTCATTCTGAGGAACCATAAACATTGCCTGGACATTATGCCACTTAAGAGATCAGTGTGGTGCTGCGTTCTGGCCAGTAAATTCCATATTTTGGCGATATTTCATCAAAACTGAGCAGTTTCTGTATATATAGAAGGTAGAAATGGAAAATGAGAAATACTATTTGAAAGGGATTATATTAATTACTAAATATTTTATTCACAAAGGGTCAATAACATGGCAAGATAAAATTATTATTTGTATAGTTTTGTCTGAATGAGCGAGAAAAGTGTGGATGTATTGTTTGTACATATTGTATATATTAAAACAGAGATATGTGCATGAATTCAAGAAAAAAAGAAATGAAAAAAAGCAAAGCATTAGTGGCTATGGTCTGTAAAATGAAACAAAACTTTATTTCACTATAAGAGTACTTTATTTTAAATGTTCTTTAGAAGAACATTTTGCTAAAGCATGACTAAACTGCAAAAAAAAGAGCTACTGTATTTAGACTTAGGAAAAAAAGGCAGAGTAACATTACTAAAAAAAAAAAAAAAGGATATGTTTACATTTAATTTTGGCTACCAGGAGTTTATTTTATTTTATTTTAACTTTTTTTGCCAATGGTGCCAAGTAATGTGAATGCTAATATTGCTTAAGAAAATTAAGTTAATTTTGCAAAGCAGATAATCATAAGAAAAACCAGTATATAGCTTAACACCATCCACTCACTCCAATAAAGAACACTTAGAATGAACATAAACTGAAAAAAAAAAAAGAAATAGTCTGAAAGTAGAAAAATGTTTCACATTTTCATATCTCCTGCTGGAAGTCAGAAAATGTAATAAAAATTGCACAAAAAAAATTAAAAACTAAAAATTAAAATGATGCAAACTGGTCTTGTAGGGGTGTCATGGTATATTACTATTTCCACATAATGAGGAGCCAAAGAAATCAGATACTTTAAAAAAAAAATAGAAACTACTAATGTTAAATTAAGAGAGGGTAAGTTAGTATATGCTGATACCAGTTTAAAATTTCCAAGCTAAGTCTGAAGATCAGTTGGTGTAAGGTTTATGACAATTAGTTTTGTTCTTACTTGATTTTGGCCATCAACTGTATGTTAAAATGCAAGGCTTGTTGTGAAGCCTAAAAATATTCACAAATAAGAAGCTTTTAAACTGGTGTCTTTGGAAGGAAGGTATATACAAAAGGATTGGGGTAAAAACTGGGGTCAGTGCTCTTGGTGCCTTTTCTATAATTGTACTTGTTTTTTAATTACTTCCTTTCACTGCCAACCTTGAATTACTGTACAGTATATGTCTTACTGCTCGTGATCAGCTCTGACAACAGTGACAGTCCCACCACAACAGCCACCTGTACATTTGTAAACTGACCTAACTCAATTTTTTTTAAGTGTGTGGCTCATGCTGCAGCTATTGCAGTCCCAAAATATCTATTATTTTACAAAATTGGGCCTGTAGGAGAACACTGAGTATTATACACTCATACACACATATACATAATTGCACACACATATGGGAATAGAATGTGAAGGCCAGATCTTTTGAAATGTCCTGTATTAAAACTGAATTTAGACATGTTTATTCCATTTGTTACAATGAAAAGAATGGATCTTTTTAACAAGAGTAATGACCTCAGTGGATTTGTTTTAACCCTCACATTTCTACAAAAAAAAAGTTTCACATACATTTATTAGATGGGCAAGATAGAAGACTCAGTAAGATATAGAAATACTTAATGTTACTCTTCCAACTCAGAGGGTCTTTATGGAGGGAGGAGAAAGTAGGTTTAATGCCTACTGAATAACCCACCATTGACCACTGAGTTAATTAAAAATGCACTTCCACTGAAATAATGCATTTCTGATCGCCCTTTTCTTGGTTGTGGATCATAGTTTTGAGTATAAGATGATAGGTAAGCGCAGCTTTCTTGGATAATCTGAATTCCCAAGTGCCAGGAGTAGGATTTCATTATAAAAATTAATAGCTAATATTATTCTGTCTCCTGAAAATTTAATTGCTATTATTACACATTTGAAATCAGCTGTACTGTGTGAACGAAATAAAGACTATAACATGAACCCCCTCTATGGTTGCACGGTCGCTTATGGCAGTTCCACACAGTAGTTGGCGCCCAACGGGGGGTCCCCAAGACTTGCATGTAAAACTAGTCTAGATGTCTCCTTTTTGTAAGTTTTATTTTTGTAATTGTGCATGTAAAGCATCACTGAATCAATGGATCTGTTGAAGAACTCAGCTGCTGGAACCATGCAAAATGTTTTGAATTGCCCTTAAAATATGGAAAATGTTTTCTGAATGCTTTATATTCTTTCTGCTGTAAATTAAAAATGAAGAAGATTTCCCCATACTAAGTGTGGGTGTGTTTTGTTCTTAATCTAAATTTCTTGGTCATTTAAAACCAGGGTACATTCTTGCTTAACTTCATGTCGTTTCAAGCACATCCATTTCAAAAAACAAAGTTTGGGTCCAGAATCTGTCTTTAATAAACATGATTCACACATCGCAGGAAAGTTCTACTCAATTTGCAAATCATAAAGTTATTTAAAGGGGTTAAATTAGAAAGAAATGATTTAAAAATCCTTGCATTTAAAATACCAGACAATGAAAAACATGCAACTATGAAGCTTTCTGAGTCACCAGTGACAATCTTCCAAGCTGTTTAAAGTTCTACAGGGCTCCCCTCCATTCCCACTGCCAGTATCCTAGCCTAGGCTCTTTTCACCTTTCCCACATGGATTACTGCAACAATATCCTATCCCTCAAGAGCCTCTTCACACTTTAAATCCATTCTACTCCAACCTAGAATTTCATTACTATCTTACAGGGCCCTTCCACAAATGCAGAGCACAACTCTACTGCTTCTAAGAGTGGTTATGGAAAAAAAAAAATTATCACCCTTCATAGGATCATAGACCCAATGCTGGAAGGAACCTTAAAGGTCATTTAGTCCAGCCCCATCATTTGACCCAGTTGTAGTGTATGCTACTAAATGTTTAACAACCCTTAGTTGTTTTTGTTTTTGTTGAAGGGGAGGGGGAGGTGTAATGGTACTCCGGACATACTTTTAAGTTTAGTCTGAATTAAAAACATTTTCTTCATTACTTTCTTAAGTCCAGGTAATCAACAATCAAGTTAAAGTATAAATGTTCACACTGACATTTTAACAACTGGCTCCATAACCAGGCTCCCAGCACACCTCTATCTTTAACCAATCTGGTAATAAGGCTCTCTGAACTTTGCAGGACTGGTACCCTAAGAACTGGCACCCAGGATTCAGAGCCTTTCTGAAGGTCTGAGAGGTCCTCCCAAAACCTAAGTTTTGCTTACATAGCCTTCAGGAACTTACAACCAAGACACAAGGACTTAGTGGAAGACCTTCCTTAAAAACTGCTACTTATTAAGTTACTCCCCTATTCACAAACCTATATTGGTTCCCTATTGCCAATTTAACTATTACCCCTATACAAACCCTCTGTTCCTACCAAATGTCTTCACCATTCTTTGGCCATTGTTCTTGCCTCTCTACCTTTGCTCAAAAGGTTCTAAATACTTCTACTTCCCTTTGCTTATCCATACCCAACGTTCAAGTTCCACTACAGATCCCATCTTGCCAACGTACCCTTCTTTGACTACTCTTGCTCAGAATAATCAAAGCTGATTTTCTTTTCTTTCTTTTGCTTTTGAGGTGAGTACTTTTAAGAGTTAAAATAAGGTACACTGAGGCACAAATTTCTGAGCATGATCTATTAGTAAAGTGTGAATTTACCAATAAACACGATCTCAGCTTCCTCAGCAAAGCTAAGACACCACCCCACCCCAATGCAGGAGGACAGTTCTCTTTTATAGTTTCTGGGGGAGTAGAGAGCAAAGAACAGACTTCATTGGTGGGGAACAAATTATGATTGGTTATAAGAGCTCAGCATCATGAATGGAGAAATCAATATGAATGGTTACAGAGCTGAGGCATGAGGGACAATATGAATGGTTGGAAATTGGGGATAAATGGCTAGCAACAACCCCATCTTTCTCCTCCTGAGTCTTTCCCCGCCTGTGACTAAGGAATGTTCATTGTGTTTGAGTCTACCTGCAAGATTAAGAGTGGACTAGATTTCTTTGGATAGCAAATCAGGTATCTTTGAAGGATAGCTTGGTGGTGTAAAAAGAGTAGACCAGACTCCCTAGTGTCCACCTGTATCCCCCAAGAAAAGCAGATTTCTTTGAGGCAAGAATAGAACAGTGACTAGCAAGAAAACTGGATTTTTAAACTTGATTCATTGCAGGACAGCTGAATTTCTAAACTAAGTTTAGCGATAAGAACCACGATTTAGGTAGTTACAAAATCAATTAACCACAAAATAGGATCAATTAAAAGATACCAAATCAATCTATTTCAGGACCCAGCCTCACACTTGTTTTCTTACTGAAGCTGCACAGCTGTCAGTCAGGTCTCCAATTACTCTGTATAGCCTGAGCACATCTCTTGTATCTCTATTCTTCCTCCCATAGGCTGGCCAAGGTGCTCCAGTGATCAGCCCAGCATGCATATCCCGGCCATGGGCAAGATCAAGGCTGATTGACTTGTGCAACCTGTTAACTGAGCCAAAGAACTCAGATAGCATTCTGAGCTTTAAGGAATCATCTAGACTAGAGCAAAACGTCAGTAAACTACGGCCAGAGGGCCAAATTCCACCTGCCAAAGGAGCTAAGAATGGTTTTTACATTTTTAAATACAACAAAACTTTTATTTAAAAATGTAAAATCTATTCTTGGCTGAAGAGTCTCAGGAGAGCCTGTAGATTCTAGACTCCTAGTCTAGACTCCTTTTTATGAGAAAATTCAGATTCAGATGGGAAATATTGCTTGCCCAATCATCAAAGGAGTAACTAAGAGAGCCAGTGTCCCAGCCCAAATCTTTTAGGAGAATACCCATCTTGTTCGACTTAAGTTTTGATTGATTGAGTGAAGCTCAGCTCCAACTTGTACTCTTATTTATGATTCAACAGAAAGGCATATATTAAAAACTTAAACTCAGCTCCGACTTGTGCATTTATTTAGGAATTACTGGGGGTTGGGGGGGGAAGCACGTATTTATTGAGCACGTTCTATGCTTTGAAAAAGCAGCCTGTGCCTGCTCTCAGGGAGCTCACATTCTAGTAAGGTTAATATATATGGAGGGAGGCTGCCAAACTCATTTTATCCGTCGGTAGCACTTGTAGTTTCGATAAATACCTCCCATCTTTCATCCAACTTTAATGTAGGTCTACGCTGCCTGGCTTGCTGGGGTAAGGACCCCCACCCCCGTATGGTTATGCATTGGACAGAGCGGGTGCTGCCGACCTCACCCGAGAGGCGGGAGCATCCTCGGGACGGCCTAAGAGAGAGTACCGTGCGCATGCGCACACACGCCCCGCGGCTGTACCTGCTTCTCCTCTCCTCCCCGTCCCCCCCACCTGGGGACACAGGGGTCAGCGCAGAGAGGTCGACTAGGGCACAGCCACCACCCTCACTTACCCGGGCCACTTCCTTCCCCCCGCTGGGCCTAGGGCCGGACACGCCCATCCCTGCGACTTCCTACTAGTGTCCAAAGAAACTCAACCTGAGGAGGGGAAAAAAGAAAGCCCAGAGAGAGAGTTCTCCGCGGGGCAGACTGAGGGAAGCGGGAGGGTAGATACGGACAGCGGTCGTCAACCCTCTCCCTCTCCTCAGTCAGTCACAGCCCCTCGAGCAGGGCCAGCATCCGTTGGGTCTGTTAGTCTGGATGCACACGCGCGCCAGCGCGCGCCCCAGGCTCCGCCCTTCCCGACTTCCTCAGGGAGAGCTGTGTGTGCGCGCGCGCGCGCGTGCGTCCAAGCCCGCTTCCTCTCCCGTGCAGGAGTACGGACGTGCGTGCGTGCGAACGCAGGCCTCGCCTCCAGGCCCGCCCTCCAGCCCGTGCGTCACCAGCCGCGCCCCGCCTGCCAGTCAGTCAGGGAAGCAGGCAGACGGAATTCGAGAGGCTGCGAGCCGCTGCTTCCTTCACCCTCCGCGCCCCGAGGCCCCGCCGAGCCCGCCGAAGCGATCCCTGTCCCGACGCCGGGGCTAGCCTCCGAGATGTGAGTGACGCGCCGTGGGGCCGGATCGAGCCGACGGTCGGGTGGGGTGTGGCGGAGCTCCGCATCTGCGGCCGGGCCCGGCCCCCGCCCCGCGCCGGGGCGTGTCCCCTGTGTGTGGCCCCTGGCCCCCACCGGAGGGTGCCGGGGACGCCCTGGCCGCGGCCGCTAAGCTTTCATTGTTCCTCTCTGGGATGCCTATAGAGACAGGCCGTGCCCTAGAGGAGCTTCCACCTAATAGGGGAAACCGCTGCGTCCAGAGCCGCGGTAGACGGGCTACGTGGGAGATGAGGAAGGCCCTAGAGCGACTGGGGGCTGGGGAAGACTTCCTGGAGGAGGCGGAGTTTAGTTGGGACTTGAGGGGAGGTGGTTCCCCTGGTCAGATGCCCACCCAGCCTGCCGAGGGAGGGAAGGGGTGTGTGTGCGTCCCTACCCGTAGGAGCCCCGAGTTCTGCCAGAGGAGGACTTTCCTGGCTCCCCCTCTTTCGTCCCGGGCCCCCCTCCACCCTTTCCGTTTTGGAAGGATCGGGATTGATGTTGGTCTCTGTTGTGTGCAGTGCAGCAATAATAGTGATGATGGCGATTAAAAAGTAGCTGACGTTTACTTAGTGTCTTCAGAGCGCTTTATATGCGTGAGCCACTTTGAGCCTCAACGACCCTGTGTGAGGTGGGAACTGGAGATGCTATTGTATATGCCCATTTACTGAGGTTCAGAAAGGTGAAGTGGTTTGCCAGGGCTCGGATGGCCACTATTAAGGATGGAAGGGCATGAGAGTTTGGCCCCAGGTTGCCCTGATTCCAAGTTGGAGCCATGCTCAGTGTAAGTGTATAAAGAAATGTGTCTGAAGAAATATGAGCTGGGGTCGCTGCCTCCAGTGCAGTCATTGTAGACTGCTTTAGGGAGAAGTCCAATCGGAAACATTATTGTATAGTAGCCAAGCTTCCCAGGGTATTTTGAATTGCTTTCTTGTTTAGCATTTGTGGAACATTTCTCGCTACGGGCAGATATTTGTCACCAGAGTGTATGGCTTTGGGAGTGTTCACTTTTTCTCCTTGAAGGAATTTGGCTTAGGATTTTAAGGTACCTTTTGTAATTGCATTTTAAAATGTGAGCTTCTAGATGCACATTTCCTGAGCTTACCCAAGATTTTATGAAGAATCACATCTAGCAACCCGAAAGGCTAAAGTTTGTGGAATGAAAGGAGGCAGTTGTCTGTAGGGAGCTAGAATTGGAGTAGTCTACTTGCCTCTCGGGAAAGAAAATGTTTTCCACCAAAATAGAATAATAATAATAGTTAGCATTTATACAGGATCTACTATGTACCAGGCACTTTGCAAATCTCATTTGATTCTCACCACAACCCTGAGGAGTAAATGCTATTATTAGTCCCATTTTACAGTTGAGGAAATGGAGGCAGCCAAGGTCCAACAGCTAGTGAGTATCTAAGGCTGGATTTGAATTTAGGTCTTCCTATCTCCAGGCCCAACACTATATCCACTTTGCCACCTTAGCTGCCCCATAATAAGTACTATAAGTTGTTGTTGAGTCATGTCTGACTCCTCATGACCCCATTTGGCATTTTTTTGGTAAAGATACTGGAGTGGTTTGCTGTTTCCTTCTCCAGCTCATTTGACAAATGAGGAAACTGAGGTGAACGAGGTGAAGTGACTTGCCCAAGGTCACACAGCTAGTAGGTTTCTGAGGCCAGATTTGAACTCAGGTTTTCCTAACTCTAGGCATGGCTCTATCCGTTGCACCACCCACCTGCTCACCAATATGTTCAAATTAATGTTAAGTATTAGGGATGATACAAAGAATTACAAGACAGTCTCTACTTTCAAAGAATTTAAATTCCAGTTGGGAAAACATTGTGAAAATGACCATACTTGTCACTGTTTGAGTATTAACTAACTAATAAAAAGTATCTAGGTTGGAATAGTCAAGGAATACCATTTCCTTCAAAGCAGCACTCGAATGTCT
Source organism: Pseudochirops cupreus (assembly GCA_028627135.1). Lineage (NCBI taxonomy): Eukaryota > Metazoa > Chordata > Mammalia > Diprotodontia > Pseudocheiridae > Pseudochirops > Pseudochirops cupreus. Next base: position 92,030,231 of record CM053582.1, read on the forward strand.
CCCTTTAATAGAAAACTTTTCTGATTCCTCCCCATTATTGGCAGTCTCCTCTTTTTGCAATTACTTTGTATTACCTTATATATATTTTGTGTTTATTTGTGTGTGTGATGGCTCTTTGCCTCCAAAAGAACCGAAGCTTATTGAGGGTAGGTACTGTTAAATTTTTCTTGGGTTTTGCAGCCGTAGGAAGGGCCTTAGCTCAGGTGCTTTACACACACAAATTAGGGGCTAAATAAACTCTTGTTGAATTGAATTCATGAGAAAAATAAGATTTGAGCTTGGCCTTGAAGGATAGGTAAATTCAAAGCTAATGAGCACTGCCCCAATTATTTTTTTGTTTACGTGCTATTTAGTGGTAGTGTGAGTTTAATAATGCTCATTCCTTAAGATTAGATTCAGAAGCAACAAGAAAGAAGAATTATAGCAGATGAACTCAAATATTTCCTTACTGGGGATGAGGCAAAGAGATAGTCTACAGCTCTTAGGCTTAACTATGAAAATACCCTGAACTGATAAGAATTAATTTCCTTGTTCAAAACTAAACTCATTATTTTTTCCTGTGCCATGTTCTGGTGATTTTATCTTTACAACTTCTCTCTGAGCATGCCGCCTTCTCTCCTATGACACTGCTACTGCTGTGGTACAGGCCCTCATTACCTCACGCCTACACAATAGCCTTCTGGTTGACTTCTCAGGCTCACATCTCTCACTTCCAGACTATCCTCCCCTCCACCCTCAGTGATCTTCCTAAAGCACAAATCTGACCATGTCACTTCTCTTCAATAAACTCTAGTGGTTCCATGTTGCCTCTAGGATCAAATATGAAATCCTCTGTATGGCTCTTAAAGCTCTTCATAACCTAGCTCCTTCTTACTTTCCAGCATTTGTGTACCTTATTAATGTCCACATACTCCACAATCCAGTGACATTGACTTCCTCGTTCTTCCTTGAATAAGACTCTCCATATCCCAAGTCCATGCCTTTTCACTGACCAGTCTCCATGCCCAAGACTCTTCCTTCCTCATGTCCGCCTTATGGCTTTTCTGGCTTACTTCCAAGTCTCAGCTAAAAGCCTCCCCTCTGCAAGAATCCTTTACCAGTCCTCCTTAATCTCAGTGCCTTCACTGTCAGTATCTTATTTGTATACAATTGTTCACTTATTGTCTCCTCCCATTATGTGAAGAGCTCCTTGACGGAAGACGCTGCTTTTGCCTTTCTTTGTATCGCTAGCACTTAGCACAGTGCCTGGCCCCAGAAGGTGCTTAATAAGTGCTTGTTGATACGACTTAAAAGACTGAGTACCCGGCCTCTGACACTAGCTGATCACTGATAAGTTACTTCCTTTCCTAAGCCCAATTTCCTCATCTGCCAAAAGAGGAGAATACCTTTAGGTAGTACCTACTTACTCCACTGGTTTGTTGTAAGGATCATATGGCAGAGTCTTTGCAAACCTCAAAGTACCATCTAAATGTCAGCTATTATTATATTTGAGAAGTAATACAAGCTCTTGAAAACAGGAACTTCAGAGCAGTGCATATTAGATCATGGTACAGAGAAGAATATGTTGAATGCAGTCTATCTCTACTGGAGGATTTAATTCACAGTATCTTGGAAGTGTTGGGAAATTTCAAAGGAAGTAAAAGATTTAGAAGAAGCTCACCATATTACTGTCAGAAAGAAAGAAAAAATTAAAGAAGTTATTGTTCCATTGTACTTCCTCTTTGCTGTATTGTACTAGGAGGTCAGAAGATCTTTTCAATTTAGATTTTGCACTGTATATTTCCATGGACTGGAATTAATTATTTATTTTACTTAATCGTAACTTTGAATATCATGAATTCAACTATATACAGCCACTTCAGGGGATTCATTATTTGTACTAGTTGGGATCAGGCTATATTCCCAGACATAAATTAGATATTCTCAGATATAAATTTCTTTAGAAAACGTGTTATAATTTGCTGATGGTTATACTTTTGTATGTTCCAGGTCGACAAGTGGGCCTTCTGCTTCTGGTGCTGCCTCTGGCAGTAATCGCCGTCTTCAGCAGGCACAAAATCAAGTAGATGAGGTATGGCTTTGGGACCTTGCAAACCTATAACTTCTGACTACAGAGGTGGGAAAGGTTAGTCATTAACTATAAACTGTGAGCCCTCTGGACTTGCATTGAGAAGTGCACCGCAGAAAGATGACAGGCATGTGCCTGCCTGGGCCGTGACAGCTCTGACGCGGTAGAAGTCAGACACTCCCTGATTAGCGGGAATGCCTGTATGGACACAAATGAAACAGTCCGCCACACCGTGCCACGCCCACTAGAGGGCTGCAGAGATTGACGTCGCAGACGCTTTGAACCTTCTGCCATTTCTGCGGACTCACAAGTTGCTTCTCAAGTGCACACTGTCAGTCAGTCAGTGAACATTTATTAAGTGCCTCCTGTGTGCCACACACTGTGCCAGATGCTGAGGATAAATCTGCAGTCTGATGGGGGAGACACGTAGACAAGGATATGTAATGCAGTTATGTACAATGATATACATAAAATACAGATTTTTTCCCAGTGTTGGAGAATAGTCAAATTAGATAGCTCTCCCTTTAGCTTAACAGTGTCACCGTTGCAAGTTTTTGAAAAGTCTTTTTGACGTTGTTTGCACATTGCTAAAAGGCAGACCACAGTGAACTGTCTGCACAACATAACGTGCGCCTGAGGAGCCGCTGAGCTGCGGGACTCACGTGTTGATATTTGCATTTATTCCAGGGGCCGGGACCAGGGCAGGTTATAATACTAACTGGTCATGAAAAATTCTGGGAAAGCTACTTGCTTGTTGCTCAGTACTGACAGAGGCAGCGTGACACGGGGGGAGTATGTTGGATGTGAAATTGGGAAGAAATCTGGCTTCGAATCCTGCTTCAGGCATTAATCGTTCTGTGACCACACTAAAGTCCTTACACCTCTTGGAGCCTCAGTTTGCTCATTTGTAAAATAGGGTGGTTTGTGGAGATCCCATGACCTGGATGTGAAGTGTTTTTGCAGTTCTTTTAAGTGCTAGTGAAGACACCCACTATTAAAGTCTTCAGAATTTTGCACATTTGATTCCATCAAAATAACAAACCTTATATTGTATTTAGAATCGGGAAATTAGAATCATAGCTATTTTTTATGAGCTGTCTGCAGGGAGGGTTTCAGGCCGTTGCAGGACCAAGAATGCTGAAAAATGGACAAGATCGAACAACTTACTTGCTGCATAAATTACATGAGGGAATTATTTTCTGTGAAGCACCTGCAGGAGGGAATATTACAGTACAGATTAGAAAACAGCATTTTTTCAAGATCCTGTGGCTATTTACAAGCAAAATATAACACATTATTTCAAGGTCCCATCAATTCAGTTCAAATCACTACAACTCTAGGAATATGTAGCTTTTGGTTCATGGGTAAGTAAGCTGCTCCTTTCTCACGTCTGTTGCATATATAAACTTCAGCTGATCAAGTTTTAAGCCTATTCATTTATTTCTACTATAATGACTACTTTTATAAAGTCTTAGATAAACCTGTTTGGTAAAACACAACTCAGTAAACATGGTGTGAAGGTTTGATGGTCTTCTGTGGAATTAATTCTGAAAAGTCATGTAGTTTCATTCTGTTCTATCACTATTCCCTTCTGATGATGACATTGTAATTTTTCATTGCTTAGGAAATTTAGTTGGGGCTTTTGCCAAAAGTGACAGATTTTTCCTGGAAAAAAAATATGGGAGGATAAATGCAATAGTTGATGTCATTGGGAAATTCTATTTAGTCTCTTTATTTAACTTTTGTGAACCTCTTGGTTCAGGTAGTGGACATTATGCGAGTCAATGTGGACAAAGTTCTGGAGCGAGATCAGAAACTTTCTGAGTTGGATGACCGTGCTGATGCCCTGCAAGCAGGGGCTTCCCAGTTTGAGACAAGTGCAGCCAAATTGAAGAGGAAATACTGGTGGAAGAATTGCAAGGTAAAGTTACACCCCTTAGACAACTTTCTCTGCACAGATCCTGTCCTTCACTCAGGGCAAATCAGTCCTAGAAAGTTCTTCATGAATACAAAGTTCTACAGGCATGGGGCTGTCGTGAATGGTAGTACAGAAAAGAAGACTTCCATAGCCTCCCTGCCAAAAGCATTCATAGAGTGCCTATCAGTCCTAGAGATGAGTTTCATGGGCTACATGGAATCATGGAAATTACAGTGGGTTTAGAGTCAAAGGGTCCTGCTGGATTCCCCAGGGACCTTGGAAAAATGACCTTCTGAACCTTGTTTTCCTCATTTGTAAAATCAGGGGATTGGAATAGAGGATCACTACAGTCTATTCCAGCTCGAAGTCCTGTGATCCTCAAAGTGTTTAAAGACAGATAGTGTAATTTAGCACAGGACTGGAAGACTCAAAGATGTGGGCTTAAGTCCTGACTCTAGAACACCTACGGGCAATTCACTGAACCCCTTTGAGCCTCAGCATCCTCATCTGTTAAAAAGGGAGAAGGAGTTGAATTAGATCACACGTAATGTTGCTTCCGTCTTTGTTTTATAGCACTGTGAACTTTCCCTCTCAGCCTACAGTGTTTTGTACATTTTAAAGTACTACATAAATGTTAAGCATCATTGTTTTTTTTCTGCCCCTCCATAACAAGAATTCCTCATAATCTATGACAGGCTTATGCAGAGTAGGGTATACAAAGCCAAGCACAGAATTCAAGGAATCTCTGGCAGAACTATGGGCACAGGATACATAGCCCACTTCAGGGATGGAATGGTCAATCTACCGCAGAACAGACCCACAGCAAGCTTGGCAGAACATTAGGAAGTAGCCACAGAATGATAGTGGTCAACGAAGACTTAAGATATTTTTTACAGAATTATCAAATGTGCCCTTACAAGATTTGGGAGTCCTATTTGTCTGTTTGCTTGGTGTTTGGAAAGTTTTCATTCAGATGGAGTAATAATCCTTTCCTCACATGGAGATCCCAGGAATATGAGTATCCCTTTGGGCATTGAGTAGACTAGAACAAGCTCCCAAATAACTTAGAAATCCAGAGTCCATTTATCAGGAGTGCTTGAAAGTCTTCTTTTTCATTGAAAGGCCATTTTTGCCCTTGAAGAATTATACTCAGTTTTGCTGGATAGGTGGTTCTTGATTGTAATCCTGACTCCTTTGTCTTCTCAAATATCATATTCCAAGCCCTATGATCCTTTAATATGGAAGCTGCTAAATCTTGTGTTATCTTGATTGACTCCAGAATATTTGAACTGTTTCATCCTGGCTGCTTGGCAATATTTTCTCTTTGACCTGGGAGCTCTGGAATCTGGCTGTAATATTCCTGGGATTTTTCATTTTGGGATCTCAGGTGGTGATTGGTAGATTCTTTCAATTTCTATTATACCCCCTAGTTCCGGGAATTTCAGGGCAGTTTTCTCTGATAATTTCTTGAAATATGATGTCTAGGTTGCATTTTTGATCATGGCTTTCAGATAGTCCAGTGATTTTTAAATTCTCCCTCCTTAATCTATTTTCCAGGTCAGTTGTTTTCCCAGTGAGATATTTCATATTTCCTTTTTCATCTTTTTGACTTTATTTTGTTGTTTCTTGATGTCTCATGGAGTTATTAGCTTTCTTAATTTCTTTTCCAATGAGTAGAACAATCTAAATTTGTCTCTTATCAGGATATTTCACTATTGTATGGTATTCTTCAGTAAGCAGGATAATCTACACATTTGAAGATGTGGAATGGAATATGTTTTATTACAGATGTGGGCGATACTAATTACTGTTGTGATTGTCATCATCATCATCATCATTGGTGAGTGCATGTGCTATAAACAAAATGAAAAAATACTCTTAGTTTTAGATATAGTGTCCCAAAAGTCTTAGTTCAGTTTTAAGCTATTAAAGCTTATGAGAGTCTTTCTCTTCCTTTTCTTCTCTTTCCTCTTCCATCTTTCCTGTCTCTACTTTTCCCTCTCCCCTCTCTCTTTTCTCCTACCTCTTCTCTCTCTCTTCTCTTTCTTCTCTCCTCTCCTTTTTTCCTCTCTCAGTTCATTTCCTCCAGCAACATTTAATCATATGTGATTGTGCTATTACTATGTAATTAAATTTGATTTATTCTTTTAGCTAAATATTATTTCATGGCTTCAGTCAACCTCTGATCTCTTCAATGTGGGTATTCTCTTTTATCTGTTTGTAACAGAGCACTACCTCCTTCTGAATGTTTACATTAAAGCTGACCTCCTTCCTCTAACTGACATGGTCCATTGTCATTTTTAGCCCAGTAGTTGGAAATTGTTTAGAGAAGTATGTCCCCCAGGGACTATTTGTTCTGCAGATGTTAGTGAGTGCCTCCTTTAGAAAGAGGGTAATATGAATGGAGATTTTTTTTTCTTCTGGAAAATCCCTAACTCTACTTAAAGTCTAGATAAACCAGTTAGGATATCCCCAAAATGGAATTTTCATGACCTGTTGCCAAAAACGTATTTATTTCGACTGAAATATTAACTTTAGATAAAAATTATGAATTTAAATTCACATCTAAACTTTTTTTTCTTTCTTCTGTCCCTTCTCCTTGTTTATTAGTGTGGAGTATTTCTTCGTGAACAGCCAATGAAGCTCAGGCCTGTGGTTTGAGAAACGTCATCAAGTCTTTTGACTAAAACCTGCTGTATTATCAAATTTATGTACTGTTATATATAAAACAAAATTATTTTTGTTGGTTAATGTAAAGTTCGATTTATAGGAAATTGCCTTTTTAATATATGTGTGTGTATATATATATATATATGTATATATATGTATATATATATATATAAATAAAATACACACACATATATATACACACATATGCCTATTATACTCCTAATTAGAAATGTCAGTAGCCCGGCTCACATTTTGTACAGTGCCTTGATAAACTACAATATGGGCCGATGAAGAAGACTTCTTAAGTTCCAGAGTTTCGTGACTTAGATGTAATGTTGCCATGGACTTTCTAGAAACAGGGTTAAAAATTTTTTTTCAAACCCACTTTCCTCTTCACATGAATTTCATATTTTCTAATCCACATTTTAAACCAGTGAATAATCAGATGTACAATATGTGCCTTCCTGAAAGAAAGGTAAACTATTGCTTAGCGCAAATCTGCCACGTTGAACAGGCTGTGCCTTATTCTGATATTTTTCTGATGCCTTATCAAATAGCCCACTATCCTTTGTAAACACTACTGAATGTTTTTCATTGTATTTTACATCAGATAGAGATAAAATGTGATGGTGTGATTCACCTTTAAAACATTGGCAGGAGGCCTTCTGAGTCATTGGTGATGGTGTGTAGAATGTACTGTGGATAGTACCAAAATTTTCTATTTTTGCCAAAACATGAAATGCCAGTAAAGATTCTCAGCCTGTTCCAATTAAGGCATGTTTGCCATAGCTTAAGAAAGTGCCAAATGGAAGTCAGAGTTTCAGGAGAATTAGAATATTGATTTTGCATCCAAACTTTGTATTGCCTCACAAAACCTTTCCTATTTCAAAGTACTTTAGTTATTGTGTTTCTGCTTGTGTTTTTCCCTGTGAAGCCAAATCCAAAGTGAAGTGGAAGCTGTCCGCTCCTCTGCACCTCCGCCATGTTCTCCATCTACATTGTTTTATCTGGTAGTAGTCCACAGTATGAGCAACCACCTTTGGCACGTTGCTAAGAATTAGGTGTGAAACAACATGGCGGCACCAAGTCAGACTGTTCGTGACTTTGACTGATAGTTCCCAGCCCATTAACAGTTGGTTGTACAGTTTTGTTGTTATTCCCAGTTCTCCCTCCATTTCCCAAATCACACTTCTAAATTAGGCTTTCTTGTTGCCCTTTGAGGTGACCAGTGGCACTTTTTACATGGGAGAGATGCACAGGAAATTGGAATTTTTTCACATAACCATTTGTGTGTCCAAAGGGCACTTTGGCAATAGCTAGTGTTATTTATTTATTTATTAGTTGTTTCAGATTTCACCCATCACACATTCATCCGTTACTCTTCTAAAATACACTAAGCCTCCTGTGTCAGATCTCATGATCTGAACGGGATTATATGGATAGACAAATTAACCACAGGAGATCTTAGGGCAAAATTGAGATCTCGGCATAATGTCACTCATTGTTCTGAAATTGCAGTTCAGTTTGTTGCGTATGATATAACAAAACGTGTGACATAAAGGGCAAATGAGAGTTGAGTTCAGTTTTCTTAACTTCTGTTCCTCTGCTGTCACTGAAATATTTTATCTTTATGTAGAAACAACTTGTGCTTTGTACAGCTCTAGCGAGAGAGCAGCTGTCTGTTTACCAAGTGTCCCCAGTGCCTTTGCAGACACTCCCCTGTCTGGTTGTAACTCGAATACTTCGGTGCTTTTTCCTTTGCCTTGGCATCTAAGCCCGTTTAACCCACCAGTTACTGCCTTAAACCAATATTGCTTTGCTTGTCTCTGACCATGTGTTTAAACTGGGGCCCTCCCCTACTGTAATGTGCTGAATAAAGTGTTTATGGATGTAATGCTTGTCCTTGTATTATTTGCAAGATTGTAAACTGGAATTTTTGTGCCAGGGCCTCATCCCAGAATTGGGATTCACTCTTTCCTTTCCATTGCCATTTTCTGCTCCCCATTCTCCTGCCTCCCCATTGTCTGTTTCTGCACTGAGCCTTGTGAAACTAAGCATTTCTCCCTCTTCACGCTCAAGTTTATAGACCCAAGTGATCCCCATACAAAAACTCAGTGAATCAGCATTTTAAAGTTAGAAGGAACCTCCATAGTCAGCTGGTCAGTCCATAAACTGAAAGGGAATTCCTGCCGCAAGTCTAGTATCTGATCACCCAGACTCTAATCTTCTTCACCCAGTTTGAAGACTTCCCATGACAGGGCCCTCATGATACTTTGGCATTGCTCCAGTTGTTAGGAAATCTTTCCTTAAATGGGGCCTAAATTTGCCACCTGGCAAATTCTTTCTTATCACTCCTGCTTCTGGCCAGTCCCTCTTCCACATTGCCTGGCACATAGACACAGCTGACATCCCACAGGAGTCATTGCTTCTCCACCATTGCTAAGCATTACCGCTTCCTTCAGCTGATTCTATATGGTACAAACTCAGGCCCTTTGAGACAACCTGGTTGCCCTTTTCTGGGCATAGTCCAACTTGATCAAGTGCTCTTCCTCAACTGTGGCATTCAGAGCTGAACATAATGCTCTAATAGGTGTCATAATAGGTGTCACTAGGGGTAGGGGATAAGGAATAAGCATTTATTAAACACATAGCATGTGCTATGCACTTTGCTGAGCACATTTTACAAATATTTAATCCTCAGCATCCCTGAAAGGTGCTGTTATCCCCATTTTATAGTTAAGAAAACAGGCAAACAGGTTAAGTGACTTGCCCAGGATTGCATAGATAGTTAAGTGTATTCAGGTTAGATTTTAATTCAGGTCTCCCTGACTCTGGCCCCTATGTTCTATCTTAGGGCAGAATACAGAGAATCTGTCACCTTAATCTTGAAAGCTAGGCCTCTCCCTGGGTATTAAAGTCATTCAATAAAAGATTTAGTACAAGAAATTTGCTTATATTCCCTGTAATCTCCCTTAGCATCAAAAAAAGTGCTAAATATTACTCAAGTTCCCTTGGAAAATGAAATCCTGATGATCGTGTGTAATCTTTGTACCCCTGATTGTTCCTTATTCCTCCATCCCTTCTCAGGGCTTAAGTTAATCACTACGTTGAGGCTTTCCAAATATACATCCCCATCACACTTCACCCAGACATTAATCCTCTGTCTCCCAACTAACCCACTGTATATTTCTCTTTGGATGGGCCACCATCACGTCAACCTCAACACGTCCCAGGCCAAATACATTCTCTCCCGCCCCCAACGTCTCCTGCGTCTTCCTGGGCTCTGTTACATTGGTGTGCCTGAAGTCCCTCGGACTGGAGACCTCGGTGTTTGGCATTTGGTCCTTCTTCATCTATTAAGTCACCAAGCGCAATTGCTCAGATCTGATGAGTCTCCTGTCTGTCCCTTCCTCCCCATCCTCCCTGCTACTGCCCTAAGTAAAGGTTTTCATCACCTCACCGACGGATTATTGCAACAGCCTGTCTTTGAGACTCCTCAGCTGCCCTTTCTTGGATCCGTCCTACATCCTGAAGAATGGTTTTATCTGTTACTCTTTTGCACAAAACCCTCACGAGTCCATGATCAAATATGACCGCCGTCATCAAAAACAGAAGGGGGAGAGAGGCAACATAGAGAAGCTCAGAAGCTTCCATTACACAGTTTGGGGTTTCTTTAAGCACGCAGATGATATTTAACAAAGTAGCCAAAATTGCCTGGATTACACCCTCTTGTTAGTGTTTATTTTCTTCTATGTATTTTTGTTGTTTCATTGGTGTTCTTTTTTGCATCACTATTCCTCCCACTAATCACTTCTCTCTGAATAAAATCTTCCCACTCTTCCCACTTATAACAGATAGTTAAATAAAAGACGTCAACAGATTGGCCTTGACTAAAAGAAAAGAGGATGTTTAGGTGGTGAGCGCTAGGCCTGGAGTAGGAAGACTCATCTTCCTAAGTTCAAATCTGGCCCCAGACAATAGACCCTGGGCAAGTCACTTAACCCTGTTTGCCTCGCTTTCCTCATCTGTCAAATGAGCGGGAGAAAGGAATGGCAAATTGCTCCACTATCTCTGCCATGAAAACCCCAAATGGGGTCACGAAGAATTGAACATGACTGAAATGACTGAACAATAACAAAATGAAAAGTATCTCACGTTCTATACCTCTATGTAGCATCTGCTCTCTGTCAAGCATCAGGAGGCATGCTTCTTTCTCAGTCTGGTAAAGTCATATTTTTCATCTGTATTCATCACTGAGGTCACTGCATTCATCAAGAGTTAGGCAGTCTTTCAAAGATGTTTTCCCTGACGTTATTGTGATGATTTGTGTAAACTGTTGGACAAGTTGCTCTACAAAGCCTTTCATAATGTAGCCCAACCCTTCCTATCCTATTCTGCCCCATTCATGTCAGACGTATTATCTCACAAAGATGCCGTACTACTTCCACCCTCCATGATTTTGCTCCCATGCTCTTACCTATTCCCTCCCTTCTCCCAAACATCTGATTGAGAGCCTAGTGAATGTATTAAGAAGAAGAGGGAAGCTGTTAAAAAAAAAGTCCTGCTTTGGGGAGATGAGTCTCAATTTTTGACAGAGGTGAATTAGTTGACAATATATTCAATCATAATCTGCAATGGGCATCTGGAGATATAAGCAAGGAAATATGTATTTAAGAGTCATCCACACAGAAGTAGTAATTGAAGCTGACAAAATAAATGTTTTCTAAGAGAGGGAAAATATACAAAGAGAAAGCAGAGAGGGACAGACAGGCCTGAGATTTATTCAGCACACCAGAGGAGAAAGAGGAACCTGCTAAATAAGTAGAAAAAAGGCAGTAGAAAGAAATAGGATATTGCAGATGCTAAGTTTCAAGCCAGGAAGTGTCAAATGCAGGGGGCAGCTAAGTGGTGCAATGGTTACAGTGCTGTGCCTGGAGTCAGGAAGTCTCATCTTCCTGAGTTCAAATCCAGCCTCAGACACTTCCTAATTGTGTGATCCTGGGCAAGTCACTTAACTATTTTCCTCAGTTTCCTCATCTGTAAAATGAACTGGAGAAGGAAATGGCAAAGCATTCTAGTATTTTGCCAAGAAAACCCCAAATGTGAGCAGGAAGAGTCAGACATGACTGAACAACAGAAAGAAATCAAGGGGGCAGAACCAAGAGGGCAGAGTAAAAGCAGGAACTTGCTTAAGCTCCGGCACAAACTACCTCCAATACCTGTAAAATATGACTCTAAACAAATTTTAGAGCTCCATAACCCACAAAGTGACAGAGAGAAACAAATCTCCCAGTGAAGGCAGCCTGGCAGGCCAACAGGAAGGGTCTGTCACATCGAGCTGGGAACTGAGCACAGTCCCACATGATCCACCTGGGCCCAGACCTGGGGCGATCCTGACCAATGTCACAAAATGGCCAGAGTAGACTTTAGAAGAGTGAATCACCAGCAGCTGTGGTGGTTTCCAGACTTCTCAACACATAAACACCAAAGAAAAAGTAAAAGGTCAGTAAGGAACTCTGTTGGAACTGTGTGGAGAAGAGCACAGTCCAGCCTCTGCCCCTGGGGCAAGAGGTAGTGGAGGCAGGGTGGCGCAGCTGCTGCTGCCTGGCTGCAGATCATAGGGGAACCAGCAACCATTCAGAGGGTAATTGCTCTTGCTTTGATCTGCTTGGATGTGGGTCACAGTCTTGGGTGGTGGTCCTGGGGTGTGTGGCCAGTGTGCCAGAGCTTGTGGTGGCTGTAGAGAGGGTGTCCTCCTCAGACTTCTGACAACTGTGAAAACCCCAGCGATCTGGGACACGGCTCTCTCTACTCTGGAAGCAGAATTCTACCATGACAAAGAGCTCAAAAGTCAGATAATTGGCTGGCAAGATGAGCAAACGGAGGAAGTGCAATCACACCATAGAATCCTTTTTGGGGGACAAGAAGGATCAAAACATAGAACCAGAAGAAGATAACAAAGTCAAAACTCCTGCATCAAAAGTTTCCAAGAAAAATACGAACTGGTTACAGGCCATTGAGGAGCTCAAGAAGAATTCTGAAAATCAAGTAAGAGAAGTAGAGGAAAAATTGGGAAGAGAAATGAGAATGATTCAAGAAAATCATGAAAAGCAAGTCAACAGCCTGCTAAAGGAGACCCAAAAAAATACTGAAGAAAATAACACCTTAAAAAAATAAACTAACTCAAATGGCAAAAGAGGTCCAAAAAGCCAATGAGGAGAAGAATACCTTTAAAAAGCAAATTGTCCAGATGGAAAACAAATTGCAAAAACTCAATGAAGAGAATAATTCCTTCAAAATTATATTGGAGCAAATGGAAGCCAATGACTTTATGAGAAATCAAGATACTATAAAAGAGATCCAAACAAATGAAAAACTAGAAGGCAATGTGAAATATCTCATTGGAAAAATCACTGACCTGGAAAATAGATCCAGGAGTCCAGGAGAGAGAATTTTAAAATGATTGGACTACCTGAAAGTCATGATTTTTAAAAAAAGCCTAAAAATCATCCTTCAAGAAATTCTCAAGGAAAATTGTCCTGGTATTCTAGAACCAGAGGACAAAATAGAAATTGAAAGAATTCACAGATGGCCTCTTGAAAAAGATCCCAATATAGGCGATAGCAGATTGAGGGAAGGGGGTATACAGTGGGATCACTGTTTTGGGGTGGTGGGTAGGGGAAAGATGGGGAGAAAATTTGTAACTCAAAATCTCATAGAAATGAATGATATAAACTAAAAATAAACAAAAGTTAGTTTTTTTAAAAAAAGATCCCAAAAAGAAAACTCCTAGGAATATCATAGCCAAATTCCAGAGTTCCCAGGTCAAGGAGAAAATATTACAAGCTGTCGGGAAGAAACAGTTTGAGTATTGTGGAAACACAATCCAAATAACACAAGATCTAGCAGCTTCAACATTAAGGAATCGAAAGGCTTAGAGTATGATATTCCAGAGGTCAAAGGAGCTAAGATTAAAACCAAGAATCACCTACCCAACAAAACTGACTATAATGCTTCAGGGGAAAATATGGTCATGGAAATAGAGGATTTCTAAGCATTCTTGTTGAAAAAACCAGAACTGAACAGAAAATTTGACTTTCAGATACAAGAAGCATGAGAAGGTAAACAGGAAAAAGAAATCATAAAGAACTTATTAAAGTTGAACTATTTATATTCCTAAATGAAAAAATGATAATTATAACTCATGAGACTTTTCTCAGTATGAGGATAATTGAAGGGAGTATACATGTATATATAGGAGGGTGTATGTGTGTATAAATACATATGTGAGTGTGTGTGTATATATATGCACATGTATACATAGACAGAGGGCACAGGATCAGTTGAATAGGAAGAGATTATATCTAAAAAATAAAAATAAGAGGTGAGAGAGGAATATAATGGGAGAAGGAGAAAGGGAGAGATAGAATAGGGCAAATTATCTCATATAAAAGAGGGAATAGAAAATTCTTACAATGGAGGGGAAGAGCAGGAAGGTGAAAGGGAACGAGTCAACCTTACTCTCATTGGATTTGGCTCAAGGAGGGAATAAAATACACACTCAAGTGGGTATCTTACCCTACATGAAAGTAGGGGGGAAGGGGAGAAGAGGGGGGAGGATAGAAGGGAGGGCAGATTGGGGGAGAGGGAGTTAGAATCAAACACTTTTGAAAGGGGACAAGGTCAA
>CM053582.1:92045073-92070634 GCA_028627135.1 Pseudochirops cupreus
AGAGACAGAATGGGGTTAATTATCTCATAGAAGAGGCAAGGGATAACTGTTACAATGAAGAACAGGAAGGCAAAAGGGAATGGGTCAACCTTACTCTCATTGAATTTGGCTTAGGGAGGGAATGACATACACTCTAAATTGAGTATCTTGCCCTACAGGAGAGTAGGGGGGAAGGGGATGAGAGGGGGGATGATGGAGGGGAGGGCAGGTTGGGGGGAGGGTTGTTAGAAGCATACACTTTTGTAAAGGGATGGGGACAAAATAGAGAGTAGAACAAGTGGGGGGCAGGATAGGGAAATATAGTCAGTCTTTCACAATATATCCATTGTGGAGATGCTTTGCATAACTACACATATAGGGCCTGTATTGAATTGTGTGTCTTTCCAGTGGGAGTGGATGATGTGGGAGGAAGGGAGAGAATCTGGAATTTAAAGTTTTAAAATCAAATGTTTAAAAAATTTATATATACATATGATAATAATAATAATAATTATTATTATTATTTACATGCAACTGAGAAATAAGATATATAGGCACCAGGGTAGGGAGATCCATCTTGCCCTACTGGAAAGTCATAAGCGGGGGGAGGATATTTAAGAGAGAGCAGATTGGAGAAGGGGACATCCAGTGGGATCGCTGTTTTGGGGTGATGAGTAGGGGAAAGATGGGGAGAAAATTTGTAATTTAAAATCTTGTGGAAATGAATGATATAAACTAAAAATAATAAATAATTTTTTTAAAGTAGGACATTTTAAGAGTAATCTGTTGCGTAAAATATATATATATATATATATATATGTATTTTTTAAAGTGAGCTTTCCATCCAACTTGGTGCACACTGTATTTCACTTGGCTTTTCACAGGAGCCCATTAAATGAAGATGTTTTTGCTGCCAGAATCAAGAAGATGAGCTGTATTGACAAAGATATAATGGAATTACAAGATCAAATTTACAAACTTCTCTTACAGGTAAAATAAAATCGAAAAATGTGCCCTCTTCCCAGGCCCTGTGGGGTTTGTTTTATCTGGAGACAGGTTCTCCCAGCATGCACAAGACAACCCCACTGTGTGGCTGCTGCAGGTACAGGCACCTTGACCCAGGCTGCTCTGGCTGCCCCTCCCCAGGAGGCCTGCTCACCCTCTGCTCCCAGGGGCTCCCATCATGCCCTAGGGCAGACTCAGTCGGCACAACCCACCACAGCTCAGACTTTCTCAGCACCAATAAGCTGCCCACCCTGCCCACATGCACAGTAAAGAGGTGACCCTCCTCTCTTAATCTCAGGAAAATGTTGCATCTTGCTCCTTTTGTTGGGGGTAAATGGTTTTTACCGTTGTTCTTGGTCAATGCAGGTAACCTCTTTTTATTTGTGAGAACGGATTATGTTCCACCCTCATTGGGGGATAGTAAGCTGTAGACCTTTCATTCTCTGTATTTCTTCGAGGTTTTGTTTAATTCTCTCTCTTTCTCCCAGACATAACAATGCATTCAGTCTCTGGATTTTATTTACGCATATCTTAATGATTCTGAGAGAAAAAAATCTATTGGGAATATGGAATTTTACATTCTCCCTAGCCACTGAGAGGTTGAAGGTAAAATTAGGCTGTGGAATGAATTATTAAAAGTGGCTATTTCTAGAATCATTTCAATACTTTCCTAAAATACAAAGTTATTTCTATAGGGTATATTCTGATGTAAATATTTATACAGTGTAAGCTCTTATGTAAGCCCTGTGATTCTCAGACTTTCCCAGAGACCGAGGCTTTCTGAGCGTTTGGAAGCAGAAAGACTGACCTATGTTCAAATCCCAGCTTTGCCACTTGCGTAACTTAAAACAAGTCACTTGCCTTCTTGAGGCTTCCATTTCCTTATTTGTTAAATGAAGGCGTTAGGTGGTATCATCTTTACAATCCCTTCTAGCTCTGAAAATTCTGTCTGAGATGCTTGGAAGTATCGTCATTTTATGTTTTAATTTGTTCACTTCTCAATTCTCTCTGAATGTAGCCCAAGGGGTCAAGGGCCCTTGTAATGAAAAGTTTCATATAAGCTAGGTGTTTAGAAATCCCTCTGTTGGCCAACTCTCTCTTCTTAAATGGTTTGGCTGAACAGAGTCTTGTGAGCCTAAGACTCTTGTTTTAAGGATTACTTATTCATCAGGCAAGACGATGGACTGGAACCCAGCCCTGAGAACAGTTCAGCTGAAAGGGGCTTTCTTGAAGAGGCCTGGAGACTCTTTTGGCCTTAGAATTGACAAGTCAAAAGGACATTCCTTAAAAGTATTTCACCAGCATGTAAGACAGCTGAGTCAAGGCCATAGAAGAGAACAAGGCTCGAAACTCTGGTTTGGGCAGATAGAAAGTGTGCTAAGAGCTGACAATAGTGGTTGTGTTCTGGGTTGTAGCTTCTTGTCAAGCTCTTCGGTGTCCTCTCTCTGAGTCCCCGATGTTATTCTAGGCCAGGTCTTAGCCTCCAGCTAGCAGGGTTGGAAGCTTCCCATGCTATGCACTGAGATTGGGAGGGAAGCACAGGGAGCCCTGTTAGCTGGGAGCTCCTTGGATGCGTCTTCTTGGAGTTCAGAGATGCTTGTTCTCACAGCCAGTCCATGTCAGTGGGTCCAGTGGCTACGGCAGCCTGGGAAGCAACGGGTCACAGGAACATTACATTAGCATCGCATCATCTAGCGAATCCAGCGGGAACTACGTTGAAGAAGTACAGAAGGAGCCAGTAAGTTCCTTAGTTCAGTATTTTTTTTGAGTATAGTTTTCTTTACTTTTGTACCTTTCATTGGAATGAAGTGTTCATTCTGACCTCAGCACTTGCTGAAATGACTGGATTAATTCATAATAATAACTGATATTAATTTAAGTGCCTACCACATACCAGGTGTTGTGTGGAGAGCTTTACAAATGATATCTCATTGAGTCGTGTTGTAACAGTTCTGGGAGGTAAGGACTATTATGATCCCTGTCTTGCAGAGGAGGAAAGTGAGTCAGACAGAGGGGAAGTGACTTGTCTGGGGTCACCTGGCCAGTCAGCGTGTGGAGCTGGATTTCTTGACTCCAGGTCCTGAACTCTATGCCCTGTGGAGCTGGTGACCTCCATGGGCAAAACTAGACTTGGGAATGTCCTTGTAAAACCCAGTGTAGCACCAATTTGACCTCCTTGCTGGGATTCTTTCCACAGATGGACATGTTTACAACTAGATGGTTCAGAACTGGCTTGGGCCAATGTGACCCTCTGCTGGTGGGGTCATGAGATACAGACAGGCAGCCCAGACCCAGGCGAGACCATGTCCGATCTGGGAGCAGGAAGGTGTGAGCTCAGAGCCAGCCTCAAACGCTTAGTGCTGTTTGTGTGGCCCTGGGCGAGGTACCTCACTCTGCCTTAGTTTACCTAGCTGTAGAATGAGGATGCTGGACGCAGAACCTTTCTAGCACCAAATCAAACTATAACCTTATGACATCTTCTTTTGTCATACATTTTGATGCATTTTGCCTTTGTTTCCCTTTCCCTCCTAAGATGACATTGCAGCAGGTCTGTGCTACTGTCAACAGAATCAAAAACCTGGGTCAGCAACTGTATATTGAATCAAGGACCAAATTATCAAACCAACAGTTTGTAGGGTCAGGTACAGAGCGACAAGGAGGTGAGTCAGCATCATTTCCCAGACTATTTTCATATATACTTCTGAATCTTTTAAAATGTGTGGCTAAAAACTCTTGTTTGTTTTTTTGACAAGGCATTTGTGGTTAAGTGACTTTCCTGGGGTCCCACAGCTAGTGTCAAGTGTCTGAGGCTGGATTTGAACTCAGGTCCTCTTCACCCCAGGGCCAGGGCCCTGTTTCTTAATAATATTTCTTTGTAATCTTAGTAACTTAACTAATTAACTTAATGCCAGTAATTAGACTAATGCCAAGGAATAGTAGAACAAATCTGGACATTTTTTCTGATAATTTACCCACTACAAAGTGTGAATCCCAGTTTTTTTAGATCATGCTTCAGATAATAAGTTAATACAATTTTAAAAGATGCATATTCAATGCAAAATGAATAAAGCAATCCTTTCCCACAAAGAATCTGTATCTTTACTGTCATTTGGGTGGGAACCCTGCCATTTCTTGTACAGAAATGTATCCTGTTGATGGTAGGTAAGGTGAACACGGCCCAGGTGAAGCACTTCTGGGAGTCCCCCTCTTCTGAACAGTTCTTGCAGCTCACTGGCACTGTAGAAGAAAACCTTAAATATGGAGCTCTATCTGCACACCGTTTGCCAGGGTCTTGTCTTCCCCTAACCCTCTATTTGACTTAAGAGTTAATAGCACTGGCCATTGGGTTGTTCTCATCAGTAAATATTAACTTTGGTACCTAATTTGTATGGTACATAAACTTTCATGTTAGAAATTGCAAGAGCACAGAGTCCATTCTTTTTACTGCCATTAAAATAATAGTAAGAATTGTACCCAAAGGTTGGTAAAGCTCTTTATACTCATTTCATCTTTGAGTCAGTTCTGATAGCCCACATAGCAAGAGTAGCTCTTTCTTTATCAAGACCTGACATGGTTAAAAAAGGGCAGCCAGGTGGATGGAATGCTGGACCAGGACCCAGGAAGACTCCTCTTCCTGAGGTCAAATGTGGCCCTGGGCAAGTAACTTCACACTGTTTGTCTCAGCCTTCTCATCTGTACAGTGAACTGGAGGAGGAAATGGCAAACCACTCCAGTGTCTCTGCTGAGAAAACCCCAAATGGGGTCACAGAGAATCTGACTAAAATGACTGAATAGTGGCATGGTTAAGAGGCTTTGCCTCTGCCAGGGGGGCACAGTAATATCACTGCTTCCCCAAGAAGGACTGTCTTCCTGCTGTATTTATTTGCATGAGCTGCTCAGCACTCCGTGGTAGACCATTTGTTTTTGATGGTGAGTTTTTTATTCTGTTTTTTAATGACTCAAGGACATCACAGTGGATAGAAAACTTTCTGTAGTTCTTGTCACTGCACCTTATGTGTCCAGCAGAACTGGCCACATCCTGTCATGACTAGGCAAGTTCCTTGCCTGTAATCTCTCAGGCTCCATTGGCAATGAGGCATTTCTCAGTTGTAGCTCTTCTCTGGATCTGAGTTACTGAGGAGTTTCCCTTTTCATGTACACGTTAGCCTCCCTTCCTCAGCCTCAGCTCTCACCAAGGACCATTAACTGTCTTCACCCAGACCCATCTCTGCAATCACAATTTGGCCTGACTCCTGTATTTCTCATGATAAACTGTTTCTCCCCGCCTGCAAGATTTAGCTTCTCTTTCCTCTTACGGACTCAACAAACATTTCTTAAGCACATGTTATTAACAGAATGCTATGTTAGACTAGGTGTGAGGGGAGACAGAAGACAAAATTAGTTATGACACTTCCCTGCCCTCATGGAGCTTATGTACTAGGGCAGGGAACCCACAGTCACGAAGCCACATGTGGCCCTCTGGGTCCTCAGGTACAGCACTCTAACTCCACTCTGTCAAATCCTCAGAGGGCTGCACTTGAGGACCTTGAGGGTCACATGTGGCCTTGAGGCTGCAAGTTCCTCATCTCTGCCCTAGGGGAGTATGTTGTTGAACCTGATATGTTCTCACATCTTCCTCTTTTTTGCAAACCTCAGACTAGCTCTTCTCTTTCTTGATAGCCTCATCCTCATTCCATGGTTCATTAGAATCTAAAGGACATTTCCTCATTCAGCTAGATAAACTCAGGGTCTTGTGCTGTTAGCTAGCCTAGCAGACCCCCTCCCACTGTCCAAGCTGCTGGCCACTTTACCAGGATGTGGCTGCTCCCATTCATCTGGCTCAGTGAGGCCATTTGAGAGAGCCAAAGCTTCTGCCTTGATTATATGATTGTTTTGGCAGCAGTGGCCTCATCCAAATCGAAGTATGCTAATGTATGCTTTGGAAATTTCTTGTTTTTCTTTTCTAGGCAACAAGAAGTCTTCTCATCCTTCATTTCAGGAGCTGAGAAATAGTAGTTTGGGCACTGATTCTTGTGATGATTTGAGAAAAGATCAACATACTCCATCCTATCAGCAGATCAATTGTGTGGACAGTATTATCAGGTGTGGAAAAAAGTAAAAACAAGTGATCATTGTAGACTCCATACACTCTAAATGCATTCTGCCTTAAATTTCACTATCAGTCAGTTATAAACCAATCTGTTTACTTTGAAGACTCTGATCAATGCCAGAGCAATCTAAAGCAGCCTAAGACAAGATTCCACTTGATTTATAATTTAATTTGAGGAGATGAGACAAACGTGAAATACTGAACAATCCAAAATTAAAGTGATTGGTCAAGCTAATGATAAAAGAGGCATAATTGGGGAGCATCTGGTCATATCAGGATATCTGGTCGTATCCAGGGCTGTATTGATTATTGCCCCATTCTCTGAAGGGTTAGAGCCCACCTTAGGTTAGTGGCAGTCAGGGAAGACGGTGAAAAACGTGGACCTTGCTCTGGCTTGTAAAACATGTGAGTCCTCTGGGGAGAGACAGGAGGCCTTTGCAGACAGGGTCGATGAGAGGCTGAGCAGTGCAGAGGAGGACAGGTATGATTGGGAGAAAGGGCAATTTATCCCAGAGTCATAGACTTTGTATCTGGACAGGTTACACGAGGGCACGTTTGATTAGTGGACTCACTTGGTAGCCCTCTGCCATATCTTAGGTCGTCTTTACTTTTCGCCTCTTTCATGTTAGGAAAAAGTCCTTAAAGGTGACCTTATTGTATCTCATAGATGTTTCTCTTGGGAACCATTAGCTATGCTATTATGGAGAAACAGCTATTAGAATTAGAGCATGATCGATGATCTGCACAGAAAGCATGTTTGTGTCATGTCCATAGGGTTCTGCAGTTTCAATTTTGAAACATTATTATAATGGATATGTGCCTGTATGTGTATGCATGTGTATGGCTGGATGCGTGTACCTGCACGCAGTAAGGGGGTGTGTGTGGCCTGCTTCTGATCCAGGTATCTAGAGAGCTACAGCATCCCGGCCTTGAAGAGGAAGTGTGTCTCCTGCACCAATACGACTTCCTCCTCTGAAGAAGAAGACCAGCACATCAGTCAGAGACCAGCGGGAGCCCAGGCACTGGATGGTAAATGGAGACCCATTTTCCTCAAGATTGGAAACATAAGTGACAGTAAATGTGACTCAGTTTAAAGGATTAACTCTCTTACATTTCATTGTACATAAAATAGTCCCGGTTTCACATGGCTCCTGTTACCATCCTGGGGAAGGGTTTTTTTGGTGGTTTTTTTCCTAACATAAGTTAAGATTTTGATGTACATAATACATCCTTATATAGATAATGCAGCATAATTAATGAAGGACTGGGCTTGGGTTCAAGAAGAGGGAGGTGTAAATCCTAATCATGCCTTGGCCAGCTTTGTGACC
Source organism: Pseudochirops cupreus (assembly GCA_028627135.1). Lineage (NCBI taxonomy): Eukaryota > Metazoa > Chordata > Mammalia > Diprotodontia > Pseudocheiridae > Pseudochirops > Pseudochirops cupreus. The sequence goes on from CM053582.1 coordinate 92,052,496, forward strand.
CTGGGCCTCAGGCAGTTGCTTAGTATCTTCCTTAGGATTTAACTACTAAATCAGAGAGAATTTCCCACACTGAAGAATTCACAGATTCTTTGTAATTCTTTGTATATTAAATCTACCTTTTTTTTTCTTTTACTCACTTCTGAACTCCCTCGCACTCTGGCTTACCATCTATGCTAATGGTTCTCAAATCCACCTGTCCTGCCCCAAACTCTCTGCTGACCTCCCATCTTGCATTTCCAGCTGCCTTTCGGACATATCAAGTTGGATGCTCAGTAGACATCTTAAAGTCAACATGTCCAAACTGAACTTACTGTGTTTTCCCTGAAACCCTTCCCCTTCCCCCTTCCCTATGACAGTAGAGGGCATCACCCTCCTTCCAGTCCTCCAGGCTTCCAGCCACAGAGTCGTCCTGGGCTCCTCACTCTCACCCCATCTAAGCTGTTGCCAAGGCCGGCCACCTTTGCAACGTGTCTCACATGTGCCCCTTCCTGTTCTGACGCTGTGCCAGCTCTGGTGCAGACTCTCATCACTTCATGCCTGGACTGTTGCAATAGCCGCAGGGGTGTGCCAGCCTCAGGTCTCTCCCCACTCTAGTTCGTCCTCCGTTCAGCCACCAGTGATTTTCCCAAAGCGCAGGTCTGACCACATCATCCCATTAACTCAGTAAACTCCAGTGGCTCCCAATGACCTCCAGAATCAAATAAAAAATGTTCACTTTGGCATTCCAGGCCCTTCATAACCTGCTCCCTCCCCTTCCAGTCTTCTTGGCACCATCCTCTATATACTCTTTAATCCTGGACCACTGGCCTCCTGACTGTCCCACCAGTAACCTCTAGGCTTTGAGCATTTCTGTTTGTCCTCAATGCCTAGAAAGCTCCGCCGGCCAGCTTCCTCCAAAGTCCCATCTCCTGCAAGAGGTTTTTCCTAGCCCCTCTTCATTCTAGTGCCTTCCTCCTGCTTTTTCTGCACATAGCTTGTGTGTATGTGTTTGTTTCCTGGTGGTCTCCCCCATTGGAGGCCTGGGCCTGTCTTTTGCCTCTTCTTATATCTTAAGTGCTTAGCATGGTGCCTGGCATGTAGTAGGCACTTAAATGCATATTGATTGGTTGATTTTCTGACCTCCTTCAACAGAAAGCATTTTTCCCAGTTAGCAACAATCTATTAATTGCGAGTCTGGTGGCCTTTGCTCCGACACTATTGCCCGGCCTTCCCCTGTATCCTCTCCTGTCTCTCTTCATGATGTCTCTCTCGGTTCTCCTCCTAGCTTGCTGACTTTTTTTTCTCATCTCTAGATCTCACTCAATCATCATTCATGTCATGCCCTCCAGCTGCAGGTGTGCCCCAGTGTTCTTTCTGCTTCACATCTTGTTTTGGGAGCCCAGTGGCTCCCATGATTCAGATAAACTCCCTTTCTGTGCGCAGCCATAACCTGTCTTCAGAGCACCAGGCACACATCAGCAGCTCGTGCTGCTTGTCCCAAGTGGAATTTCTCAGAAGCATCTCAGAGTCAGCACGTCTAGAACAGCACCAGACTTCCTTGTTGTTGTCAGTGGCATCAGCATCCTTCCCAGCCCCTCTCCCTCTGCCTCACTCCCCATAGCCAGGCCCACCTCCTGCACCGTCTCCTCTCCACTCACTGCCACACAGATAGTGGAGCCCTCACATCCTAGAAACTCTCTTCCTTCCAGGCTGAGCTACCACTTCCTGCGTAAGGCCTTTCTGGATTTCCTCCCCCCACCCCATTAACCCCGCCGTGGAAGGCCAGATCTATTTCTTGTTCTCCTTGTATCCTGGCCTGCCCAGGGCAGTCCCTCAGTACCAGCCAGTTTGTTGATTTGATTAGAATGTTGCCCAGGAAAGGGAAGGGTTGAAATTCTGTTCACGGTATTTCTTTGATCTCGCTAGCCATTCCCCAGATTCCAGTCCTGGACAGCCCCTCAGGGACTGAAGACAACAGCGCAGCGCTGGGGCTCTCCCCCAAAGCCATGAGTGTGCTCTCTGCCACAAGCCAGTGCAGCTACCGCAGCACCCTGGTGCATGTTCCCCACCCAGAATCAGGTACGGACCCTTGGGGGCTGCCCCCAGCCATGAGGCTGGCATCACTGCCACCTTCCTTTGTTTTCTTCTCACACTCCTCTGGATTATAAGGACCCTTTCCTGTCCTTGACTTTTAAGGGTTTTAAGAAGCATGATCATTGATTTTAGTTTTGGTTTTTTAGTCCTCACATTGATGGGGCTGGTTTGAGTTGCTGCCAAACTGCATAGAATACATTTTGTTCAGACGGTAGGATGTTGCTGGTCGTGTGTAAAACAAATGAGCAAGTCACTCCTCTTTGACAATAGGAGTATTTATTTGGGGGACCAATTTTCTAAATCATTCTGCATCCCTTTGGGGCTGTTTTACTTTTCACTTTTGCTGGAGGATGGTCTGAGAAATGGGAAGAAATAAAAGGTTTGGTTGGGGAGGCTGTTAAGGCTAGAGGCTAAAATGAAGTTTCTTAATCATCTATAGATTTAATTTTCTTTTTCCTGACCCTGCTGGCATAGCGTGTGTGCACTGCTTCCTGGGTAACATCTAACGAGGATGCAGAGGGGATGGGGATGGGAAGAGATAGTCAGATTGTCCAGAGACCACAGTCATTGTCTAGTGGTTGAGGGTACCTTGCGTAGGCTGGTGGAATGAAATGCAGACCAGCTTCATCTCATCTAGGTGCTGGCAGCACTGTCCGAAAGGGGGTGGGTACTGTGGTGATGCTCACTTAGAGCACAATTAGGAGAGGCTGAGAAAGCCTTGCCCCCCCAAGGAAAGGCAGGCTCACCAGTAGCTTCTGGTCCCCTCTGCTGGCACAGCCGAGCATGCACTTGCACTTTGCTCTTGGCCCAGTTTCCAGCTCAGTAGGTCATCTCAAAGAAGTTAGATGGATTGATGTTTTGGTTTTGAATACCTACTCCCAGTGTTTTTGAGCCTTAGTAATATTTTCCCTAACATTTAAATGATTTGAATGTGAAATAGGATTTTTACCTATAGCACATTTAATATTTAGGGCATGTAATTAACCCCACTTACTGGTATTATCACAAAATGTTGCCACATTTCTAATGGCATATGTATGTATATATGTGTGTGTGTATATATACATATACGTGTATATATACATGTCTTGGCAATATTCAAAATGTTTATAAATGTGTATTTTGTAAAGTTAGTATTCATAGACTAAAGAGCTCAACCTTAGATAGTGTCAGTGAGAAAAATGACATTTTTAAAAAATAGACACTTTTTTAGAAATGTTTTCCTGGTTTTATGTCCTCATGGTTGCATCAGAGTAGTCTGTATAATATATTTGTGCCCCTGAAAGAGTACATGTAAGTCTCATTCTAGAGTCACAGTGCTGGTAAAGAATTCACTTGAAACCAACAACTCCTCTCCCTTCCCTTGGCAGAGGTGACTGCTGGAGATGATGTTACTACAGGCAATGAGCCGGCAGAGGCCCGGAGCCTGAGCCTCCAGACTTTCCCTGTGGCCCCAGAGGGCTTCAGGCAGGTAGGGCTCACCAAGGCAGTGCTCTCTGCTCACACACAAAAGGAAGAGAAGAACTATGTGGACAGATTTCGGGAAAAGATCCTGTCTTCTCCATATTGCTCCTACCTTCAGCCAGATGGCAGAAGCAGAAGGAGATACCCCCTCATCCAAGGTACTGAATTGGTTGTTTTTTGTATACCTAGTTACATGACAATCTCACAGTGTGTCCAGAGTGCTCCTGTATGCGGGGGTGGGGAGGTGGTCCCCAGGGCTGGTGCCAATGGAGGCATTGGGCCATGGCTTTACAGGCTCTGGAGCCCATCCTGCGCCCTTTTCTAGGGGCCACCTGCTGGCTATCTCTTTATTAGCTGAAGTTGAGTATCTTTTTAATGGGGGGAGGGATTTCCTTAAAAAAAATAGTCCTAGTCATGAGCCACCAGTACCTTTCAGTACAGCTCCTTTTCCTCTTGGCCTTTCTCCTGTTGCTTACATTCTTTGTAAACATGCCTGGGATTGGGCTCCTCTCAGCCTGGCGGACTTCTCAGGCATCCGCTGCCGTGTTTGTTGTCATCATTCAGGAGACGCTCATTCCAAGCAGTCCCCGTCAGGCGGCTGTAAAAAGGGGAAACACAAGCGCCTGAAGCTGCCGGTGTCGTCTCACAGCAGTGGCTCATGTGAGAACCTGCCTTCTCTGCTGGGAACGCCATCTCCGGGCAGACCACCCTGGTCACCTTCAGATGTGGCCCCTCCTGGCTCGTGTGGGTCGCTACGCCCTCCTTTGGTCCCTTCCTTAACTGCTGGCTTTCCTGTCCTGCCCCCAGTGTCCCCTCTGAGAGCACAATGCACAGCGTCCATGCCTGGACTGGGACCTCAGTCAGGGCCGAGTCCTGCCTACAGGATGCAGCCGCTGCCAGCATTCCCTTCTCCTTATGTGGGTGCTTTTATGACCATTATTTTGCACAACCCTCCCTCCTCTCCTCAGATGTGCCAGCCATTCTCTTCCCCCTGTCCATTCTGGGGTATGCCTGGTTGCTCTGAAATCATCCCACCGCCGATGCCCTCCTCATCACCAGTGCTGCAGCAGGAGGACCTTCCAGAGCCAGCATCCCCAGCCTCCAGCCAGAGATCAGCTGAAGAGGAGTGGGTGCTCCAGAGTGATCAGAAGCACCCCTTATTTAGTCATTCCAGGAGCAGTTCCCCACTGCAGCTGAACCTGCTTCAGGAAGAAATGCCAGGGGCTCCTGAGCCCCTGCCACACACGGGACAGGAAGCAGGCACAGGAGTGAAGGATGTAAGTAGTAGCCTCTCTTCCCAGACAGGCCCTCAGCCCCACACTGACTGTGCATAGAGCCCACCAGTGTCGCCAGCGGGCAGGCATGGGGGGGAAAAGGGGGCAGTGTGGCGGGCAACTATTTTCTATCTCAACTGGAGTAAAGTATCTTCTGGTCACATAACCTGTTATCAGACATTGAAATGGACGTTCAAATGTGGCTCTGTCATGTGCCTGCACGCCTAGAGAGCGTGCCTGGGAAGGACTCCCAGATATGCTCGTGTGTATGGGGCTTTACGAGTCAGAAAGAGTTGTGGACAGCTGGCAGCAGGCAGAGCCACAGCGCCCACGTTGGAGCACGCACCTCCTTTTTGCGTGACCAGGCATAAGCAGGATGGTGGCAGTCAGCACCCTGGCCTGGAGAGCCCAGGGGCAGTCAGAGCAAAGGGAGCGTTGGCATCCGGGGAGCTATAGCAGCAGGAGCTCCTCAGCTGTAGGTTCTCAGAGGATTGTGAGCATTATCGGAATTGTTATTTAGCTTCTCCCCACGTTTATGGTATACATCCATGTTAACTGATGAAATCTCATCAGAACCAAAAGAACATCTTTTTTGCATCCTAATGTTTTAGTTCATCTGACAAAAGTAATCCAGGCATTAAAAGCAAAAGTACCACATGACGTAGCTGAGTTCAAATCCCATCTTTGCCAATACCTGTGTGACCTTGGGCAAGTCCCATCACTTCTCAGAGACTCAGTTTCCTCATCTGTAAAGTGGGAACAATAATCCTTGCGCTGCCTCCCTACCTCACAAGCTTGTTTTAAGGACCAGACGAGATCACAGACCAAACCAGTGCTTTGCAAACATGCAAGTAGCATCTAAAGGTGAGCTTCTGTGACTGAGACCTCCAAGAAACATTCAGTTAGAAGGAACCTTTGCAATATTCCTAGAAATAGGGAGAAACAAACGTTCTCATTTCTGTAGTTTTTCCTGTCGTTTAGATGAAGTTATTCAGTTGTCAGATTGAAGGATGCCATCACACGGTGCTGGAAATACAGAAGTTACACTATATTTTCTTGTGTCTTTTCTTCCCAGCCACATCAGGCAGGCAGTAATGAAAGTAGCCATGATTCTGTGGCCAAGGACCTGTTCACCCTGTTACTTCAGAAGGACTCTCCGGCTGGAGCTGATTTGGCGGCATCAGTTAGCGGCTCTGTGAGCTCCGATGCCAATGGCTCGCTCTCCCACGACACATCTGGTTGTGGCACAGGTAGGTAAGGGGAGAGTGAAAAGCGAGAAGGAGACTTTGTGCTGAAATTGTTGGGCAGCGACTCCCATTACTTAGAGTTGCCGTCCCCAGAGAAGGCGATCGGCCAGCCTGCCTGGGCTGCTTAGCCAAAGTGGACCTAGAGAAGTGCTTTCAGTTTTCTTTTTTTTTTTAATAGGAAGCAGTGATAGCAGCAAATACTTTGCAAGTAGCGACTATTCCTCTGAAACCTCCCAGAATGAGCAGAAATCAGAGGAAAAAGAACCACCCCACAAATCAGGTAGAGACGCCATCTGGGGGATGATAGAGCAGACCCCGGAGTGTGTCCTGATGACATATCAGGTCCCCGAAAGGTAAGGCGATAAAGGATTCTTTGTCTTAGGGACTTCTGGCTATAAGCCTTGGATGGAAGGAAATCGTTTTATAGCATCATTTGTGTTTATTGGTTTTATGGTATTTTAGATCATAACTCTTAGAAAGTGCAGCAAGTGCATTCTTTGGAAGAAAGGGGAGAAATGATGTCCTGGGCCTATGGAGAATAATTCTCTCTGGCTTAGGAGTCAGTCTTTACATTGTAATAGAGTTGGAAGGATTATCAAGGTTTCACTCATTAAAAAGGTGAGACCAGGGGTGGGGAACCTGCAGCCTTGAGGCCACATGTGGCCCTCTGGGTCCTCAAGTGCAGCCCTTTGACTGATGTGAAATTTGGATTCAGTCAGAGGGCTGCACTTGAGGACCTAGAGGGCCACATGTGGCCTCCAGGTCTAGTCCTAATGTGTATGTCTCACCTTCCCTAAATTAAAACTGTCTGCCTTATTGGAATAGCTTAATCTTCCCTATCAAAAGACGTGCAGATTAAAGGTGATGGAATTTCTTGAAGGGTTAAAGAAGATGTGTTAAAAGAAGACCTAGAGAAGCTGGAAAGTATGAAGCAGTATCAACCTCAGTTTACAGATGGACAGAAAGAGGAGTTGGCGGAAGTGCACCCTTGGATTCAAAGCCAAATGGTCCCTCGAGAAATAGACACCCATGTAAGTGTCGCTGAGTCCTGTGTGGGGAGGAATCTGAGGAGGAGGCGTGACCTCCTAGGACTGCCAGAGATGGGGAGGAGCAGGTGGAGGCTTCACACAACCAGGAGGGCCTCCATTCTTGTCTTGGGACAGGCTGTCCATGTGTGCCAGCCTGGCTACTCAGGGGGACTTTGTAAGTGAACAGGTAAGGTGAGCAGGAAAGGAAGTTCAGTTTACCATGAGAGGTTGAGGTTGGAAAGTCACCATAATTAATCGCCTTCTGTTTTCTAAAAAAAAATGGGTGGATGCACACTGTTAGGTATAGATGTGTTTGGAAATGAGTCAATCTGACCTTTTACTTTTTGGGTTCACTAGAAGTCCTCTAAATGCTTTTGACAGTAAAACTGAGTCATAAAATAGCACCATTTGTTTACATAAATATTAAATTGATTCATAGTCTTAGGTGACAGTGGAACAAGTTGGTGGGGGAGGGGTCAGCTCATTGCTGTTTGACATTCTGACCAGAATGGCTATAACCTCATCTAACAGCCCCGCTCTTTCTCTTTTCTGGAGGGCTGTGTCACGTGTGAAAGCAAACGTTTGCTGGGTGTTGGAGCTCTGCCTTATGAGAAGAGTCTGGAAGAAAACAGTTGGGTGACTGACCATGAAGATGTACCTGCACAGCCTTTTCAAGACAGAAAACTTTGATGTTTTGAACACTTGACCCTCTTCTGAAGCCTTGCATATCTTCTTGCCTTTTCAGTGACTTTGCAATTATCAGTGAATGCTTAGAGCTGTCCAGAAGTTTTCTTCCTCAATTTTAATAGACTTTTATTTTTGCAGTTAGGATGACTTTCTCAACAGAATCTTTTACTCTTAAATTTGAAATGTGTTCCCAGCATCTTGAAACATCAGTTGCATTTGGCCCCGATTGCAGCCGCACAATTCCAAAGAGGTTAGATCACAGCAGTGGATGGCAGAGCACAAAGTTAGTCTTGTCCAGGTGGGATGTTATCAGGAGGGTGACTCCAGTGAGCCTGGAGCCTTCCCTGTATTGGACCCATCCCTTCTGGCTGACCCGGGGGCTAGATGAACTCTGCCTCAAGCCCACAGAGGTGCTTCCACTCAAGCAAGACGTTTGCACTCCAATTTTGCCTTGTTCAGTAAGGAATAAAAAAGTCCAGTGAATGAACATTCGTAAGCCTTAGTAGGCAGAGATGGGCCTTTCTGTCCTCGCAGGAATTTGAACATCAGCATTTTTAGATCCTCTTGGTGTTTAGCATTCCCTGACTTTAGATGAATCTATCTGCACAGCCCCTGCTCCCTGCCCTGAGCACCAGAGTCCCCTGGGCTGTGCTCTGCCTAGAGCATTAGGGCAGCACCAGGGAAGCCAAGGGATGCAGGTTAGAGGAAAATGACGCCTAGGTCACTTTTTGCTCCTCTCTTAAATGTTGTTCCTTCTCATGCTTGCTTATTCCCTGGTGCTCCATAGAGTGATTCCTTCTCTGATTTTACATGTGTGTGACCTCCAGCAGCACAAAGAGCATGGCACCTGGAAGACACCAGGCCCTGGCCTTTAGGAGAGGAATTCATCCCCCTTAGAAGTTTTGCATTTTTACTGAGCAATTGCTATATAAAATGAGCTCTTTTTTCTCTGTGAGTAAATCAAACATGTGCCATTTAAATCTATTATTAGCAGAGAACCTTTATGTTCCACAGTGCCCTGGAACTGGATGGATGGTTTCTGAAACATGCATTCCATTTGTAAAATTACATTAACTTTTTCACATTAAAAAAAAATTTAGTCTGGGAAGTGTCCATCACCACAGGATTTCCTTGTGACAATGAACACACTTTTTTGAGCACTGTCAAATGCTCATTCCTCAGAATTTGATTTTTTTTTAAAAAGCCAATTATCTTACTCTAAGAATGGTAGAAATCTCTCCCTTTTTTACTATTTTCCTGCATCGCTTTTGTCTAAATTTTGCTAGTTTATTTGCCTTAGGACACAGTTCACTGAGAACTCTGGATGTGTATGTATGCATGTGTGCGTGTGAGAGAGAGAGATTTTGAAAGAAGTATAGCATCAGATGTAAGAGCATATACATACATATATATTTACAGCCGTTTATAAATGATCACATTTTGATAACTTCAGTGGTAGGCTAGATAGTATTTTTAGATTTTTTTTATCTCCGTGAAATTACTACTGCTGGAAGTGAGTGATGTGTTGGTTCAGTAGTGATGTGGTTGCTGCCTGCCCCCCAAGGGGGCCACACCCAATCTAAAGCTTTTGGTTGATGTTTTTATGAAATTGTTACATTCTCGCCTACGGATATTCATGTCTGAAAAAAAAGTACATATTGTTTCTTTCAATGTTTACACAAATGTTGCTGCTCCCAGCAGTTGTTTTTCTCAGATATGTTGTGAGAATTTCTTTTAAAAAAGAAAAAAAAGAATACTATGTACATGAGGTGATTCTAGAGTTAAGATGATGCTTGGTTATAAATCGCAAGGCAAATCAGAATCTGAGTTGTTTTTTTATTTTTCAGCCAAATTTTTAATTAACTGTGTGAATTTACTTGTTTTTACTGTATATGAATATCCTGACTAGGTGTCTTGGATTTTTTTTTAAAGTAAAAATAAAACCAGCAGTGAACCTGTTTTAAGACTTAAGAAAATTTCTTTCACAGACACTGAGTACATCGTTAAGCAATGAAACTTACATGGTATGATTATTTGTAAAAATTATACAAGTATTTAATCCTTTCTTAAAACATAGCTTAGGCCTTAAGGAATTGGTTTTGTGTCTTTTTGGTATCTACATAATAGCCTGTCAAGTTTATTAACTTAACCTAGTATATTTTTTAGAATTTTGCATAATGTGGTCAGTAATCTGACAGTGCCTCAATTTGAACTACTAAAAGTGAAATTCCAGAACGGGAAGAGCTTTGCCAAGTATGGCTTCCAGCTCTCCCCAGCGTTAAGATCTTTGGGGAAAGAATGACACCCAAACTAATGACTCCAAGGGAGGGATCTAGAGTCTAGAGTCAGGCCCTGATTTGTGGTGTCCTAGATGGAAATCTAGTTCCATGGCACCAAATATGAGACACAGAACTTGGGTATAGTCACTTGATTTATATAAGAAAAGCATTGGGCTCCTCAGAAAGGAGTGTTTCTGTCAATGGGGGCTGGGGAGTGGAGCCAAGATGGCAGGGTGAGGGCAATGATGCACCTGAACTCTCTCCCAAACCCCTGCAAATACCTGTGAAAAAAGACTAAACAAAATTCTAGAGCAGAGCCCACAAAAAGACAGTGAAACAAATTTCCAGCCCTGAGACACCCTGGAAGGCTGATGTGAAATGTCTGTTGCAACAGGCTGAGAGAGGAGCACAGGCCACACCAGCATACACTGGGCCCCAGCAAACATACAGCAGGCCTCAGGGAACTGAATCACTGGCAGCTGTGGGGGGCAGTTTCCAGACTTCTCAACCCACAAATGCCAAAGATAGCTTAGAAGGTCAATAGGAAAAGTCTATTGGGCTTGGGTGAGAGAGGAGTACAGTCCAGCCTTGTCCCCAGCAAACCAGGAGCAGGCCTTAGGAGTGACTGAATCAGCAGTGGTGGCACTGGCAGTAGCTGTGGCTGTGGTTACTTCCAGAGCTCTCAGCCCAAAGACAGTAAGGGGATTGAACAACTGGTCAGAAGGAGATTACAGGGGTCTCTTTGCTGGCACTGAAGCAGGACTCTGTTGCTTTGCCCATACTTGGATCTGGGCGGCAGTCCTAGGGTGAGGAGCACTGGCATAGCAGAGCTTGTGGCAGCAGTGGAGAGAGAACCCTCCTCACAGTTCCAAGGTAGAAAAGAGTACTTGTGGTTACTCACTGACCATAACACAGGTCAGGAGAAGAATAAACACCTCTCCTTAGATCATACCACCTTGGAAAAACTGAAAACTTACAGGTCTTAAGAAGTATTTCTGAAAATAGCTGCACAAAAACCCTGAAGTTTGGGATGGTACACCCTCCACACTGGAAGTAGAGGTTTACTTTAAAAAATTTTTTAAATCTCAAGTAATAGGCCAGGAAATGAGCAAACAATGGAGGAAAAACTCATATAGAAACTTACTTTGGTGACAAGGAAGATCAAAATGTATGCTCAGAAGAAGACAACAAAGTCAAAACTCCTACATTCAAAGCCTCCAAGAAAAATATAAATTGATCTCAGGCCATGAAAGATCTCTAAAAGGATTCTGAAAATCAAGTAAGAGAAGTGGAGGGAAAATTGGGAAGAGAAATGAGAGTGATGCAAGAAAATCCTGAAAAATGAGTCAACAACTTGGTAAAGGATAGACTTTTTTTAAAAACTGAAGAAAATAACACCTTAAAAAATGGACGACCAAATGGCAAAAGAGGTCCAAAGCCAGTGAGGAGAAGAATGTCTTATAAAGCAGAATTGCCTGAATGGAAAAGGAAGCCCAGAAGCTCACTGAAGAAAGCAATTCCTTAAAAACTAGAATGGAGCAAATGGAAGCTAACGACTCTATGAGAAATCAAGAAATTTATCAAACAAGACCAAAAGAATGAAAACTAGAAGATAAATGTAAAAATATCTCTTTGGAAAAATAACTGACCTAGAAAATAGATCTAGGAGAGATAATCTAAAAATTATTGCACTACTTGAAGGCCATGATCAAAAAGAAGAATCTAGACATCTTTCAAGAAATTGTCAAGGAGGGGTAGCTAGGTGGCACAGTGAATAGAGCACAGGCAGTATAGTCAGGAGGACCTGAGTTCAAATCTGGCCTCAGACACTTAACACTAGCCATGTGACCTTGGGCAAGTCACTTAACTCCAATTTCCCTGCCTTCCCTCCTCCAAAAAGCAAATCAATAAATAAAAAACAAAAAGGAGGAGAAGAAAAAGAGTAGAAGAGAAAGAAGAGGAGACAAGAAGAAGAAAAAGAGTAGAGAGTGTTTTGTAGCATTGAACATTGATATAAGCCCTGGGAAATGTGTAATTACCTGTAATTATGGGAGTTTGGGGGGCAGCATTTTCCCTAGCATCCATCCAAGCTCTTGAGTTTGAATCATTTTTCATTGCTGTAGATTTGTTCCAGAATTGTTACATACATGAGAAGAATGTTAAGATTTATCACCCCTCCATCCATCCCGTAACAGATTTATGGTGTTCATTGCCGAAATCAATATGAGTTACATATCCCAGCCTCTTGCCCATTTCAAAAGCCCATTTATCCATGGAGTTTTACTGGATACAGCTCTTGCTGGCAGCTCACACTGTCGGCTTTCCTCTGTGACCAGCATTTCATAAGATTAAGACCAGTCCCCAGTCTTGCACTATAAACCAGCAACAATGGAGTCAAGACTCCGTAGATTAAAGAAGTTTTAGGGTGCAAAGTGCTCAAGTGAACTACTATCAGGGAGATCCCTGGGCCTGAGATAGCAAGGATTTTGTTTTCATAGATTGCTGCCAGTTGAGAGTGTTCAGGTGCTTGGGACCTATGAGCTAAGGGGGAAACAGCTCTATTTCCATAATCTCCCTTCCCTCAGAACCTTTTAGCTCTCCAATCCCTAGACTTCCCAGATTTTCTGCCTTGTGTCAAAAGTGGACCTTTAATGATTTTTGTCCCAGCAAAAACTCCAATGGAAAACAAATGCAGACTTCCGTTGTGATTTTCCGTGTGTTGAGAGACCTGCTTAGCTAAGGTATCTACTTCATTTCAACCTTTGTGCTTCAGCTCTTGTAGAATCATGGGATTTTGGAGCTAAAAGGGACTAGATGGAGTCTGACCTTATCACTTTACCAATAAGGAAACTCCATTTAACCAAATTTTTCTTGGATACACTTTTATTTCATAATGGCTTTTCTCTTGCAACTGCCTGTAGCAGTTCAAAAGACCTAACTAGGACTGGTCAATTCAATTTGCTTAGTAATGTTTCATGGCTAAGAATTGTGTGCCTTTGGGAGAAGGACAACATTTACATTAACTGGTTCTTTATTGACTTAAAACTTAATTATCATCAGTTGGAGGGGGGATGACAGAACCCTTTGATATGGTGCAAAAATCTTTACTCTTCAATTTCTTATGATCCTTGGTAAAAATTTATTCCAAGTATGTTATATATATGTGTGTTTATACATATATATGTGTATGTATAAACATACAGAGAATATATCTCAAATATAGACCCTTGAATATTAGTCTTGGGTTTTGGCACCTACTATGCTATCCTTTTTTAGATTAAAATCTAATTTCCTAGTGACCTTAGCCAGAGAAAAGGATTGTCTACTTGTTACAGGGCTCCTTGCACTGAACAGGAGTGTATAGCAAAACAAGAACCTAAAAAACTCCCACCAAAAAAATCCCCAAAGGTGTCATAAATATGATTGATTGCTTTTAAGGTCTTATTCACCTTTATCACTTTATCTATCCATTTGTTGTTATTCAGTTACAGTCATGTCCGACTCTCCATGATGCCATTTTGGGGTTTTCTGGGCAGAGATACTGGTGTGATTTCCCATTTCCTTAGTTTTTACAGATGAGGAAACGAAGGCAAACAGGGTTAAGTGACTTGCCCAGTATCATGCAGCTAGTAGGTGTCTGAAGCTGAATTTGAACTCTATGAGTCTTCATGATTACAAGCCCAATGCTCTATCCACTGTGCCACCTAGCTACCCCAATTCAAGCATTAGACTGGATTTTTTCTGTTGGGATCGGTCATTCTACAGTGCCTGAGGGTCCTGGTTTGCCTGTCCTCTGGTGCTATGACCTGATTGAAGTATTTAGGGTCAATTCATAGTGCTTATTAGATGAAAATTCCCCACTCATGCTCTCTCCTCTGGTCACCTAGGCTGGGACAGTGAACATAAATAGTATTTGACATTCTCCCAGCTGGTGAATGTTCTCCAATATTGTGTGGTTAGAATCTAAGAACTGTGGGATCCTGGGTAGATTTCTGATCCTGTCTAATGGAGCCACATGTTCATTTTTGTAATCTACTCTATTTAACTCATCCACAGGAAATGTGGCTAATATATTCTTTGGCTCAAATGAGCCATATTGATACCCTTGCCATTATTAACTATGAAAAACTGGATTGTCAGTTTCCCCCTTGCCCACATTTTCTTGGCTTTTATTTTGTGTTCAAAGTTGTTCCTGTTCCTTTAAGTGAAATGCGTTTTTGAAAAACTGACAAATGGTAGAAGAGGAGAGGGGAGAGGAGAAAGCATCATAGGAAATACTTATTTTCATCACTCTATGCTGTTCAATGTGATATTTTTTCCTAAAAGGGTTGCAGCCCTTCCACACCTTGATAAACCATCTTAACAAGTTTCTGTAGCCAGTTTTCTGGAAATGAGTCTCTGGTCCTTGGATGAGAGACATATAGTACATTGCTAAACCCAAACTCTAAGCCTTTCTAACCCAGGGATCAAACCTATTAGAGCTTGAAATTTGCTAACTTAGACCTTGAGGACCCAAGGTCACCTTTACACCTCCAGGAGACATCATTATAAGTAGGATTTTAGTGGAGGGGATGCAGTATTTTATAAAGGAAATTACATGTAGACTGTATTTAAAGGAAAGATACTCACATAGTTACTTGCAAAACATAGAGGATTTATTTTTAAATAATAATGAATGTGATCTGCTTAGCTTTTTTTTAAACTATTACCTTTAAATCAAACAACTTTATTTACATTTTCCAAGAGGGTTATAAATATAATAAAGCAACAAGGGAAGAAGACTAAATCTCATTTTACACGCAATACTTCCAGAAACATTCGGAAGGGGTCCCACGTTTCTTGAATTGTTTCCTGCTTCTGGCCAGAAGATGGCTCAGGAGTGAGATTTTGGGATCTTTTCCATAAAAAACCTGAGATTAAAAAATAAGGTACATTATTAGTAAGTGACTAGGTGGTACATTGGATAGAATGCGAAATTTGGAGTCAGCAACACCTGACTTTGGACTCCTGCCCCAGATACTTACTACCTCTACAACCCAGTGCAAGTCACTTAACCTCTCTGTGGCTCAGTTGCCTTATCTGTAAAATGAAGATAATAATAGTACCTACCCTCACATGGTTATTCTGAGGATCAAATGAGTAAAAACCATGTAAAGCACTTTGAAAACCTCAAAACTCTATATAAATGCTAGCCATTATTAGTATTCAGGTAAGTCTACTTTTCCTCACAGAACTCCATTAAAACCTAAATTTTCTTTTAAAAATAGTTATTTATTTAATATTTTATTTTTCCCCAAATACACGTAAAAACAATTTTCAACATTTGTTTTTAAAATTTTGAGGTCCAAATTCTCTCCCTCCCTCCCCGGCCCCCTCATTGAGAAGGCAAGCAATTTTATATAGGTTATACATATGTAGTCATGCCAAACTTGTTTCCATATTAGTCATGTTGTAAAAGAAATCACAGACCAAAGGAAAAAAAAAGACAACCTAAATTTTCAATTGTTTGTTCAACATGCAGTTTCTTTAGAAGTAAGATTAAGAGCAATGTCCCAGTTGATAAATGGTCAAAAAACATGAACGGGATGTTTTCAAAAGAAGAAATCCAAGTTATCAATAGCCATACGAAAAAAAAAATGTTTCAAATCACTAATGCTTAGAAAAATGTAACAGAGACCAGGATCACACAGTTACTGAGTATCTGAGGCCAAATTTAAACTCAGATCACCATCTAGCTGCCCCTAGGGTAACACATTCTCTCAGTTTCCACCCACTGTATAAAAGAACTCTTCCTTTCACTTGTCCTAAACTTAACCTCCCTCGAAGGGTAGCCCCTCATTCCCATATCCATTCTATACTCTTCATGAATCCACACACCTCATTTAAATCTCATCCCTGATTTTTTTTTCCAAACAGACATTAATTTCTATTCATCTCAAGCCTAATCTTCCTCAGAAGTTACTTCATCCCTTGGTTCATTTCAGGGACCATTCTCCTGATTTTCCCCCTTTCTGTTGTTTCTTGAATTGAAGACAACGGAAGCACTGTGTGCTGGTCTCCAGGGGCCAAATTTAACTTCCTACTGAGTCACTGGTCTTAGAAGATTTCCCAAAAGTTTTGCCTCTTTGATGAATCACATTCCTCAGAATTCAAGGGCCCCATGCCTATAATTCTCCAACTTTACTTCATAATCCTCTCATATTATGACTCCTACATCCTACTTGTTACCTGCTAGTGTTCAATTTAGGGGCAGCTAAATGATACAGTAGAGAGAGTGCTGAGCCTGGAGTCAGAAGACTCATCTTCCTGAGTTCAAACCTGGCCTCAGACAGTTACTAAATGTATGACTCTGGGCAAGTCACTTAACGATTTGCCTCAGTTTCCTCTTCTGTGAAGTGGGCTGGAGAAGGAAATGGCAAACCATTGCAGTGTTTTTGACAAGAAAACCCCAGATAGGGTCCCAAAGAGTCAGCCATGACTGAACAACTCCTTGAGGGCAGGGATAGTCCTTTGCTTTTGTTTGTACCTCCCCGGGCCTTCCCCCACCCCCCAGCATTTAGCACAGTGACACACAGTAGGTGCTTAATAAATGCTTCTCAAACAGAGCCACTTACCTTTTTCCCATTTTCTCTTGGATCAAAAATGTCGGCACTAAGATCTGAAAAACAATGTATTTAGGAGATGAGTCCTCAAATGGCAGTGGATATCTTAAGCTTCTTTCTTACTGATCTCTTTTAAGAGTAAAGATAAGAGCAAAACTCAAAACACTGAAAAGGGACTAGGTAAGTGAATTATTCATTGCTGGGTCCTGAGTCTTTACCTCCTGCCTTAGATCTGGTTCCTTTCATGGGTGCTAATGCCTCCTCTTGTCACTGGTGTTACTTTTTTAGGTTCTAAACTAAGTAGCTTAGTAGAGAGTTCAAGAGACTTCTGGGCACGAAGCACTGAGTTCAAATGTTGCCTTCAACATTTACTGGTGGCATAACCCTAAGCAAGTCATTTGACCTCTGCCAGACTCAGTTTCTTCATCTGTAAAATGAGGTCAGTATTAGTATCTTCCACAGAGGGTTATCATGAGGATCATGTGAGATAATTTTTTGCAAAACTCATGGCAAATCTTAAAGCGCTGAAGACATACTAGCTATCACAGAGCACCTCCACAACTGGCATCAAAATCTGCCACTGCTGAGGAGAGCAGAACCAGGAGAACTTTGTACACAGCAATTATAGACATCGTATCTGTGATGACTGACTTGGATAGACTGGGTGGCTCCTCTCAGCAATGCAAGGTTGTAAGACAGCTCCAAAGGACTCATGATGGAAGAGACTGTCCACATCCAGAGAAAGAACTACAGAGTCTGAATGTAGGTTGAAGCAAACTACTTGCTCTCTCTCTCTTTTTCATTTTGTTGTGTTTCTTCTTCCTCGTTATTCATTGCATTGGTTATAATTCTTCTTTACAACTTGACCAATGTTTAATGTGAAGGTATTTGTAGAACCTATATCGGATTGTATGTTGCCATGGGGGGAGGGAGGGAGGAAGAGAGGGAAAGGGAGAAAATTTGGAACTCAAGGGATTGTGGAATTGAATGTTGTAAACTAAAAGTAAGTAAATAATTTTTTTTTAAAGATAAAGATTTAAAAAAAAAGAATAACAAAAAAATCTGCCACTGTCTACCTCAGTTTCCTCATCTGAAAAATGGATATCATCATCATCATCACCACCATCATCACCATCACCATCATCATCATCATTATCACCATCATCATCACCACCATCATCATCACCATCATCATCATCATCATCACCATCATTATCATCATCATCATCACTATCATCATCATCATCACTATCATCATCATCATCATCACCATCATTATCATCATCACCATCATCATCATCATCACCATCATCATCACCATCATCATCAACATCATCATCATCACCATCATCATCATCATCATCATCACCATCATCATCATCAACATCATCATCATCATCATCATCACCATCATTATCATCACCATCACCATCATCATCATCATCATTATCACCATCATCATCACCATCATCATCATCATCATCA
>CM053582.1:92071134-92092176 GCA_028627135.1 Pseudochirops cupreus
TGTTTGTGCATATATTTGTATATATAATTTATATATGTTTGTTCATATATTTGTATATATATAATTTTAATATATGTTTGTTTATATATTTGTATATATTCAACTCTGAGTTCTTTTAGGGCAGGGACTGTCTTGTGGCTCTTTTTCTGTCCCCAGTGGTTACTTAGCACAGTGCCTGATGCATAGTAGGCACTTAAATGTTTACTGAATAATGATCCCTGATGACTCCAAAGGACTCTCCCAGTGTCAGATGCTGTCCACGATGAACTCGGTGCAGAACGAACGATTTCTTCACTTTATTTTTCTTGCTTTTGTTTTTTGCACCATAGCTAATGTGGAAATGTGTTTTTCATGGCTTCATATGTGTACTGGATATTGTGTTTCCTTTCTTCTTAATGGGTAGAGGAAGGGGTAGGGAAAGGAAGGGAATTTCGAGCTGAAAATAATTTTTTTTAATTATTAAAGATATTTATTAATTGAAATGCTAGAAATTATTATTGTTACTAGTAACAATAATTTGATTGGATGCATTTAAACACATGATTCTGAAAAGGGTTCCACGGGCTCCACCAAACTGTTAAAGGGGTCCGTGACTCCAAAAAAGGTGAAGAACCCCTATCTTAGACTGTGATTCTGTGACCAACTTGTCAGAGGTCACACAATTAGCATCAGAGGTAACATCCTAATTTAGGCATCTCTTGACTCCGTGTCCCCTCTCTCCACCATAGCTCAGCACCTCCAGGAATGTGGAGGACAAGCCCACACTTTTTTGACTAGGTGAAAGAGGCCATTCTCTGACTCTTTTCTCACCTAGCCTTAATCACTAAATGGGTGCTGCCTCGGGCAAACCGAGACCTGTGAAAGATCTTGGCTTAAAAAGGCCAATGTCTCCCACTGCATCTCCAGTTGTCCTGATCTATATTTTGTCACTAGACCCAGATGGCTCTGGAGGAGAGAATGAGGCTGGTGACTTTGCACAGCCTTCCCTCACTTAAATCCAATTCACTTGTGAGTCATGGCATCACCTTCCTGATGTCACGGTCCTCTTAGAGAAGAAGGACAAACCACAACAGCCAAAATATTACTGGATTTCACTTTCTGCACTCCCTAGCCTGGGTCTCTCTCAGGACAAAATACACACATTTTCCAAACAGCTGGGCACTCATCTAAATTCACACCTTGCATCTATTAGCAATCTCAACCAATCCAACAAAAATTTAAGTGCCTACTGTGTTCCAGGTGCTCAGCGAGAAACCAGAAACACGAAGGTAAAAGGTGCTTCCAAGGAACTTATGGCCAGCTCACGGGAACTACTCAAATGGACACCTAAGGGAAGAGGGGTTCCTGTGAGATAATAGAAAACACGGCTTCACATAAGGCAGCCTGCTCAGGTAACTTAAAGAATGAGCTGATGAATTGTAGAAAACTGGGGATGGCAGCAACAATAGAAAGAGGCTAGCTGGCTGCAACGTCACACACTGTCAGGCTCATTTCAGGTTAAGGTGGTGACATTATTGCTACTGTTATTAACTATTGATAATAAATAACCAATCATTTTGATGATTATTAATCATATATACACACATATGCATGTATAGATAACATGTGTATGTATAGCTATGTGTATTTGTGTGTATATATCTGTCTGTATATATACACATACATATACACACATGTCAGTTAAGTGGCACAGTGGATAGAACGTCAGACCTGGAGTCAGAAAGACTTCTCTTCCTGAGTTCAAATCCAGCCTCAGACACAATTAACTGTGTGACCCTGGGTAAGTCACATTACCCTGTTTGCCTCAGTTTCTTCATCTATAAAATGAGCTGGAGAAGGAAATGGCCAACCAATGGCAATGCCAGGAAAAACACAAAGACGGTCATAAAGAGTCAGATATGATTGAAAAATAATTGAACAACGTGATATATTATTAATAAAAATAACACCAACAATAAACAGCTCTTCAAAGCATGACTTATAGTCTCTGTTACAGGAGGTAGGGGCGGTTGTGATGCAGTAAAGGAATGCCAACCTGGGGGATGGGTGGTGGGGTCTTTGTGTCCCCTCAGCCTGCTATGCTAGCAGTTAAAATCCTCCTAGTCTTTAACTTGAAATGTGGGCAAATTGGATTCTAGCAATACCATTGATTGGGTTAGAACCAAGGGATGTGCTGGTAAATGTTTAACTGACTCTCTGGGGGAAACAATATAAGCACACTGCCTTTTTGAGTTTAACAAGCCTTATGAACATTTTTTCCTCCATTTTCTTAAGTCTTTGTTGTTCAGTTATTTCAGTCATGTTTGATTCTTGGTGACCCAATTTGGAGTTTTCTTGGCAGAGATACTGGAGTGATCTGCCATTTCCTTCTCCAGCTCACTTTACAGATGAGGAAACTGAAGCTGAGTGAAGTGACTTATCCACAGTCACACAGCTAGGAAGTGTCTGAAGTCACATTTGAACTCACAAAGATGAGTCTTCCTAACTCCAGGCCTAGCACTCTTCACACTATGGCATCACCTAGGTACACTAAGTCTAGACAACCGATAAAACATTAAATGGAGCCCTGATGTGTAGTGTTTGCTTAGGGGTAAATGCTGACACAGAAAATGGAACAATCACTGTCACTTTCTTTAGCACATCACCGTTGTGGCTGGAACCCCAGCCTTCATGATTAAACTCAATCTGCTTGTTCAATGGGCTATCAGAATCCTACCAAGTCAAATGAACAGCATTTGTTAATTCTGTGCCGGTTCAGCGCTGGGCATACAAAGAAGAGCAAAAACCATGGTCCCTGCTGCCTTCAAGGAGCTCACCTTCAACACGTAAACAATATGGAAGCTATACAGAGATTATGAAGATGAGCCACTAGGTGGCGCCATAGTGCACATAATGGTGGGCCATTAATAATATGAGTCAGGAAGACCCGAGTTCAAACCCAGCCTGAGTCGCTTACAAGCCGAGTGACTGGTGGGCAAGTCACTTGACCTGTATTTGCCTCAGTTTCCTTATTGTTTTGAGGGTCAAAAGAAATAGCCTATATAAAGCACATTGCAATCTTAAAAATCCTACAGAAATCCTAGTTTTTAGTCAGTGACAAAAAGCAGATATTTTATCTGCACAACAGTCCACTATATAGAGAAAATAATAAATAGCAAGATAGTGACTTGTCCTAGGACTGTTTCTAGCTGAACCTCATTCAAAAAAAATGATGATGACAATGATGATGATGATGGTGGTGGTGATAACTATAGCAGGATGGTGAATTGTGAATGGTGAATGGTGAATTTATTTTTTCCAAAGTGCTTTGCATCAATTATCTCATTCAAACCTCAAAAGAATCCTGTGAAGTAGGTGCTAATATTATGTTAATTTGACAGAACTAGGGGGTCTGTGTCTATTCTCCTTGGACATATCCATAAAAGGAAGAGGCAGAAACAGGGCAGACCTAGCATTCATGAAGTTGGATCCTTCATTTTCCAATACTGAAAATAACACAGATGTAATCTGTTATCAATACTGAGCTAGCCAGATGTCAGCCAAGGAGTCTTTGGGATTTAAAGAGGAGATGGAATTCAGTCTTTCAGAGCATAACGCAAACCTCTGTCCTTTGGTCCCAGACACTGTTGAAATGAGATTGTATAGTAGAGGGTTCAAAATCCCTTGAAATGTAAGAAGGCTGACTATGTGGAGGGCGGGGCAGAGGGAGGGGTGTGGTATTTACTGATAAAATAGTCCAGAAAGGAAGCACTGTGTACAGATAGGTTAAATCGGAAAGACATTAGCAGTTTCTCAAAACATTAACAACAAAGAAATTGCTTTCTGAACAAAAGCATACTGAGGGATATTTTCTTCCAGAGGAAGAGCTGGCATTGTTTAAAAAAAAAAAGCCGATACTCTTGAGTGGCGTGTACAAAGGAACGTGGTCAGATTTACTGTTCTCCCTGGAGATTTACTGTCAATACCAAGGGGGCCATGCATAGCTCTGCTTGTATCAAAATTCAATAAAAATATTTTTTATAGGAGACAAAACAGAGTAAAGGCACCCACGGAGGTAAGGCTATGTTTTTTTTCTGTACAACTCCATCTTGCTGTGGGAAATGTACAATTTCCTCCAGAAATGCCTTAATTTCTTTCCTTGAACTGGGTCAAAATGCCTGGTTTTCTTTCTTTTGATTAACTACAAGGCTAGACGCCTGTCCATTTGTTAAAAGGCACACTGGGCAAATAACACATCCCCAAATCTGCCCTACAGGGATAAGCACCATTCCCGAAGCTTCACTTGGCTGGGTGGCTTCCCATCTGAATAAAAAGACATCCTATGAATCTCAAGAACAGGGCAGAACAGAAAGATTGTTTTTCTCTAAAGCTCTTTGTTACTGGGAATGTCCCATTAATAATTTGGGGGGGGAGGAATCCTCCCCTCCAAAATTTTGCCTTTTGCTAAAAATTATATAGCATTTTCTTTCTTAAAAAGCAATATTATACATAAAACATCCATCCAGTAAGCTCTCTATTGTACAAAAACACAGGGTGTTTTTATTTGCTTCTTCTTAAAAGCAAAATCTGCTCCTAACCCCTTTGTCCGTCCAGTGGTGAAATTAGCTGTTTATGATCCTTTGCCTTATACAATAGTGATTATAAAGGGGTGGGAAATGTTTGCTAGTTAACTTCTGTTAAGAAAAGAAAAAAAGCTTGGTTTTCCCCCAAATTTGTGACTTCTTAGCTTTTTGACAATAAAATGGTGAATTTTTAAAAAGTGAAATACTGAACCTTAAAAATATGAACCTCGTCACAACCCAAGTCACTTCCCTGGAGTCCAATATTCTTTAGTACCTTGAAAGATTTGCAATTCCACAATCACTGACACAGATCACAACTCTTCTAAACCTGTCCATTTCGTGCAATCTTATCCATGTTTTCCCATAAATCTTCCAAAGGGTTAAATAAAGATTACTTCCCTCCAAACCTAATGCCACCATAAAAGGGGGGAGGGGAAGGATAAGCATGTACATAGCACCTACTATGTGCCAGGCATTGTACTATTATTATCCCTTTTTTTGCAATTGAGAAAATTACGGTTAGGTGACTTGCCCAGGGTCACACAGTTTGCAAATGTCTGAGGCTGAATTTGAACTCAGGTCCTTCTCCAGATCCATTGGTCTCTCTAGCCACTGTGCTACCAGTTGACTCAAAGCCAGACATGACCTGGTTGGCCTCACAGCTGTCAGCCCTGTTCTGTGACAATACCATTATAAAGGGTTCCACTGTAATTTCTTGAAAAGGACCATCTGTAATTGAAGTCATAGGAGTAATAAAAATAAAACTGGGGACTGACTTTTCAAGCTAGACAACCAAGGAGTCTCCAGACACTTGACAAAGCTGTCTACAAATGACAATCTGGTTTCTTGATTCAGAGGGAGCAGAGACTCTTGGAGGTGGATTTACAGACAGGGAAACTGAGGCTCAGAGTGGTGAGGTGACTGCTGGTTAATGTAAGAGTAAAAACCAGAACCCGGATCTCTGGAGTTCTCCACGGCACACAGTAGGTGCTTAATAAAGTTTACTGATCCATTTTCTACTATATTTTGCTTTAAGTAGCATTCCTTCATCCTTGAATACCCCATTTTACACTACATCATAAATCGAGGACTGGAAAGGATTTTCTGATACAACAGTTTTATTTTATTGGATGGACATTTTACCTGAAGGACAGAGACTCAGTGACTTGACCAAGATCACACAGGTTGCAATAGGGCGAAGCCAGGATCCAAATCCCAGCTCCTCTGGGTTCCAAGTCTTTCCACTGTACGAAGGGGTTGTGGTTGCTTCTAAGGGGTTCCAGCTTAGGGGTACGCTGCAATACTAAGCCGACTTGAGAGGCAGCCTGGTACAGGGTAAAGCCTGCTGGACCTGGATTCAAATTCTACCTGCCATTTATTTGCTTTGTGCTCCTGGGCAAGTCACTTCAAGGCAATCTCTTTGAGCCTCAGTTTCCTCATCAGTAAAATAAGGGGGTTGGGACGGAGGGCCTCTGAGGTCCCTTCCGTCTCTAAATCCTTGATAGAAAGCGCTGTTTCATCTTTGTCTTTTTATCCGCCAGGGCTTGGCTGGCAGAAGCTGCTGGTGGAGTGAGTAAGCCTCAGATCCACGCTGGGAAGGGGAGGGGCCGGGCAGCAGGTATTTCCACCGCTAAGGGGAAGTCTAGGCTACCTGATGGCCCTGAGCGACACACCCTGGCCCCGGGAGGGTTAGAGCTAGGGCTGGAGACTGGGGACCTGGGCTCAGTAGAGTAATGACCCAGGGGGCGCGATGCCAGAAGAAGAAATAGAGGGGACCTTTGGAAAGGGGCGGAGGTGGAAGGGACAAAGGCTGGGGCGCCAGAGGCACCCGATCAGGCATCCACCTAGGAGAGGGGGACCCCCAAGCCCAGCAATCTGCCCCGGGAGCCCCTTCCTCGGGAGATGCCCTGCACAAAGCTGGTCTGTTTAGCATCCTCTTCAGCCCTCCCCGCCCACCTGGATAGCGCTTCACCTGGGTCCTTTCCCTCCCGTCCAAGCGACCCCGCCCCTCGGGCAGGCTAGGGTGTCCCGAACTGGCCTTACCCTCCTGCACCCCGGGCAGCCGGGCCCGGTCAACGTGCAGCCCGCTCATCCTGGGGTCACAGCTGTCCCCGCTGCCGCTGCTGCTGCCGCTGCGCGCTCCTTTCCCGAGCTCCAGCTCCAGCTCCAGCCACCGCGCGCCTGCCGGTGCCTTCCTGTCCGCCTTCCTGCCTGTCTGCGTGCCAGAGAGATGGGGGAGTCGGAGAGGTAGCGAGCGAGCAGGCCGCGGAGGCTGCGGGGTCCGGCTCCAGCCTCAGCTCCGCCCGCCGAGCTGCTCCCCCGGGCCACAAAGAGGTTCCCACGCCCCGCCCTCTGCAGTGCTCCCCGGTGGTCCAGTAGCCGCGGGAACTCTGGTCCTCCGGCCGTGCCCCCTCCTTTGAGACCCCCGCCTTGTCCCCCCCCCCCTACCCAGCCCAACAGACTAACCCGGCTGCCAGTCCCCTAGACACCCCTGGGATCCCAACGTTTGGCCGCACCTCCTTGCCACCCACCCCCAATGCACTGGTGGCTGCTGAGAATTTTCCTCTCGAAATAGAGAGAAAGGGCTTGGGCACTAAAGGCCTTAGCGGTGTCAGCCGCCCTCCTGCTGTTTCTCAGGCCCATTGGGACTTTCCATCCGACAGAGAGCAAGGGGACTAGAGAAAATGCATTTATGTTGACAAGCAACACACCCAACCTGGTGTTTCTGGGCAACTGCTTTCTCGGGGGAGAGAAGGCAGCGAATAGGGAAGAAAGGGGCAGGAGGGGCTTGACTGGGGAGAACGGGAAAGATCTCCATTGTCACTTCGTTTTCTAGAAAACTTCTAAAATATAATGTTTTTTTTAAAAATCATGCCTCCCAGCCTTCACCCACCAAACCTCCCAGGGTAAAGATTCCCCAGTTCTTCCAACTATTCCTAGCATGGCCTTTATAGTTGTTCAGTCGTGTCTGACTCTTCCTGACCCCATTTGGAGGTTTCTTGGCAAAGATACTGGAGTGGTTTGTCATTTCCTTCTTCAGCTCATTTTACAGAGGAGGAAACTGAGGCAAACAGGGTGAAGTGACTTCTCCAGAGTCACACAGCTAGTGTCTGAGGTCAGATTTAAACTCAGGTCTTCCTGACTCCAGGTCTAACGCTCACCTAGTTGCCCCTAAGAAAGTCTAACCCCCTCATTTTACAAGTGACTAAACTAAAGTAAGAGGAGCGTATTTCTCACTCCACAGTCCCAATTAAAAACAAGATCTGAAAAAAATGAAAAATGAGAAAGTAGATATGTATCACCCTGAAAAGGAGGTCTTTGATTTTTTTTAAACAAATAAAGCCTAGTCATTCACAAGCCCTATCCATCCTTCAGCTGTTTCTCCAATCAAACAACACAGACAACAACAAATCCTCAGGCTTGTAAAGCTTTAATGTAGGTAAGCTCCCCTTACTAGTTACTTCCTAATTTGCATCAGTCCAAAGAACTGGGAGCCCTTTGATCCAGCCAGTCAGGCATGTGCGGATCTGGTTTTACATAAGGCTGCAGGGTCACAATTAAATTATTTCTCTGACCTTTGCAGTGAGAACATTATTTCCTGGTTAAAAAAAAAAATCCCATAGAGATAAAAGCAAAATGCTGACTGTTAATGAGTAGTGGGTAATACAAAAATTAATCTGCATGACCATGGCTTGTTTTACTTTCACATAATTAAAAATAATCAGTTGATAAACATTTATTAAATGCCTGCTCTGTGCCAGTGAAGATACAAAGAAAGGCAAAGGAGAGTCTCTGTTCTCAAGGAGCTCATGGAGGAGACAGAGCAAACAGCTGTGTACAAACAGCTGTATAGAAGATAAATTGCAGAGAAGCTACAGAAGGAAGGAATGAGAATGAAAGGAAGACTTCCTGTAAGAGGTGGGATTTTTAGCTAGGACTTGAAGGAAGCCAGAGAAGCCAGGAGGAGAAAGGAGATGAGGAGGGAGAGCATTCTGGGGATGGGGGACAGCCAGAGATAATGGCCAGAGTCAGGAGGTTGAGGATCTAGTTGGAGGAACAGCTAATAGGCTGGTGTCCTTGGATCTCAGAGTCCAAGAGAGGGAGAGTGGGAAGACTGAAAACGTAGGAGCGGCCAGGTTATGAAGGGCTTTTAATCCAAACACAGTGTTTGATTTTTGATTCTAGAGATGATAAGGAGTCACTAGAGTTTATTAAATAGGGCAGGTGATAGTATGACAGATAACTGAGTGGGAGAGACTTGTGGCAGGCAGCCCAACCAGCAGACTGTCTCGATAGTCCACGGATGAGGCAATGAGGGGCCACACCAGAGGGATGGCCGTGTCAGGGAAAAGAAGGGGGTATATTGGTGAGATGTTGCAAAGGGGAAATTGATAGGCTTTGACAACAGATTGGGGCAGCACTTGGGCCTGAGTTCAAACGCTGTCTCAGACACTTATTAGCTGTATGACCCTGGAAAAGTCACTTAAATCTCTTTGCCTCAATTTCCTCAATTGTAAAATAAGAATCACAGGGTTGTTGTGAAAAATCAAATGAGATAATATTTATAAAGCACGTGGTGCAACCAAAATTAGGAGAGAAGCAGAAAACTGGGAATACATTTTTATAGCCAGTGTCTCTGATAAAAGCATCATTTCCAAAATATATAAAGAACAGAGTCAAATTTATAAGAATATAAGTCATTCCTCAATTGATAATTGGTCAAAGGATATGAACAGTCAGTTTTCAGAGGAAGAAATTAAAACTATCTATAGTCATATGAAAAAAATGCTCTAAATCACTACTGACTAGAGAAATGCAAATCTAAACAACTCTGAGTTACCACATCACACCGATCAAATTGGCTAACATGACAAAACAGGAAAATGATAAATGCTGGAGATGTGGAAAAATTGGAACACTAATGTATTGTTGGTGGAGTTGTGAACTGATCCAACCCTTCTGGAGAATAATTTGGAACAATGCCCAAAGGGCTATAAAAATGTGCATACCCTTTGAACCAGCAATAGTACTTCTGGGTCTGTATCCCAAACAGAGCATACAAATGGGAAAAGGAACCACATGTACAAAAATAATTATAGCAGCTCTTTTTGTGGTGTCAAAGAATTGGAAACTGAAGGGATGTCCATCAGTTATGAAATGACTGAACAAGTTGTGGTGTATGAATGTAATGGAATACTATTGTGCTATAAGAAATGATGAGCAGGTGGACTCCAGAAAAACCTGGGAAGACTTATATGAACTGATGTTGAGTGAAGTGAGCAGAACCAGGAGAACATTGTACACAATAACAGCTATGTTGTGTGATGACTAACTTTGATAGACTTATTTCTTCTTAGCAACGCAAAGATCTAAGACAATTCCAAAAGACTCATGATGGAAAATGCTTTTAATATACAGAAAAAGAACTACGGATTCTGAATACAGTTCGAAGCATATTATTTGCTGTCTTTTTTTTTTTGCTTCTTTTTTCTTGTGGTTTCTCCCATTGGTTCTAATTCTTTTTCACATCATGACTAATGTAAAAATAGATTTAATATGAATATATATGTAGATCCTATATCAAATTACATGCTATCTTGGGGTAGGGGAGGGGAGAGATGGGGAGAACATTTGGAACTCAAAATCTTATGGAAGTGAATGTTGAAAACTAAAAATAAATAAATTTTTAAAAATTTAAAAAATAAAAATGAAGTGAGAATTCACAATATTTGAAGAGGAAATAAACAGAAATTATTTTGTCCAATTATATGCTAACAAACTGATAATTTAGAAGATATATATGAATATACTTAGAAAAATATGAAATATCCAGGTTAATAAAAGAAGAAATAGATTATTTCAGTAGATTAATGTTAGAAAAAGAAATTGAAAAACCATAAATAAATTCCCAAAGGAGGAGGGGTGAAACAAGGACCAGATAGATTTCTTTCCATTTTAAATATTTTAGCTTTTTTCGATTACATGTAAAAATGTTTACTATATATTTTTAAATTTTGAGTCCAAATTCTCTCCCTCCCTCTTTCCCCTTTCCCCTAATTGAGAAGGCAAGCAATTTGATATAGGTTATACATGTGCAGTCATGAAAACATATTTACATATTTGTCATATTGTAAAAAGGAAACATAGACAAAAAAAACCCAACCTAGTCCATGAAAAATAAAGTTAAAAAGAGAATGCTTTGGTCTGCATTCAGACTCCATCAGTTCTTTCTCTGGAGGTGAATTGCATTTTTTGTCAAGAAATATATAATTGTCTTGGATCTTTGTATTACTGAGAATAAGTCATTCACAGATGATCATCATACTATATTGCTGTTACTATGTACAATGTTCTCCTGGCTCTGCTCACTTCACTTTACATCAGTTCATGTAAGTCTTTCCAAGTTTTTCTGAGAGCATACTGTTTGGGATTTCTTATAACATAATAGTATTTCATCACAGTCATATACCACAACTTGTTCAGCCATTCTCCAATTGATAGACATCCTCTTGATCTCCAATTCTTTGCCACTACTGAAAGACCTGCTATAAAATTTTTGTACATATAAGTCCTTTTTTCTTTCTCTTTTCTAAATCTCTTTGGGATAAAGACCTGGTAGTGGTGGGTCAAAGCTCGGTCAAATTGCATGGTTTTAAACCCTTTTGGACATTTTTCCAAATTGTTCTCCGGAATGGTTGGATCAGTTCACAACTCCACCAACAGTGAATTAGTAGGACCAGATAGATTTAAAAGTGAATTCTATCAAGCATTTAATAAGCAATTGCTTATTCCAATATTACACAGACTATTTGCAGGATAGCAAAGGAAAGCACCATTTTAATCCCTTTCAATGATACAAATATGGTCTTGATACCTAAACAAGACAGTCAAAGCAGAGAAGAAAAAGTTTAGAACGATATTCCCAATAAACATTGATGTGAACAATTTAAGTAAAATATGAATATGCTGCAACAGCACGTTAGAAAGATTATATATTACAATCAAATTGCATTTATACCCAGAATGTAGGTTTGGTTCTACAAAATGAAGATTTTAAATATAATAAATCATGTAATAGAAACACATATAAATATGTTTAATATATCATACATTATGCATATTTAATGTATAAATATATAAAATCGTGTATGTGTGTGTGTAAATAACAAAAACCACAGAATTATATCAAAAGATGCTGAAAAGGTTTTTGACAAAATCCAACAACAATATAAAATGTGAACTATGCCCAGGCATTGGGCCAAGCACTGAGGATACAAAGTTTGTTTTAATGGGGCAGGCAACATGTAAACAACTATGTCCAAACAAGATGTATATAGGATAAATTGGAGGTAACCCAGAGAGTAAAGGCACTAAGATTAGAGAAGACTGAAAAAACTTCCTGTAGAATATAAGATTTTAGCTGAGACTTGAAGGAAGCCAAGGAAACCAGAAGAGGCAGGGGAAATGAGGGAAGAAAATTACAAGTCACAAAGAGTCAATCCCCCCAACTAACTAAGACAATGAATAATTTCAGTGAAGTTGCAGAATATAAAATAAAATCACTTAAATCACCAGTATTCTTGTATGTTATCAAAAAAACCCAGCAGAAAGAGCTAGAAAGAGAAAATGACTACAAGAGACATAAAATATTTGGGAATGTTATCTATCAAGATACATCAAGGAATAATATGCATCCAATGATAAAGCACTCCTTTGCAAAAAATAAAGACAAACCTAAATAATTGGAAAAATAGTAGTGGCTCCTGGGCACATCAAGGCAATTTGATAAAAATTACAATACTGCCTAAATTAGTTTATTTACCACCCAACCAATCAAACTACCAAGGTATTTTTTATAGAGCTAGAAAAAATAATAATAAAATTCACATGGAGGCCAAGAATCTCAAGAGTAATAGTGGAAATAGTGGCAAAGACTAAGTCTATCAATACCAGATCTCAAACTATACCTCAAAGTAGCCATTATTAAAAGTATTTGGTTAAAAATAGAGAAGTCCATCAGTCACAACTCCCATTTTCTTTAGCCAATTGTCCCCACTACCACCCCATCTCTCTTTAATCTCATTTCTTCATATTTACTGGCTCCTTCCCTGCTACATAACCAAACATAACCAAGTCTTCCCCATTTTTAAAGAATCCAGCTACAAAATCCAATTTTTGTCTTCCCTTTCTTAGCCAAACTCCTTGAGGGGAAAAAAAAACTGTCCACACTCACTTGTTCCACTTTTTCTCCTCTCATTCTTTTCATAGACCCCCTGCAATCTGGCTTTTGGCTTCACCTCTCTGTTGCTACAGCTCTCTTCAAAGATAATCAAAAATCTCTTGATTTGGCCATTTAAATGGCTTCTTATCAATTCTCATTCGTCCTGACTCTGTTGACCATCCCTCTTCCTTACTACTCTTTACTCTCAGGATTTTTGTAACACTGCTTTCTCCTAACTCTCCTCCTACCTGTCTGACTGCTCCTTTGCTCATTCAACATCTCACTAACTGTGTGTGTGCCCCAAGGCTATGTCCCTGGACCCTCTTCTTTCTCGGTATTCTCTAACTTGGTGACCTTATCACTTCTTATGGATTTCATTACTATCTCTATGCTGAGATATCACATATAATATGAGTGCAACTGAGTCCCAAAGTCCAATGGAATGGGAATTTCTCCTCATTAGTGGAGATCAATGCCTTGAGCCTACATAAGGGAATGGGTGGCATTGGTGAGAGTGGGAGAGGAGAGTTCCAGGTTCTTCCAGTCTTTTCAGTTTCTTCACACTCTGACTTCCAGTTTTGAGAGAGAAGGCGGATGATTACCTACTCCACTTCAGGTTGCTGAAGGGAAAATAAAACTCTGGGAAGAAGCCAGCATGAGAAGAGCTGGCTGTCTATATCATGTCCCTATCTCTCACTTGCCCTACTAGAGACTCGGGGAAGTTTTCCCTCTCTTGGTTGAGTTGAATTACCTTGGTCCCAATGGGAAAGCGCCTTCTCTCTGTATTATCTTTTAAAAACTTATCGTATTTTTTATTTATTATTTTTTGTTTCTTCTTCTTCTTCTTCTTCTTCTTCTCTTCTTCTCCTTCTTCTTCTGTTTTCCTTTGTATGCTTTCTCTGATTTTTATTTTGCTATCAACTTGGTTAAATGGATGTCTTTGCTAATGATTGTACATGTTCATCACGGAACTGTATTTGGGGAGAAGAAGTCAAGTCTTGGATATAATGCCTGGGTCCTGCTTCTCTCATTAATGAATAGGGATCAGAAGTTCAGCCTGAACTTGAAAACCATACCCACTATCTGAATAATATTTGAGGGAGAGGATAAATATAATTCTAGTCTGGTATCACCTCCCTTTGAGGAAAGCAGAGTGGCCAAGTTTCTGGCCCCAACCTCCTGCTTCCTTCCCCTCCTGGAAGGAACTAAAACCTCCCTTGGAGAAGAGTGGAAGGAAGAGGCTGGAGATGTTTATTCTGTCTCCCTTTGAGTCACACAATGACACCCTCATACTACATGTGAAGCACACAATGTTCCCATACATACATGAGTACACACATGTTTATATGTGTTTATACATGTATTTATACATACATATTTATTTATATTTACGTGTGTGTAGGTTTGTGTATAGCTTGATTCTCTCTCTACAGGTACATTATCTGCCTCTTGGATATTTTGAACTGGATGCCCTGTAGACATCTTTTAAACTCAACATAGCCAAAACAGCACTCTGTTTCCAATCCTCATGTTTTCTGAATTTCCTTATTACTTCTAAGGTCCCTTTCAGTTACCCAGGTTAACAACCTCGACATTATCCTTGGTTTCCCCATATCACCCACTACATATACCCATAGAGTGGCCAAGTCACCATTTTCTATCCACCACACCACCTAGCTGCATAAGCAGGGTTTCTGTTCTAACAATACTACCATGTTACACAGAATGGCTATGTGAGGTGTTCAGGGAGGATTAGCACCTCTGATCCGAGGGCTTGGGGAGCCCTGTTCAGGACTATTCATCCACCTTTGGCTCCAAGAAACCATAGCACGCACAATGGCCACAGCCTGGTAAAACCATCTCCGCACATGGTTCTGTCAATTTCTTAAGAAAGTCAGATTTTTCTACATAGGCCTGTGAATGTCCATAGGTGGCTTTTCCTGAACTTGGAAGAATCATTTTCCTAACAGTCCTATTTTCATTTCTGCCATCTGGAAGGTCATTTCTGTTAAGAAGATTGATCTGTGAAGGAAATGACGGCCAGAGCTTGGATCTCATTCGTGCCAGGATGAGTCACACAGAGAAGGAATGATGCCCATGGCAAGTGGGCGAGAAGGGTAAACGACGGATGTCTCAACAGTTAATTGATTGGGTTCATCAGGAATTGCTTTGAAGGAGATTTGAGGAAGCAATTTCATCTGAATAATTAGGAATGGGGGCTCAGTTATTGATGTCATTATTTCAGCTGGGAATGAGAAGCTGGAACCCCAATATGAACTTTGATTTTTATCTACTACACCCTAAAACCTCTTAGAAAGAGAAGGAGGGGATCACAGAATCATGGACCTAGACAGAGACTATCTTGTCCAAGGTCCTAAAGTTAGAAGGAAGTGAGCTGACCTAGCTAAGTCATACCTTAGCTTGAATAGTAGAAAGTGCCAGAGGTAAGATCTGAACCCAGGGTCTCTGACTTCAGAACCATTGCTCTTTCTACTGTACTTTGGTGCCTTTGAGGCTCTCACCTTCCAGAGGAAAAAGCTTAGGCCCAAAGAGGGAAGGTGACCTGCCCAAGGTCACATAGGTAGGTAGTAAGTAATAGACTCAGGATGCAAACAGAGTTCCTCTGATTTCAAATCCAAGGCTCTTCCTCTCCTATTGTGTTAATAAACTTAAAAGGAGTTTAAGTTAAGTTAAGGAGCCTGAGTGACCCTGGCTGAATGTAAGCTGCTTGAGGGCAGGGGATGTTTCATTTTTGTCTTTGTCTTTGCATATCCTACTTCAGATGCTGGTCAAGTCACTTAATCTCTAAGCCTCAGTTTCTTCATCTGGGAAATGGGTACAAAAGTACCTACCTCAGAGGGTTGTGAGGATAAAATGAGATACTGTATGGAAAGGTGTCTGCAGGCCTAAAAACAGTATCTGTGTGTATATACATATATAAAAATGTTAGCTATTATTATTATCACCCCCAGTACCTGGCACAGAGCAGGCTCTTTATGAATATTTGTTAATAGTCTACCAATCGACTGTTGAATTTTTACTCTCAAGGTCCCTACCACACAAAAGCAACAATAATGTAAATGACAAGAACATTAGAAGCAAAGCTAAATACTGTCTAATTATAATGTCCAGTAGTGGCCCTGAAGGAGAGATAAGAAAATGCAGGTGGGAGACTATGGGTACAGAATGTTGCATACTTTGTCCTACTATGGCCAACATGTGAATTAGTTTTGTGAGAAGGGAAGGCTCACTGGGTGGTGGTAGGGGGCTAGTATATTCAGAAATGATTGTAAGGTAAATAAAGCTGGTCAATAACCATTTATTAAACATATACTATGTGCTGGAGATAAAAAGACAAAAAATTTGATCCCTGCCCTCGGGGAGCTGCTGTCCTGATGGGGCAGAAAGCATGCATGTGACTCTGCACATACGTGCAGAATAATTATATACATGTAAGAGACATGCAGTATGTGGCTGGAAGGTGTTGTTTTGTACTTCGTTTCAATGAGGACCAATCACAGCACTGGTGATGTCTTGACTTTTGTATGAGTTGGATTTAAGTGAGGCAGAGCCGCACAGAGTCACCAGTTTTCCTGCGTAATCACAGTCCGGTGGCAAGACAAAAGTCAGGACAACTGGCGTTAGCCTGGAATACAGTGGATGACCTTGGCTTATTTGATGTCTAACCAAGCTCTAAGAGCTCCACAGTGTCTACTTAAGC
Organism: Pseudochirops cupreus; assembly: GCA_028627135.1. NCBI lineage: Eukaryota > Metazoa > Chordata > Mammalia > Diprotodontia > Pseudocheiridae > Pseudochirops > Pseudochirops cupreus. The sequence continues at coordinate 92,087,639 of CM053582.1, forward strand.
TGCCCTCATGGCCATTAGAACAAATTATTCTTATCTACCATTCTCACAGGGGAAAGTCTTCATATGCTTGGGATACACCCCCCCGTGACTCCCTGACAGGTCTGAGACCCCTGCCTGGGTTACCTTCAACCTGGCTTAGCCTGTCTGCTGAGATAGTTGCCAGAATGTGGCTGTTGTTTGTGGTATGGCTTCTTGGAGCTACAGGAGAGAGCTGGGTGACAACTAGACACCAAATGTAGATGAGTGGCCCTGAAAAGGCCCTCACACCAGACGTGCTAGGCCTCCCTGAGCACCCATACACCCCACATGAAAGATAATCTCAGGGAGAAGGCACTAAGGGCATTGGGCAGGAAAGGCCTCCAGTGCAAGCTGGGAATCTTGAGAGGAGCCAAGGAAGTCAGGGTGGAGGTCAGGAGAGATAACATGGCAGGGGATGGCCAGAGCACAAGTACAGAGATGGAAGACAGAGTATTGTGTCCAAGGAACAGCATTAAGGCCAGGGTGGCTGAATTGTAGTGTGTGAAGGGGAATAGAATGTAAGAAAACTTGAGGGTTAGGAAGCTTGAGAAGGGATTTAAATCCCAGCTTGAGTATTTTATATTTCATCCTGGAGGTAATAGGGAATTTATTTAGTGAATTGGGTGGCGTGGGGTGGTCACATCTACACCTCAAGAAAATCGCTTTGAATAGAGAATGGACGAGAGTGAAGAGAAACTTGAGGCAGGAAGACCAACCAGCAGATTATTGGAATGATTCTGGTATGAGGAGATGACAGCCTAGACTAGGGAGGTGGAGGTGAGGGGGCATACACAAGACCTGATGTGAGGGAAGAGACAAGATCTGACCACAAGGGAGCTGAGGAAGATACTGAGGTTATTAATTAAAAATGTTAATTTAAAAAGTCAAGTCCTGTCCAGCTCTAACAGTTTATGAATCTCAAAGTAATAATCAATTCCAATGGAGAAAGAGACCTTGCATGAGATTCATTGCTTGACTCAGAGTATTTTCACTGCTTGTTCCCTCTGCCTGAAACTCTCTCCCTCCTCATCTTTTGCTTCCTGGCTTACCTGACTTTCTTCAAGTACCATCTAAAATCCTGTGTGACCCGGGGCAAGTCACTTTACCCCTTTTGCCTCAGTTTCCTAATCTGTAAAACGAGCCACAGAAGGAAATGGTAAACCATTACAATATCTTTGCCAAGAAAACCCCAAATGGGGCCATAAAGAGTCAGACATGACTAAAAACCAACTGAACAACATCAAAATCCAATCTTCTACCAGAAAGAAGCATTTACCGCGTTCTTTTTCATTCCGTCTTCCCTCTATTCATTATCTCCAATTTATCCTGTCTGTCTTGCCTGTATGTTATCTCCCTCACTAGACCGGGAGTCCCTTGAGGACAGGGGCTGTCTTTTGCCTTTTTTTGTATCCCAAAGGCTTAGCACAGTTCCAGACATATAGTAGTTAGTTAGTTGGTGGTGGTTGTCCTTCTTTCTGGAATAGGACCAAAATGACAACTCTAGGTTGGAGTCAAGGTACAGTAGGTTCTGCTGTGGCTGATCAGACCAACGCGAGCCTGGAAGGCTCTACCATGGGCCGGGCACAAATAGCCCATAGGAACATTTGGAGTGGAGACGTCTCTAAATTCGTGCATCTCATGCGTCTTTTGAGCCACTGCAATTCTGCTTTGCTCCTAGAGCACAGTGTCTTCTTTGATGCTGACACACTATGCTGAGTGGTTCTTTGCCAGCGTCTCCCATGTCACAAATTGACTCCCGAAAGAGTAGGTGTTTAGGAAATAGATATTGACTGACTGACTGAATTTTCCAGTAGGATCCCCATTTGTCTGACAAGATATACCCAATCTGCTCTGTCTAAGTGGGGAGCTCTGATAGGAGACCCCAAGTCCCACTAGTAACAGGATGTCTCAATTTCCCTGTCTTTGGCTTCCCCAGGTCACTCTTTCATCTTGCTGAACTCAATTAAGGCTCTGCTTGTGAATTTCTAGTGTGCTGGGCCAGGTGGACATGCCTCTGGTGGAAAAGACAAACCCACAATACATGTGCTCACCAAGTAGGGTATCTTCAAAGGAAACTTTTCCCAGAAATCGGGAAAGGGAATAAAAATGTCTATAGAACCTATTATGTGCTAGACACTGTGCTAAGCAGTATCTCATTTGATCCTTACAATAATCCTGCATGGTAGGGGCTATTATTATCCCTATTTTACAGTTGAAAAAATTGAAGCTGACAGAGGTTAAGTGACTTTCCCAGGGTCACACAATTAGCCAGTGTCTGAGGCTGGATTTGAACTCAGGTCTTCCCAATTCAAGGCTCAATCTCTTCTCTAGCTGCTTCCTAAATGAACTTCACCTCAGAAATGCTGAAATTCTCAGTCAAAACTGTGCTAGCGGTTGTAATCTGGTGGAAACTTGGAATCACAAGGAACAAAGAGGTTAATGTTTCATGTTCCACTTTTGTCCATGTATCCCCAGGACCTGACACACAGATGACATACAGATGTGTGCTTGTTGAGTGGTTGAATGATGTGTCCCCATAGTTGTCAGCCCACAAGGGAATGTATTTGTGCAGTATGTGCATACACATCCCCATGCCTTCTTCTTTTTTTGCTTTTTAGAGGACGGAAGGCAGGACAATTGGGGTTAAATGACTTGCCCAAGGTCACACGGCTAGTAAGTGTTAACTATCCGAGTTCATATTTGAACTCAGGTCCTCCTGACTCCAGGGCAGGTACTCTATTCACTGCACCACCCAACTGCCCCATCCCCATGCCTTCTTTATCCTGCTAAGATGCAGCTGGGCACAGCAAGAAGAGAACAGGTTTTAAAACCTTTTGATCTGGGTCCCAGGGACCTTGACCTGGGCAAGGTTGACCTTTGGGACCCTCCACGACTCTCCCTTTCTTTTTTTTTTGTTGCTATTTTATTTAGGGAGTATTTAATTTTTTAAAAATAACTTTTGTTTATTTTTAGTTTACATCATTCATTTCCACGAGATTTTGAGTTACAAATTTTCTTCCAGTCTTTCCCCTACCCCAAAATAGCCATCCCACTGTATGCCCCTCCCCCATTCTGCTCTCTCCTATGTCCTCCCCCATCACCCCCCATGACTTTCCAGTAGGGCAAGATGGATCTCCCTACATCAGTGCCTATATATCTTATTTCTCAGTTGCATATACATAATAATAATAATACTATATATAAAATATATTTGTAAACATTAGATTTTAAAGCTTTAAATTCTAGATTCTTTCCCTTCCTCCCTCACCCCCCACCCCCACTGAGAAGAAAAGCAATTCAATAGAGGACATATATGTGTAGTTACACAAAACATCTCCATAATAAACATGTTGTGAAAGACTATATTTCCCCTCCATCCTATCCTGCCCTGCCTTGTTCTATTCTCTACTTTGTCCCTGTCCCTTTACAAAAGTATGTGCTTCTAACAATCCTCCCCTGCAACTTGCCCTCCCCTCCATCATTCCCCCTCTCATCCCCTTCCCCCCTACTCTCCTGTAGGGCAAGATACCCAATTTAGAGTGTCATTCCCTCCCTAAGCCAAATTCAATGAGAGTAAGGTTGAACCATTCTCTTTTGCCTTCCTGTTCTTCCCCTCCATTGTAACAGTTATCCCTTGCCTCTTCTATATGAGATAATTAACCCCTTTCTGTCTCTCCCTGTCTCCTCTCATTCTATTCCTCTCCCACCTCTCAATTTCATCTTTTAAATATCATCTTTTCCTAGTCAATTGATTCTGTGCCCTCTATGTATACCTGTACACATATATACACACACTCACATATGTATTCATACAAATATATACCCTTCTACATAGACATATGTGTATGTATACATATATATACATTTATATTCCCTTCAACTCTCCTCATATTGAGAAAAGTTTCATAAGTTACAATTATCGTTTTTCCATGTAGGTATGTAAATAGTTCAACTTTGATAAATTTCTTATGATTTCTTTTTCTTGTTTACCTTCTCATGCTTCTTTGACATTTGGATGTCAAAGTTTCTATTCAGCTCTGGTTTTTTCATCAAAGATGCTTGAAAGTCCTCTACCTCATTGAATGACCATGTTTTCCCCTGCAATATTATACTCAATTTTGCGGGGTAGGGGATTCTTGATTTTAATCCTAGCTCCTTTGATCTCCAGAATATCATATTCCAGGCCCTTTGATCCCTTAATGCAGAAGCTGCTAGATCCTGATTGTGTTATCCTAATTGTGTTTCCACAATATTCGAACTGTTTCTTCTTGGCAGCTTGTAATATTTTCTCCTTGATCTGGAAACTTTGGAATCTGGCTATGACATTCCTGGGAGTTTTCTTCTTGGGATCTTTTTCAAGAGGTGATTTGTGAATTCTTTCAATTTCTTTTCTGCCCTCTGGTTCTAAGATATCAGGGCAATTTTCCTTGAGAATTTCTTGAAGGATGATTTCTAAGTTCTTTTTTTTGATCATGGCTTTCAGGTAGTCAAATAATTTTTTAAATTGTCTCTCTTGGATC
>CM053582.1:92092276-92103984 GCA_028627135.1 Pseudochirops cupreus
TTGCCTTCTATTTTTTTCATTTGTTTGGATCTGTTTAATAGTATCTTGATTTCTCATAAAGCCATTAGCTTCCATTTGCTCCACTCTAATTCTGAAGGAATTATTCTCTTCAGAAAGCTTTTGAGATTCTTTTTCCATCAGGCAAATTTGACTTTTTAAGGCATTCTTCTCTTCATTGGCTTTTTGGGCCTCTTTTGCCATTTGAGTTAGTCTATTTTTTAAGGTGTTATTTTCTTCTTTTTCATGATTTTCTTGCATCATTTTCATTTCTCTTCCCAATTTTTCCTCCCCTTCTCTTATTTGGTTTTCAAAATCCTACTTAAGCTCCTCTATGGCCTGTAACCAGTTCGTATTTTTCTTGGGAGCTTTTGGTGCAGGAGTTCTGACTGTGTTGTCTTCCTGCTGTTCCATGCTTTGATCCTTTTTGTCCCCAAAAAAGGAATCTAAAGTTGGATGGCTGTGCTTGCTTTGCTTCCTTTGCTTGCTCATGTTGCCAGTCAATTACTTGAATTTTGAGGTCTTTGCCACAGTAGAACTCTGCTTCCAGCGGGGAGAGCTTTGTCTCAAATCTCTGAGGTTTTTGCAGCTGCTGGAGCTATTAGGAGGGTGCCATCTCTGCAGCTCCCACAAACTCTGGCTCATTGGTCACATACCTCAGGACCACCACCCAAGACTGTGATCCTGATCCAGGCAGATTAAGGCAAGAACATTTAGCCTCTGAATGGTCACTTGGCCCCCCCTACAATCTGCAGGCCGGGAGCTCCAAAGCAGCCACATGGAGGCAGCTGCAGGGCTGCTGCTTCCACCACTTCTGGCTCTGGGGGCAGGGGCTGAATCCACTCCTCCATCCCACCCAAATTCAACTGAGTTCCACTGACCTTTCACTCTGTCCTTGGCATTTATGGGTTGATAATTCTGGAAACTGCCACAGCTGCCGGTGATCTGCTCTCCTGAATGCTCCAGCTGACCACCCTGGGGCTAAAGCCACAGCTCATGTGGAGCTGATCTCAGCTCCCAGCATACTGCAATGAACCTTTCTTGTCCACCTGCTGGGCTGCCTTCAGCGGGAGCTTTGTTTTTCTGTCGCTTTGTGGGTTCTGGAACTCTAAAATTCGTTTAGTCATATTTTATAGGTATTTGAGGTTGTTATGGGGTGAGCTGTGCAGTTTTCCTGTTTCTATGCTGCCATCTTGACTCTCCCTTTCAATGTTCTTAATCAACTCTCTGAAACGATAAGTTATAGAAAAGGTGGTGACTTGTACTGATGGAGGGAATTTTCTTACCTGGGAGCTTATCTATACCAATGAAATCATCTGGTCCTATCCTATTTACATTTACATAGTATTGTATAGTCATATAACATGTAAAGGCACACACACATTGTATATACATATATATAGACAGAGACACAGAGAGAGAGAGAAAAGAGAGAGGGAGAGAGGAAAGAGGAGAGAGACAGAGACAGAGAAGGAAAGAGAGAGAGACAGAGACAGAGACAGAGAGAGACAGAGAGACAGAGAGAAACAGAGACACAGAGGCATAGAGGCATATAGGTCACCCCTCCTTTTAGGGCACTGGACAATTCTCTACAATTATAAGTTGTCAAGAATGTATCAAATTAAGCAGGTAGAAGGAACTTCTTACCTTGGAATTTCTTATGCCAATGAAACCATTATCCCTATCTCTTGCCAGCAGAATTTAATCCTAACCCTTGCTCATATTTACGACATTGCAAGTAGAAAACACTCTCACTTAATACAGGTATTGTATATATCATAGTCTTTACCCCAATTCCCACATGTACTGACAAGTCAGAACCCAGAGTAAGACTTGGGATTTTAAGGCTGTCTCTGAGAGGATTGTGATTTCTTTCTAATGCTATAGCTTACAAACTTCCCTCATTAATTAGCAGTTGATATTAATTAGTCAGGGGTGGGGGGCAGCTAGGTGGTGAAATGAACAAAGCACTAGACTTGGAGTCAGCAGAGTCACCTTCCTGAGTTCAAATCTGGTCTTAGACACATCCTAGCTGTATGACCCTGGGCAAGTCACTTTACCCTGTTTGCCTCCGTTTCCTCATCTGTAAAATGAGCTAGAAAAAGAAATGGCAAACTGCTCCAGTATCTTTGCCAAGAAAACCCCAACTGGGGTCAGGAAGAGTTGGGCATGACTGGAAACGAGTAAAGAAAATGTGTTGTGTGCTGTGGATATAAACTGAGGAAAAGTCAGTCTCTGCTTTCAAGAATTTTGCAGTCTAACAGGAGAGACAACATGCAGACAATTGGGATACCCAGGCAGAAGAGCCCTTTGAACTCTCATTTTGTATAGCTCAGAGAGTGGGAGACATCCTACTAGGGACCTGGGGAAAGAAGGAGGTGGAGGAAGGGAGAATTCCATTGTTTCAGCCAGTGGAAAATGTAGACTCAGGTGGGGTGGGACAGGTTGTGGGTGGTTTCCAGAGCCTGAAGTAGCCCTTTGTTTGTAGGGTGGGGCTCAGGAACTTGGAAAGAACAGAAATAATAAATAACCCAGAGCATTTTGGCTCTGGAGTCCCAGAACACTGTCTGCTTATGCAGATAATAGACAAGGGCAAATTACTGGACTTTCCAACACTCTACTCCCCCACCAAAAAATGGGGGGAAAGAGGGAAGAGAATAGTGAAATTCAAAAACTGGGTGGTGTGTCACTCCAGACTAATCTTATTTCCTTTTTTGATCAGCAACTAACCTGGGAAGGGGTGGGGCAGGAAAGGGGGAGAAGTAATGCTAGGTTTATAATTTACTTATCTTGACTTTAGTGTAATGAGGAGATTGGCCTATCAAGATAGAATATTTGGACTGTGCTCAGATTCACCCTCTGGATGGGTTCTAGAGAGCCTTTGTCCTGTTCCCTGACCGAGACACATCCAACAGGAGGAACTTTTGGAAACTGGTTTTGACCAGCATGACTCAGAGTTGTGATGATGAAAATGTGATGATGAAAATCCAAATTGGCTTCAGAGATGGAAGGACTGATAACTGAGAAGGGGCAGAGCCAGAACAGAAAGCTCTCTGTCTTCCCTGAGTGTGCACAATCTCTTCCCTGCTGGTTTCTGAGTTAAGACTCCCATGAATGCTGGTTGAATTAGGGGCAGGCTGTCCTATTTCCCACCCAACTGCCATGTGATTCTTAGTGTAGGACTCCTTTGTTCCTAATATGTTTTTACTTTCCTGAGCTTAGATGAATGAGTTTTCTGAGATGAGAGTGCCCAGGCAGTTGGTGATATTGAGAGGTCCATCAAACCAGCTAAGGTTCTACCAACAATCAGAATCCTGAGGCCAACATTCAAGTGTGACAAAGGGGCCAACACAGCAACTAGGCAACCTGCTTCACCTAGGTCAGTACTGGGTGGACTTGTAAGCTGAGATATTAATTCCTACAAGGAGCTAACCCAGCTGAGCAAAGTAACAAGTCACCCATCTCTGACACCATTTGCTATAGCTAACTTGGTGGGGATTCCTCAAAGGGAGAAAAGGATGCCCAGGGCAAGACAGCCCTCTGTTGTTGTCACTGTCACCATCATCATTATTGTTGTTTAGTCATATTCAATCATGCCCAGTTCTCCATTTGGCATTTTCTTGGCGGAGATACTGGAGTGGTTTGGCATTTCCTCCTCCAGCTCATTTTACAGATGAGGAAACCGAGGCAAACCAAATTAAGTGACTTGCCCCGGGTCACATGGCTAATAAATGTCTGAGGCCAGATTTTAACTCAGGATGATGAGTCTTTCTGACTCCAGGCCCAGCACTATTATCCATTATGCCATCTCTAGCACATAATTTAAGTGAGATTCCATTTTTTCTAGGGGCAACGTGAGTGTGTGCAAAGAAAGCGAGCATTTCTCAGTTTGCTGGGATTATTATTTTTCTCTATTTATGTAATATCCACCTTGCCAATACCATGTAAAATAATTAACATTTATTTTTTAAAAATTTTGAGTTCCAAATTCTCTCCCTCCTTCTCTTCTTCCCTCTCTCCTCTCCTCCCTCATTGAGAAGTCAAGCAATTTTATTTATGTGCAATCATGTGAAACATATTTACATATTAGTCTATTGTGGGGGAAAAAAAACACAGACAAAAAAAAAAAGAAACCAAGCCCAAGAAAAATAAAGTTAAAATGAATCTATCTGCATCAGTTCTTTCTCTAGGGATGGATAGCATTTTTCATCATAAATCCTTCAGAATTGTGTCAGATCATCATATTGCTGAGAATAGCTAAGTCATTCACAGCTCATCATCATACAATGTTGCAGTTACTGTGTACAGTGGTCTCCTGGTTCTCCTCATTTCACTTTGTATCAGTTTGTGTAAGCCTTTCTAGGTTTTTCTGAGAGCATCCTGCTTGTATTTCATCACAATCATATACCACAACTTGTTCAGCTATTCCCCAATTGATTGGCTTCCCCTTAATTTCTAATTCTTTGCCACCACAAAAAGAGTTGCTATAAATATTTTTATACATATAGGTCCTTTTCTTTTCTTTTCTTTCTTAGGTTATAGACCGAGTAGTGGTAGAAGGGCATATTGTTTTATAACACTTTGGGAATAGTTCCAAATTGCTCTCCAGAACGGTTGAATCAGTTCACACCACCACCTATATATAGTGCATTAGTTTCTCAATTTTCCCATATCCCTTCCAACATTTGTCATTTTCCTTTTCTGTCCTATTAATCAATCTGATAGGTGTGAGGTGGTACCTCAGAGTTGTTTTAATTTGCATCTTTCTAATCAATAGTGATTTAGAGCATTTTTTCATGACTATAGATGGCTTTGCTTACTTTGTTTGAAAACTGCCTGTTCATATCTTTTGACTATTTTATCAGTTAGGGAGTGACTTTGATTCTTATAAATTTGACTCAGTTCTCTATATGTTTGAGAAATGAGACCTTTATTAGAGAAACTTGCTATACATTTTTCCCCACAGTTATGATTACTAATTGTATATTTCCCTCCATCCTATTTCCCACTGGTTTATCCTACTTTCTCCCTCTCCTTTTACCCTGTGCATCCTTGAAAATGTTTTGCTCCTGACCACCACCTCCCCCAATCCACTCTTCCTTTTATCAGCCCCTTTCTCTCAACACCTTTCTCTCCTATTTTCCTGTAGGGTAAGATAGATTTCTATACCCAACTAATTGTGTATGTTAGTCCCTCTTTGAGCCAATTCTGCTGAGAGTAAAATTCAAAGACTCCCCCGACCTCTCCCATCTTCCCCTAGATTGTAAAAGATCTTTTGTGCCTCTTTTATGTAAGATAATTTACCCCATTCTACCTCTTCTAGTCCCCTTCTCCCAGTGAAATCCTCTTTCTCATTCTTTAATTTTATTTTTTTAGATATCATCCCATCATATTCAACTCACACCTATGTCCTCTGTCTATGTATACTCCCTTTAACTGCCCCAGTCAGGGGTTCTTAGGCATCACAAATATCTTCCCATGTAGGAATGTAAACAATTTAACCATATGGAATCCCTTAGGCTTTCTCTTTCCTGTTTACCTTCTTATGCTTCTCTTGAGTCTTGTATTTAAGAGTCAGATTTTCTATCTAGCTCTGTTCTTTTCATCGGGAATGTTTGAAAGTTCTCTATTTCATTGAATATCCATTTTTTCCCTGAAGGATTGTACTCAGTTTTATTGGGTAAGGTGATTCTTGGTTGTAATCCTAGCTCCTTTTCCCTCTGGAATCTCATAGTCCAAGCTCTCTAGTACTTTAAGGTAGAAGACACTAAATCTTGTGTAATCCTGACTGTGGCTCCAAGATATTTGAATTGTTTCTTTGTAACTGCTTATAATATTTTCTCCTAGATCTGGGAACTCTGGAATTTGGCTATAATATTTCTGGGAGTTTTCATTTTGGGATCTCTTTCAGGAGGTGATTTGTGGATTTTTTCCATTTCTAATTTACTCTCTGGATCTAAGATATCTAGACCTCTGGATCAGAGAAATATCAAGATATTTCTTGATATATGATGTCTAGGCTCTTTTTCTAATCATGGCTTTCAGGTAGTGCAATAATTCTTAAATTATACCTCTTCAATCTATTTTCCAATCAGTTGTTATTCCAATGAGATTTCAAATTTTTTTTATTTTTTCATTCTTTTTTTTTGTTTGTTTTATTGTTTCTTGATATTTCATGGAGTCATTAGTTTCTGCTTGCCTGATTCTAATTTTTAAGGAACTATTTTCTTCAGTGAACTTTCATACCTCCATTTCTATTTGACCAATTCTACTTTTTAAGGAGCTCTTTAACATTTGGCTTATTCTGTTTTTTAAGGTGTCATTTTCTTCAGTATTTTTTGTGTCTCCTTTAGCAAGTTATTAATTCTTTTTTCATGATTTTCTTGCACCACTCTCATTTCTTTTCCCAGTTTTTCTACTATCTCTCTTATTTGGTTTTTAAAATTCTTTTTGAGCTCTTCCAAAAATTCTTTTTGGGCCTGAAGCCAATTCACATTTTTTCTTTGAGGTTTTGGATGAAGCAATGTTGACTTCGTTTTCTTCTGAGTTTGTTTTGATCTTCCCTGTCATCACAGTAACTTTCTATGGTTAGGTTCTTTTTTTGCTGTTTGCTCAACTTTATGTTAAAGATGGGCTTTGCTCCTGTCCCAAGCTTCCCTTTTTTTGTGTAGCTGTTTTCAAAGCTAGGTCTAGAAGTTTATAAGTCTTCAATTCTTCCACCATGGGATGATCTAAGGAGAGATGTGTTTATTACTCTTCTGGCCTATGCTCTGGTTTGTGAATGACCACAAGCACTCTTCTTTACTCTGAAACTTTAACCAGGGTTGCTGTTCTCCTGTGGCCACAAGCTCTGGTGTGCTAGTGTTCCTCCTCACCCTGAGACTGAGACCCAGGACTGGGACCTGGATCCACATATGGGCAATGCAAAGAGTCCTGCCCCCAGTGCCAGCAAAAGGACCCCTACAATCTCCTTCTGACCACTTGTCCAACCCCATTACTTTCTGTGGGTTGAGACCTCTAGTGGCTGCCACTGTTGCTGCTGATTCAGTCACCCCCAAGGCCTGCTGCTGTCTTGCTGGGGTGTTACTTGTGCTGGACTATTAGTCTCACACAAGTGAGACAGACTTTTCTTGCCAACCTTTTAAGTCGTCTTGGACTGGAAAATTATATCATTTCATCCTTTGTGTGTTGTGCTGCTCCAAAATTCATTTTAGAGCATTTTAAAAAGTTGTTTCAAGGGAAATTTGGGAGAGCTCAAGTGAGTCCCTGTGTTTTCTCCACCATCTTGGCTCAGCCTCCTTGAGATTATTTTATAAGGGCTATTTTTGTTATACTTTTTCTGTACATCACCTTTTGTAAAAGCAAATTAATGTCAACTGGTTGATACTGGAGAGCACAACAGATGGGGGGTTTTGAATGACAGTACTATCCCAATTTCTTAAGGTTACTTGTATGACCCTGAGGAGAGTGGTAGTCAGCTGCCTGACTGAGAACTTAAGTGGCTTGTCTATTGCAAGTTGGAGGAATGAGACTAGAAGGATATAACATTAGCAAAGCATTTGATAAAATATTTCATGCAATTTTGTGGAGAGGATGAAGAAATGTGATTTGGACAATGATGTAATTAGCTGTCTTCAGAGCTAGTTGAATGACTTGATTTAAAGAGTGATCATTAATGGTTCAAGGTCAACATGGCAAGAGGTCTATAGTGGATTCCTCATTGCTTTGACAATTAATCATTTAACATTTTTTTTAAAATCAGTGACTTGGATAAATGCATAGATGCTGTATTTATCAATTTTGCAGATAGCACAAAGCTGAAAGGTGTAACCAACATGCTAGATAATAAACCCAGATACCAAAAGATGTTGACTGGCTAAAACATTGGGTTGGATCTAGAGACAAGGATAGTGACTAGACCTGTGACTTCATTGATATAAGCAACCTCAGGTATGGAAACCCTCTCTACTAGTTCAGATTGGCACTTTCTCTAGACCTTAAAGCCTAAGAAATTTGCCTAGTACGGGTGAAACTAGGACCACTAAACTGTATAAAAGGATCCTCAGGGCAGCACATTAACTTAGAAAACCACACATTAACATTACATTCTATTGTATTTTTCCTTATTTTGTTAAATATTTCCCAATCTTTTTAAATTTTATTTTGCTCTGAGGGCCCACATTTGACACTTTTGGCCTAGTGACTTTCTCCAAGTCATGCAGTCAGAATGTAACTAGCTCTCTATTTATGATGCCAAGCTGCCTCTTTGAACCTAAAAAGGCAGAATTCAGTAGGGATAAATGCAAAGTCCTATATTTGGGTTCAAAAAATCAACTCTACCATTTCAGGTTAGGGGAGGAATGGCTAGAAAGCAGTTTGTCTGAAAAAGATCTGGAGGTTTTAGTAAGTCACAAACTCCCTATGTGTCAGTAGTGTGATGAGGTAGCCCAAATTTGTTAAAAGGATCTAGGACTGCATTAAGGGAAGGTTATAGTTCCACTGTACTCTGCCCAGGTCAGATCATATCGGGAGGTCTCGGTTTAGCCTAGACTAGAGCACTACTGTTTAAGAAGGACATTGACAAGCCAGAGAGGGTTCAGATGAGGATAGACAAGATAGGGAAGGGTCCTAAGTCCTTGACACACAGGGATCAGTTGAAGGAACTGGCCAAGCTAACATTAAGCATATTGTATTACCATCACAGTCAATCCATATTTATCCAACTTTCACAGAAAAGGATTTTCAGGTACAGATGAATGGTATACACCAAAGCCAGAGTCCTATAATAAAACAGATATTAGAAAACTTTTTAAAAAGGATGACTACATCTGATGTGAAGGTTTGCTGAGCCCTTTTCAAGGATACTCATACACTCTCAGTATTAGTCTTCACCCCACTCTCACCCATGGCTTCAAGAAGCCATAGCATGTGCAGCGGCCATACCCCTATAAAACCATCTTGGCAGATGGGCTAAGCCAGATTGAAGGTAAATGACAGGTCTTAAACCCTTTGGTGAGTTAGTGGGGTATCTATCTGAAGCATGTGAAAACTTCTTCCAGTGAATGGGTGAATGAGAAGGCAGCTGAAGCAGGCACGGCAGAGACCTTAGAGCATGGTCAAACATCAAAGACACCAAGGTCATCCACTGTATCCTGGGCCATCACCAGTCATCCTAACTTTTGTTGCCACTAAATTTTGATGATTCAGAAAGAGAGAGTGAGGCTGATGACTGTGCAACTCTGCCTCACTTAAATACAATTCACACACAAGTCAAGACTTCATCCCATGATTTCATTGATCCTCTTTGAAAACAAAGGACAAATGGTAACAACTAGAAAAATGGAGGCAGAGATATGGATTCTAATGAGAATCAAACCAACAAGTGAAGGGATATTTGGAGCTTTTCACTATCCCAGCTCATCTTATCACCACATTAATAAAAAGACTTGCAGAGTAGCTGAATACCTGTCTTCTTCATTGGTCTGAGAACTCTATTATTAAGTATTGTGTACAGTCAAGTCTTGTGCAAGAGTAGATGGCTGAAAACTCTTGTGACAGAAATCCAAAAAATGAACCAGCTTTGGCTTCAAGGACTTTACATTTTTTTTAGGGAGAATAAAGGGTACACACATATCTATATAAAGATTTTTGTTGTTTCTCAGTCATGTCCAACTCTTCATAACCCCATGGATGATAGCATGCCAGGTTCTCCTATCCTCCACCATCTCTCAAAGACTGTCTAAGTTTACATTTGTTGTTTCCATACTATCTATCCTTCTCATCCTCTGCTGTCCCCTTTTACCTTTGCCTTCAATATTTCCCAATATTAGGATCTTTTCCAATGAGTCCCATCTTCTCATTATATGACCAAAGTTTTTAAGCTTCAGTATTTGACCTTCTAATGTATAGTCTGAATTAATGTCTTTCAGTATTGACCGATTTGATTTCCTTGCTGTCCAAGAGACCCTCAAAAGTCTTCTCTAACACCACAATTCAAAAGCATTGATTCTGCAGCACTTAGCTTTCTTTATAGTCCAACTCTCACAGTCATAAGTTGCTACTGGAAAAATCCATAGCTTTGATTATATGGACCTTTGTTGGCAAGTGATGTCTCTGTTTTTTAGTATGCATCCAAATTTGCTATAGCTTTCCTTTCAAGGAGGAAGTATCTTTTAATGTCATGGCTGCAGTCACCATCTGCAGAGATCTGTGAACCCAAGAATATAAAATCTGACACTTCTTCCATTTCTTCTTCTATTTGCTAGGAAGTGATGGGACCAGTTGCCAAGATCTTAGTTTTTTGGATGTTAAGCTTCAAACCAGCTTTTACACTTGCCTCTTTCACCCTCATCAAAAGACTTCTTAATTCTTCTTCACTTTCTGCCATCAGAGTGGTATCATCTACATATCTGAGATTATTGATATTTCTCCCAGCAACCTTAATTATGGCTTTGGATTCATCAAGCCTGGCATATTGCATGATGTATTCTGCATATAAATTAAATAAATAAAGTGACAATATATAGCCTTGTCACTCTCCTTTTCCAATCTTAAACCAGTTGTTTCACCTTCAGGTCTAACTGTTGCTTCTTGACCCACATACAGATTCCTCATGAGACAAGTTAGACGATCTGGTACTCTCATCTCTTCAAAGTCTTGCTACGTTTTGTTGTGATCTGCATAGCTAAAGGATTTAGCAGAGTCAATGAAGCAGAAGTAGATTTGTTTTTTTCCACAATCCAGTGAATACTGGCAATTTGGTCTCTAGTTTCTCTCCTTTGAAAACCAGTCTAACTCTTCTGTAATTCTTGGTTCACATATTACTTTAGCCTTGCTTGCAGAATCTTAAGCATAACCTTGCTGACATGTAAAATGAGTGCAATTGTTTGGTAATTTGAACATTCTTTGTCATTGCCTTTCTTTAAGACTAGGATATAAACTAACATTTTCCCAATCCAGTGGCCACCTGGCCTTATTGTTAGCAATGTTTCCTAAGGCTGACTTGACTTCATTCTCCAGGATGTCTAGCTCTAGATCAGTAACCAAACCATCATGGTAATATCAGTGATGTTAAGATCTTTCTTGTGTAGTTCTTTTGTGTATTTTTGCTACGTCTTCTTTTTTTTAAATTGATTTATTTATTTACTTTTAGTTTATAAGATTCAGTTCCACAATCCCTTGAGTTTCAAAATTTCTCCCCTCCCTCACCTCCCCCCATGCATGGCAGCATGCAATCAAGTATAGGATCTGCAAATACTTCCATATTGCACATTAGTCTGGTTGTATAGAAGTGTTGTAACCAATGGAGTGAACAATGGGAAAGAAGAAACAAAACCAAACATGGAAAAGAAGGATAGCATGTAGATTGCTTCAGTCTCCATTTAAACTCTGTTCTTTCTAGATCTTTCTCTGAATGTAGACATCTCCTTCCATCCTGAGACTTGTAGAGTTGTCTTACAACTGTGTGTTGCTGAGAAGAGTCCAGTTTATCAAATCTGGTCATCACACATACGATGTGTCTGTGATTATGTACAAATTTTTCCTGGTTCTGCTCTTCTCACTTAGCATCAGTTTGTATAGGCCTTTCCAGGTTTATATGAAGACCATCTCCTCCCCATTTCTTATAGCACAATAGTATTCTATTACATTCATATACCACAACTTGTTTAGCCATTCCCCAATTGATGGGCATTCCCTTAATTTCTGGTTTT
>CM053582.1:92104484-92128191 GCA_028627135.1 Pseudochirops cupreus
ACTGCCTCTGCCGCCGCTTCCAGTCAGCACCGCACATCGACTAGCTTGGTTCCGGCGTTCTCTTGCTCCACCCCTTCCTGCTACATCAGCAAGCTCAAGGGGCGTGGAAGATCTTCAAATCCCAGTATCGTTACACCATCTTACCCCTGATCACTAGCCTGATTTCACATTATTCTTCCCTTGTGATTTCTTAAATTCCAGCCAATTCCTGACCTCCTCCCTCCCCTTGGCCTCTGAGAAACCTTAGCTTCCTTCACATCAAGGCTGGGTCAGGTTCTTCCTTCTCCTGCAGGAGGTCTCATTCTTGATTCCCAGAGTTGTTGACATACATATATACTTGTTCTGTTGCACCTATTGAGAGGAAGCTGCCTGAGGGCAGGAACCGTTTTGTTTTGTTCTTTCCAAGCCTTTCTCAGATGCTGCCTCTGACATTTTTCTTATCCTACCCTTTCCAGTTGCCAGCTCCACTGTCCCCCACCTCATTACTCACTTTCTTGGGAACAAAATCACTCATAAGCAAATGGGAAATTCTAATTATGCTCAAATTGTTCCCTAATAACTGTCATTGGAACAAATTTACTTTTTTCAAAGCAAGCATTATAGCAGAACTGTTTATTTTGCAAATATGTCACCAATTTGGGAGGCAGCCTAGTGGATAGAAAGCTGGGTGTTCAACAAAGACCTCTGCTCAAGGCTGGCCTCTGATTCATACTGGCTTTGTGAACCTGGCCAAGTCACTGTGTCCCAGACAACCATCTAAAACTATAAATTATAGAGTTGGTATAGTTCTTCATTCCTTATTTCAGTGAAATTATGGGCCTGGTCTAGTATTTCATATTTACTTATATAAACTTATGTTGGTTTTCCCCCAGTAGTATGTAAGCTTCTTGAGTGCAGGGACTGTTTCATTTTTGTTTTTGTAAACTCCCCCCCAGTGCCTAGCATAGTGCCATGTATATAATAAGCACATAATAAATCCTTGGTTGGATTAAATTATACCGGGATGTTAATGGAGATTAAGTGTAGTCGATCTCTTAAAGTTTTAAAGTTTTGATTACTCTTTAGGAAAAAAAAAAGAATTCACCTGTAATCTGTGTTGCCAGGGAGGCTGAGGCTACTGTAAACTCAGGGAGATTTGAGCTGCATGGCACCAATACGGTGAACACCAAGAAGTTCGAGGGCACCAGGTTGCCTAAGAAGGGGCAAACCTACCCTAAGATACTTACTAGCTGTGAAAGCCTGGGCAAGTCACTTAACCTGTTTGTCTCCATTTCCTTAACAGTAAAATGGGAATAATGAAAGCACCTGCCTCTCAAGGTTGTTGGGAGAATCAAATGAGATGATAGTTCTAAAGCTCTTAGCACATTGTCCAGTATGTAGTCGGTGCTTAATAAATGCTTATTCCCTTCCCAGGTCAAAACTCCTTTGCTGATCAGTAGTTGGAAACCAGTCCATGAGTTGCCGCTATATCTCCAGCTTAAGTGATTTAGGGGAACTTGGTCGCAAGGAGAATAAAGGAGAAGGGGAAGGGAAGAAAGGGAGGGAAAAGAGAGAGAAAGGAAAAGAAAAGAAAGGAGGAGAGAGAAGAAAGAAGAGAAGAGGGGGAGGGAAAGAGAGAGAAGGGAAAGGAAATTACAAGAAAAGGGAAAGGAAAGAAAGAAAAAAGAGGAAAGAAAGGGGGGGGGGGAACCAATGTATGCTGAAGCTAATCCTCCCTTTGAAACCCATGCGTTTTCTTGAAAAATGTTTCAGTGTTCGTTAGGTTGCTTTAAAAGTATAAATAAAAGTATATGTTAGGATCAAGTCTGTGTACAATTTCATTTCCATTTAACGCTATGTTTGGATTTCCACCTTTGATTTTGATGAGGAAGATGATCTAATACTCACTGAAATTGATTGAGAGGTCTCTACTCTCAAACCAACTGGTAAGATTGCAGCTCCCTCACATTGGACGGGAGAGATAGAATCAGGAAGGAAGGAAGGAAGGAAGGAAGGAAGGAAGGAAGGAAGAAAAATAGGAAGAAAGGAAGGAAGGAAGGAAGAAGGGAGTGAGGGAGGGAGGAAGGAAGGAAGGGAGGAAGAAAGGAAGGAAGAAAGGAAGAAGGGAGTGAGGGAGGGAGGAAGGAAGGAAGAGAGGAAGGAAGGAAGAAAGGAAGGAAGGAAGGAAGGAAGAGAGAGAGAGGAGAGAAGAGAGGTTGCCTGTCCTCAAGAGTTTATATTTAATTGGATTCCCTGAAGTATTTGGTCTAAATTAACATTTACATTAGTAACCTCCCCCAGCTATCACCTCCACTTTAGAGGTGAGGAAACAGGTTACATGTCAGTGACTGGTTCATGGTCACAGAGTAGATGCCAGAGAGAGGGTCTGAGCCCAGGGCTGTACTACACACTGCCTAAGGACTCATATTTGTTTCTCTCCCTATCTATAACAGTAGCTGTTCATGACTTTGACAGACACACATTTTTAGTGAGAAGAGAAGCCACTAGCTACATCCAACTCTGTGGCTGAAATAGAGAAAAATCAGATCCCCTTTGAGATCTGTGTTGGTCTCAATGCTTAAACTAAGACTAGTAGATTTAAGTGCTCTAATTCCCTTTCGGTGATGATGTGCAACTGAGTCATGGCATTCTGGCCCTCTTCTGGGCTCTCTCCCAAGCCCCACCCAAACTGTTTCTAGGTCTCCAGATTGTAGCTGACTACTTCTCCCCTCAGGGTTCCAGCAGTGACCCTGAGGGACTCGGGTTTTTCTAGCATTGTTGCTCACTACCTCCCATCCAAAGTGTTTCACAATATCAATTAACCAGCTGATATCAGTTAGCTTTTACAGAGGATTCTATATTGAGGTGTTACAGCAAGAACCCTTGGTATAAAGCATTCCTCCCAGGCCAGGGGGCATACTGTCTCACACACCAGGTTACTAGCAAGAGTGGGTTCAAACTTAAGAAACATATGGCCTTAGGATAACTCAGAGTTTCTGGTTACTAGAGTTTCCTTTCCCACCCTCCTTCTGAATCCTTCCCTCTCTGCTCAGCCCTTAGAGTCAATCCTGAAGCTGCCTTTCTTTGGAGTGTCTAATTTGTCCTTGGTGTGCCCCAGTCCTAATGAAGGTAACACCATCAAGCACTGCCATTTTAGGGCCACTGATATGATGCCAGTGGGGAGTCCAAAATTCACAAGGTCATGCCTGGATCAATCAGAGGTGTGTGTTGGGGGAAGGAGTGTAATCCATACTCCTCATTCCTCCCTGCCCGGCGCTTCCCTCTGGTATAGACTTACAGGGACCTGCTTTCTTCCAGTGTTCCAGAAGACTGACTACCTTTCCCCTCTAAAATCCCTTCTCTGATAGACCAAAAACATGGCTAATACTTTCAGCCAGATGCAGTACATTTGGTGCATCCTCTTCTGATTTCATTCAAGGACTGAAAAAATACTTCACTTCTTCCCAATTAATTAAGGACTTGTCCATACGTAGTGCATACCTCTGCTTTGAAATCAGTAGAGGTATCCAGGACTTGTTCACACCTATTTTATACCTTTACCTCAATAGGAAATGTCTCTGCTTTGGTCAATACATTAATTGAAGGTGGGGGCTGTGGAACATCCCTTCCAGAATAGAGTCGTCTGTCTCTAAACATGTGACTAAAGATCATCCAAATACATTTAAATACTCTAATACTTAATAGAGTCTATGATTTCATCCTTTATAGGATCATAGACCCAGACCTGGGCAGCTAGGTGGCACCATAGTGGATAGAGCACTGAGCTTGGATTCAGGAAGACTCATCTCCCTGAGTTCAAATGTGGCCTCAGGCACATACTAGTTGTGTAACCCTGGATAAGTCACTTTACCCTGTTTGCCTCAGTTCCTCACCTAGAAAATGAGCTGCAGAAGGAAATGGCAAACCACTCCAGTGTCTCTGCCAAGAAAATACCAAATGGGATCATGGAAGAGTCGGGACACAACTGAACGAAAACAGCAAGACCCAAAATGGAAAGGTTCATTTGTTGCTGTTCAGTTGTGTCCAACTCTTCATGACCCCACTTGGGGTTTTCTTGGCAGAGATACTGGAGGGGTTTATCATTTCCTTCTGCAGCTCCTTTTACAGATGAGGAAACTGAGGCAGACAAGGTGAAGCAACTTACCCAGGGTCACCCAGCTAGGAAGTGTCTGAGGCTGGATTTGAACTCAAGGAGATGAGTCTCCCTGACTCCAGGCCCAGCACTCTCTGCTCTGTGGCACCACCTTGCTGCCCTGAGGTTCATAGAGACCATCTAGTTCAAACCCCTTGTGTTACAGATTAGGAATCTGAGGCCCAGAGAGTTCTAAATGATTCCCCCCAAGGTCATGTTAGATAGTAAGTTAGTAAGCCTTTGAGGCTCAACACCTGAAATAAGACTAATGGGCTAGTAAATGACTGAGCCCTATTTGAAACGACTCCAGGTCCGATGCCATTTTTTCTGTACCACCTGGGCGGGGGCTGGGTTATAGAAGGCTTTCATCCTCTGGTTCCATAGCGAACTTCCTTTCTTCCTGTAAATCCTGCAGCCCACTGAGACATGACCTTTGGGGACCATTGAAATCTGTGCTACAGAAGATTGATGAAGGGAAATCAAACGGTGCCTTCCCTTTGGTCATCAGCTGGGGCTTGTTCCTATCTGTGATGTCACTGTTTTCCTTCTGCCAAGTATTTCATGGTCTGTTCCCCTCCAGTATTATTCCATGGCACAGATGGGCATCACTGGCCGTCATTTGTTCTCCTCCTTCCCATCCCTGTCCCTCTCATTAAGAATTTCCATTGAGAGGCCAAGCTTCTGAGCCCACAGTCTTTTCCATTTGGGGTCTCCCCTCCTCCCCCCTCACTAGGTTTCTTTGGACAACACTCTGTTGTTTCCCTCATTCCCCAGGAGGCAGTGTGGACTCTCCAACTTGCAGCTGGATACACCTCTCCATCACCTCCTAATATAGTTTAAAAGAGCTGATCAGGGAAACAAAAACAGATCATCAGTGAATAACCTTAAGGCCCTTGACTGGGCAGAGGTTTGTAAATTTTAGATGAGATGGGATTAGAGTCAGAGCCTGAAAGAACATTAAAGATCCAATTCCCTCATTTTACAAATAAAGAGCTGAATTTCTTAACCCAGAGGTTAAGTGATCAGCCCAAAGTCTCACAGCTATCTGGTGGCAAAGCCTGGAGGTCCTCCAGCTTCAAATTCAGTAGGCCTTCCAAAGCGCCATGATGCCTTTAGCTGTAGGCATAAATAGGCATAAAAGCATGGTCCAGAGAGAGACCAGAATCCAAATGTAATATACAGGTCAATCAAAAAACATTTCTTAAGGGTCTACTATGTGCCTGGAACTGTGCTGTAGGTAGAAATTATTGCTTTGGAAAGGAAAATAGCCAGATTCTTTCACGCGAGTCAAGGTTAGAGAAAATAGTTGAAAAAAGACATCTAAGTGATGGGAGATGAGGAGGAGGGAAGAAGGGGGAACTCCCAATGAATGGTAAATACGAAAGTGAGAAAGTCCCTGCCCTCAGCAGGCAGGTGTGTATTGAGTTATAGAATGAATTTGAATGCCACTTTGTATATGTATATATGTATATATGTATGTATATGTATATATATGTATATATATATATGTATGTATGTATATAAAATTTCAATAATCGAAATTAAATTAATTTAGATTTAAATAGTTTAATTACATTTTTATGGGACTGAATTTCTGCCAGGTTCAAAGAGCCACAACTGTATAAGACTCCCAGACCAAATCTATGGAGCAATATTGTCTTTCTCTGTGGGAAAAAAAAATGCCTCCCTTTCAAAGGAAAGGCTAGATTACTTTGGAGATGCTCCCACAGGGAGTCAATTGAACAGACACTTAATGCTTGCTTGTTTCAGGCACCAAGCTTAGGCACTGGGAATTCAAAGCCAGAAATTGAATAGACCTTGCCTTCAGAGAGCTTACATTCTACTTATGGGGATGGGGAGAGAGAATTCAATCGACACAACGGTGTCAGCCAAACTAAATCATATATGAAGTTACACAAAACAATTTCAAGAGAGAAAGGGGTGGGAGATGGCACCTGAGCTTCTGTTTTGAAGGGTTCCAAGAGGGGAAGGTGAGGAGAGAGTACATTCTGGCTATGGGAGACCATCCTTGTAAAGGTACAGGCAAAGAAGGAATGTTGAGTGATGGGACCAGCTAGCAATCCCAACAGCAGAAGCATGATAGGGCCTGATGAAAGGAGACTAGAGAAGTGGCTGCCACCACACAGAGAAGGGCTTTCAATGCCAGGCTGAGTGGTTGTTCTAGAGACAGTAGGGAACCATGAAGGATTTTTGAGGAAGGGAGTAGTCTGTGTTTTAGGATTACAATTTTGGAAATTTAGAAGTGGGGAAACCAATCAGGAAGCAATTTCAGTAGTAGAGAAAATATATGTAAAGCTGTCTGAAAACCTTAAAGTACTATCTGTATAAATGTCAACTACTGTCAGTATTATTATTATTATTATAGGGGAAATGATTAAATGTATGTATTGTGTAGTGAACTGGTAATTTCTTTGCTAACAATTTTTAGACGTTTCCATTAACTGGAAAGACTAAAACCCTAGCTGCTGAATCAATTCCTGAGTTTATTTTGTTGACCTACACTATGAATGGGCAGTTAGGTCTTGGAATCAGGAAGACTAGTCTTCATGAGTTCAAATCCGGCCTCAGACACTTCCTACCTGTGTGACCCTGCACAAGTCACTTGACCCTGTTTGCCTCAGTTTCTTCACCTGTACAAATGAGCTGGAGAAGGAAATGGCAAACCATTCCAGTATCTTTGCCACGAAAACCCCAAATGAGGTCACGAAGAGTAAGACACAAGTGAAACACCTGAACGACAAAAACACTATGGATCATTGAGACTCCCCAGACCAGAATTCCCTTCCCTATCTATCACTCCCTTATATGTGCTGCTTCCCCTTATTAGAATGTAAGCCCCTTGAGGGAAGGGATTGCCTTTCATAGTATGTATGTGTATGCATATGTGTATATGTGCGAGTGTGTGTATGTCCCCAGCTTAGTATAGTGCATGTCAGGTTCACAGTAACTGTTTAATGAATGTTGTTCATTCATTCATTCATTCACTCATTGCTGTGGCTCAGCAAAGTTCACTTTTATGCTTATGACTCCCAAATAATATTTCTTGTTCTCACACCCACATTCCAGTCCTGTATTTCCAACTGTTTACACATTTCCCCCATACTCCTCTTGTCACTTCAAACTCAAGTCAAAAATTAAACCAGTCACCTTCCCCCGGTTTTCCTTCCCCTATTGACTGCCTCTGTCAGTGTGTAATCAGTCTCCCAGTCAACCAGACTCACCACCTTGTTTTCCACTCCAATTTATCCCTCTTCTTCATCCTATCCCCACCCTCCTCTGTAGCTACTCAGTTTTTCCTGTGAAATATTACTCATTCATCCCTTCTCATCTGGGCTCATTGCCACCACCCTCTGAGATCAAAGCTTTTTATCACTGCCTGGATTTCTTTAGCAGCTTCCTTGGTAATCTCTTTGCCTAGTGTCTACCTTCTCTAATCAGAATTTCCCACCATTGCCTGATTAAAATAAGCTGAATTTTTATCATTCTCTTTCCTTCCTACTGAAAAATCTTCAATACTATTTTCCACTGTTGTTTTTTGCATGATTTTTAGCAAATTATCAATGACCCTTTGTTTTCACATCATCCTCATTTCCTAATGTATTTCTATCCTTTCCAATCCTTGTAACAAAGAATTTTTTTTTTAAATTGGGGTTGGGGGAGGGGGGAAGAGGGGAGTAATTCAGTAAAAGTTACCAAAACATCAAATGAGTCTGTGTGTTTTCCACCCATAGTCCCCAACAATGGAAGCAGGTACATTTTCTCATTTCTTCTCGGTCATCATAATTATGCATGATTCAGTTTGGGTTTTTGTTTTTTCCCATTTAAATTATTGTAGTGGCTTTATTGTTTTCCTGGATCTGCATATTTCACTGTGCATCAGTTAATTTAAATCTTCCCACGTTTCTCTGCATTCTTTGTATTTGTTTCTTAGAGCACAATAATATTCCATTATATTCATGTACCACATCTTATTTAGCTATTCCCCAATTATGCCATGAATATGTTGGGATATAAGGAGCATGGTACATGTTTAATATCTGGCTCTCCAAAAAAGGTGTACCTGATACATTTTTCAGTTTTGTCTACATTATTAACAGTTTTTCCATCACTTTCTTAAGTCTAGACATTAAACAAAATAATAAATCAAACCATGATTTGTGGCTTTTCTGCAGTGTAAAAGTTCATGCTGAAAATTTAACAATTGGCTCTCCATGGGGACATACCTCTTTGACTTCCTTGAGGTATATGTGTGTGTGTACACACACACACACACACACACACACACACACACACACACACACACACACACACACACACACGCCTGGCAGTGAAATCTCTGGGTCAAAGGGCATGAAATATTTTCATTACTTTTTAAGCATAATTCCAATTTGCAGTTACAGAATGGCTGGACCAATTCACAGCTGCATCAATAGTACATTAATATAGCTTTCTTTCCACAGGCCCTCCATCACTGACTATTCCCATTTTTTGACAGCTTTGCCCATTTGTGAGGAGTGAGAAACCCCTGAGTTGTTTTGAGGTTTGCATTTCTTCAACTAGTAGTGATCTGGAACATTCTTTCATAAAGCTCTTAATAGTTTGGAAATTTTTTTTTTTCAGAAGTGCTTGTTCATATCCTTGGATCATTATCCATTGGGGAAGGTCTGCCTGCCTGACTTTCAAGGCTTTTCATAATTGTATATCCTCAGACAGTGTGGTCCAGGAGAGAGAGTACTGGATTGGGAGTCAGGAGACCTGGGGTCATTTCTTGGCTCTGACATTTGCCTCCTGGACAAGCAAGCTAATTTCTCCAGGCCTCTTCTAGAAACTGGAAGGGGTCTGAGTTGACCTAGGTCAACCCCTCCATTTTACAAATGAGAACACTGAGATCTAGGAATGTTAAATGATTTGCCTCAGGTCACATAGGTAAGTAAGTTTCAAGATCAGATTTGAGCCAAAAGTTAATGCCTTTAACCAGTGAAATGTTACATAGGAAATATAAAGTCCTCAATTTAGGTTCAGAAAATTAATTGTACCAAGTACTGGATGGGGGATTTAGTTTATAATAGGCTAAGAATGTGCCAGGTGATAAATTGGTGGCCAAAAATGCTATTTCAGTACTTAGATACACTAATAAAAATATTTTTTCCAATTCAATTTAATTCAGCAAACATTTAAGTGCTTATTTTGTGCCAAGTTCTGTTCTAGGTGCTGAAGATACAAGGACAAAGACTAAAAATACCTACCCTCAAGGGTCTTATATTTTATTGAGGTCATGCCATGTAACCACAGGTAAATAATTACGAAGGGTGTTGAAGGATAGAGAGTGACATAATCAGACCTGTACTGGAAAAAGTTCACTTTGACAACTGAGTGGAGGCTGGATTGGGGTAGAGAGAGAGACTAGAGGAGAGACCAACCAGCAGCTATTACAGTAGTCCAGGTGTGAAGTGATAAGGGTCTGCACCAGAGTAATGACAGTATCAGAGGAGAGAATGGGAAATATACAAGATATATTATGCAGGTAGAAAGACCAGGCCTTGGTAACAGCTTGGATATGAAGGCTGAGAGTTGGGAAGGGATTGTGTATGACACCGGGTTCTGAGCCTGTGGAACTGGAACGATGGTGGTGCCCTCAACAGTAATAGGAAAGTTTGGAAATGGGGAGGATTTGGGGGGAAAATAATGAGTTCCATTTGGGACATGTTGAGTTTAAGATGTCCACAGTTCAAGATGTCCAAAAGGCAGTTGGAGCCTGGAGGTCAGCAGAATTGGGGGCAGGAATCAACAGCATAGAGATGGTCATTAAGTGAACTGATGAGATCACCAAGTGAAATGGAATAGAGGGAGAAGAAAAGAGAACCCAGAACACTCACAGTTAGAGAGTGTGATGTGAATGAAGATTCAGCAAAGGAGACTGAGAAAGAGTGGTCAGGTAGGTAGGAGGAAGACCAGAAACGGGCAGTGTCATGGAAACCTCAAGGGAAGGGAGAAGAGCATCAAGGCTGAAGAGAGGTCAAGGACAATGAGGATTGGGAGAAGGCCACCAGATTTGGCAGTGAAGAGACTGTGAGTAACTTTGGAGAGAGCAGTTTCAGTCAGATGATGAGACCGAAAACCTAACAGCAGGTAGCTTGGAAGACAGTGGAAGGAGAGGAAATGGAGGCACCTGTGTAGACGGTCTCCTCCAGTTTAGCCACAAAAGGAGGAGAGAAATAGAATGATAGTACTGACTGAGACTGATTGAGACAATTTGCTTTCTTTAATTGTCCAATTAAATTTTCACTAGGGATCTCGGAAATTTGCAAATGCTGCAAATCAGGGCTTGATTTATTGCTGTTGTCTAGATTAAAGAAAATGGTGGAGAAAACGGTGATAATGCACCTTAAGCTCTAAAATGTCTTATGGATACATTCCTCCCTGCTATTTCCTATACTCCCCTCCCCCCGCCAAGACCTGGTTGTTAAACATTGACCAGCACACCCATCTACCAGCTATATTGTAGGGGGCTTCATGTATCAGGCTGAAGGTTTTGTGTTTCATCCTAGAAGCCACAGGAAACCACTTGTCCAAATCAGTGGAAGTAATGAGCCCACTGCTACACAGGGAGTTTTGTGTCTGATCCCAGGGCCCAGGTTTTAAGAGAAACATTGACAAACAAATATTCCGTAGGAGGATGATAAGGATATTGAGAATTTTGTGCATACGTGATGGAACTAGTGAGGTTTAGCCCAAAGAGGAGAAGACCAGGGGAAGAGGGGGACGTGACCACTGCCTTCAGTTATGTGAAGGGATGTCCAATGGAAGAGAGATGAAGCCAGAGGTTCTTAACCTACAATCCATGAACTTGGGTTTGAAAATCTTTTTTTTCGATGACTGTATTTCAATAGAATTTATTTCCCTTTTGCTCCTCTGTATTTTGTTTTATGCATTTAAAAACATGATTCAGATAAAGGGGTCCATCAGCATTGTTCAGTCACTTCAGCCATGCCTGACTTTCCAAGGCCCCCTTTGGGGTTTTCTTGGCATAGATCCTGGAGTGGTTTGCCATTTCCTTCTCCGGCTCATTTTACAGATGAGGAAACTGAGGCAAACAGAGTGAAGTGACTTGCCCAGGGTCACCCAGCTAGTAAGGCCAGATGTGAACTCAGCAAGATGAGTCTATCCACAGTGCCATCTAGCATTAGTTTTACTAGAATGCAAGAGGGAGCGTTGGCACACAAAAAAGGTTCAGACCTTTTCTGTTTGATCCCAGGTGGGCTGAAATTAGGAGCAGCGGGTGGTAGTTGTAGGTAAAAGATGGTATCTTAATGTAAGATGGGACTTTCCAGTGATGAGAAATATCCCCAAATGGGACAGACAGTTTTACGAAGTGGTGATCTATATGTCACTGAGAATGGTTAACCAGCTGCTGGATGATTGTTTTGGGGGGCAGGGGTGGGGAGATTGGAAGTTGAACCAAAAGACCTCCAAACGACGTTACCAGATCTGAACCTAAGGAACCTTAGAGAATCTGTGGCCCAGTCAACCCCCTCCTTTCACAGTCGAGGAAACTGAGACCAAGACAGATTAAGGTAATCTGGTCACACAGGTAAGAGGCCCTTCCAGCTCAGAGCCTCTCCATATCATGTGTGGCCTCTATTCCAACCAGAATATAAAGTTTTTGAGGGTGAGAATCATGGCATATGATTGCTTCTGTATCACCCAAGATCTTTTGCACTTAGAGTGCATTCCATAAATAATAACTGGTTGAAACAACTTGATTTCTGCGATTGTCCAGAAATCTTATGTGATTAAAGATTTCTAATACCTAATGTCCAAAGGAAGCATTATTTCTACCAGTCAATTGTTATCTTACATTTTGTTGGTCTGTTTTGGGTTTTTTTTGACAGTTCGTCAAGACTTTGCCATCCTTGAAGATGGAGCCCTGGCACATTGTTTGCAGAAACAAGAAAGTAAGTCTTTAGAAGCCAAAATTATCCTAGCAACGGCATTAAAAGAAAAAGACTCATTGAAGCGTCTTGTTTTTTACATCACAACTATTTCCCACCATCTGTATTCTCCCCACCTCCCCGTCCAAAGACACCGTAGATGTCTTTATTTCACAAGGAAGCACACGTGAGCCAACCACACGGTGACGGCCAACATCCGTGCGAAGGGGAGGGGACGTGTTTAGTTACGTGTCCTCCTGAGCCACGACTGGTCCTTACGTTTGATCTTTCTGCTGCCTTTTCACCATTATTGATATTTTTATGTTATAGGAACCGTTGCACGTGCTCTTCCCTCGGCTCTGTCTCTGGTTGAAAATACGTTTTATTCATGTCTTTTGTTTCCTCAGAGACCCACTACTTGTTTAAATGTATAAATGTTTGTTTCCTTCCTTCCTCTCTGTGCTCAGGACCGGGATCTCTGAGTGAGACGCGAGAATTCTTTCCTGATCTTTTGTAACTGACTAAATTTTGTGAAGCTGAGGCTTTGCTCCCCTCCCCCGACCGCAAAGGGTGGTAAGGTTGAGAATCAACCCCGCCTGCTTCCTGGGCTGGGGTTTTGTCGGACTGGCCCTTGGCTTCCACCCACCTCTCATCGTTGCTCGTTTGAGTGTTATTTGCACTTGTAAATTCAGCATTTCAAAATATAAAAAGAAACAGATAAACATAAAAAAATAATGCATAAGTAAAAGAAAGATAAAAGCCAGGATGAGAATGAATAAATCGGCGAAGGCGAACAAACAAGTGAATGAATACGCGGACGAGTAAATAACTCTGTCTATCTTTCAGACCGAGCGGGGCTTCTGTAGCTCCTCCCTGCCCTCCCTCCACTGCGTCTCCCTGCTCAGTCAAGTGCTTTGCTCGCCGTTCATCCAGGCTATTTCAGTCATGTGGGCAGCTAGGCAACGCAGGGGATAGAGCGCCAGGCCGGGAGTCAAGAAGAACTGAGTTCAAATGCAGCTTCAAACACTTCCTAGCAAAAGCACAGTCCTTGCCCTCGGGAAGCTTCTGTTCTAATGAGGAAAGCAACATACACATAATTATGGGCATGTAGGCTACCTGCAGAGTAGATGGAAGCCAATCTCAGAGGGTGGCTAAGGGGTGCCGTAGTGCACAGAGAGCCGAGTCTGGAGTCAGGAAGTTTCATCTTCAAGAGTTCAAATCCACCCTCAGACACGTACTAGCTGTGTGACCCTAGGTAAGTCACTTCACCCTGTTTGCCTTGGTTTCCTTATCTGTAAAATGAGCTACAGAAGGAAGTAGCAAACCACTCTAGTATTTCTGTCAAGAAGACTCCAAATGGGGACACAAAGAGTTTGAAACAACTGAATGATAAATTTCAGTCATCAAGTTGTTGGTCAACACAAGCAGGATGATTGCAATATCATTTTGGGGGGTGGTTTAAAAATAATTAGGCAGCTTTTGCATTTTAAAAATACACTCAGAAATCAGCAATGGGAGCAATAATAACAGACAGTTATACAGGGCATTAAAATTTGCAAAGAACTTCATGTCATCAATCCCTCTGAGCTTCGTACAGCAACTCAGTATTATTATCTTCACTTTACAGATGAAGAAACTGGCCCAGAGAAGGGAGAAGCCTTGCCCGTGGTCACAGAGCTCAGAAATGTCAGAGCTGAACCCAAAGCACTGCCCACACTTCCCCTTTCCAGCTCCACAGCCACAGTGAGATCAAGCTGTCATTGCCCAGAGAAAGATGCGTTAGTCACCTCCCTGTTGTTCCCACTCAACACTCCTGGGACTTCCCAGCAGGAAATACCCCTCCCCAGCCATGAATCCCCAGGGCCTGTTGCCTGTTCCTATTAGAAAATAAGTTCCTTGAGGGCAAGAACCATCTCCCTTTTAAAATCTATGTTCCCAGTGCTTTTGCA
This sequence comes from Pseudochirops cupreus, assembly GCA_028627135.1. Lineage (NCBI taxonomy): Eukaryota > Metazoa > Chordata > Mammalia > Diprotodontia > Pseudocheiridae > Pseudochirops > Pseudochirops cupreus. Next base: position 92,118,518 of record CM053582.1, read on the forward strand.
CAGTCTCTGACATATTTGTCATTGTTCAGTCGTGTCTGACTTTTGCTGACTCCATTTGGGGTTTTCTTGGCAAAGATTCTGGAGCAGTTTGCCATTTCCTTCTCCAGCTCATTTGACAAATGAGGAAACTGAGGCAAACGGAGTTAAGTGCAGGGTCACCCAGCTAGGAGTGTCTGAAGCTGGATTTGAACTCATGAAGATGAGTCTTCCTGACTCCAGGCTTGGTGCTCTATGCATTATGGCACCACCTAGCCACCTTCTGAGAATACCTTCCATCTACTTTGTAGGTAGCTAATATGTCCATAATTATGTGTATGTTATTCTCCTCTTTAGAATAGAAGCTTCCTGAGGGTTAAGAGCTGTGGTTTTGCTAGAAAGCTTCTGAGGACGAATTTGAACTCAGGTCTTCCTGACTCCAAGTCCAGAGTTCTATCCACTAAACCACCTAACCAAATAGAAATTAAGTAACTTGCCCAAGGTCACACAGTTAGTAAATGTCTGAGGCTGGATTTGAATTCAGGTTTTCCTGACTCCAGGGCTCAGTTCTCTATCTACTGCACCACCCAGCTGCAATGTCTCACATACAGTAAGCCTTAATATATGTTTTTTCATTCATTTGGATCTTCCTGACTTCAAACACAGTCCTTTTGGCACTTAAAAAAAATCCTTCATTTTTCAAGCTTTATCTAGGCACCATTAATCAACTAAAGAGATCTCAAGATGGATATTGGGATGTTTACCCCCTACTTAAAGACCGAAAATGGATATCAGTGTGGTACCTCATTATCCAAATGTCTAATCGTTTCACTTTTCCACTCACTTCTCCAGTGGAATTTTTTATTATTATTTTAATGGGCATTGTTCTTTTAATGGCTCCCATTTGAGTACTTAATGGAAAGCAAGCTGACACAAAGATTTTATAGAGAAGGTACATTAAAGGAATGGGATGGAGACGTCCTCCTGGGACAGGGGACCTTTCCTTGATCCCCTGTAACTGGAGCAAATCACCTTCTCTATCTCAGCCTCAGTATCTTAATCTAAAAAAGGGCAGATTGGACTATATGACCTCCTAGAGCCCTTCTATCTCTAAATAGGAAGGAAGGGAAGGAAAAAGAAAGGGAGGGAGGGAAGAAGGAAGAATGGGAGGAAATAGGGAAAAGGAGGGAGGGAAGAAAAAAGGAAGGAAAGGAGGGATAAAGGAAGAATGGAAGGAAGGAGGGAAGGGATAGAGGAGAAGGAGAGAGGGATGGAGGGAAGAAGAAAGGAAAGGAGGAAGTAAGAAAAGAGAAGGGGGGATGAAGGAAAAATGAAAAGAAGGAGAGAAGGGAGGGGAAAAGGAGAGAAGGAAGGAAGGAGGGAAAGAGTGGAGGGAAAAAAGAAGAAGGGATGGAGGGAGGATGAAAGGAAAAGAGAGGGAGGAATGAGGGAAGAGAAGGAAGGAAGAAGGAAGGGAAGGGAAAGAGGGAGAGAAGGGAGGGAGGAGGGAAGGAGGACAGAAGGTGGGATAGAATTAAGGGAGAGAGGGAGTAAGGAAGGCTTCTCCGTAATGTGATAGTCTTAGATCAGGAGATTCTGAACCTTTTTTGTGTCCTGCACCCCTTTGACAGTCAGTCTGGGAAAGCCTATGGACTTCTTCTCAAAATTATGTCTTTAGATGCATAAAATGAAATACAAAGCATTGCAAAGGAAACCAATCATATTAAAGAGTTATCAAAAAATTAATTAAAAAATTTAAAATTCATAGACCCCAGTTAAGAATCTTTATTTAGAATGTGCCCTGGGACACTGAAAGTTTAAGTGACTTGCCTAGGGTCACTAAACCAGTAAGTGTCAGAGGTAGGGCTTGAACCCAGGTCTCCCTGCCTCTAAAGCCAGTTCTGTCCACTAGGTCATGTTGCTCTGAAAGCTGTAAAAGCTTTATGAAAATGTGATTCATGGTGATGTTACAAGTTTTGCTATAAAACCATGACTCAGAAACTCAATACTGATCAGATCTTTGGAGATCAGAGAGAATTGATGTCACAATGTCATTGACATGGAGTCCTGGCCTTGGAGTCACAAGAGCTGCTTTCACATCCCACTTCTGACACCTTGAAGCTGTGCGGCCGTGGACCAGATCATTTATCTCTTGGTGCCCCCTTTTCTTAATCTGTAAAATGGGCATAATACTGTACTACAGAGGGTTGGTTGTGAGGCTCAAATGAAATCATGTGTGGAAAGTGCTCTGTGGACTTTAGTGTTCTTGGTAAACATACATAATTATTTTTACTACTACTACTACCACCACCACCACCACTACTACCACCACCACCACCACCACCACCACCACCACCACCACCACCACCACCACTACTACCACTACTACTACTACCACCACCACCACCACTACCACTACCACTACCAACACTACTACTACTACCACTACTACTACTACTACTACCACGACTACTACTACTACTACTACTATTACTAGTCTTCACACATTAAAAAGTCAGTTATTAGATCTAGAATAATAATAATAATAATAGTTTTATATAACACCTCCTGTGTTCCAGGTGCTGTGCTAAGCCCCTTACACGTACTATCCCATCTGATCCTCACAACCACCCTGGAGGGAGGTACTATTATTTATAATCACTTTCTGACAGTCCTGTTCCCTGGGTGGGCGCTCTCAGTCCCTCCACTTTCTCAATCCCTGTCTGTGTCTGTAGCTCCAGCCGCCACCAGAGGGCGTTCCCAGTCTTTGAGGAACCCCAGGCTTTTTTCCCCTTCCTACTAAATCCACAGTTAAGCATCCCCTCTGTGCACTTCTGAGATCTCTCCTCATCAGCATCATCTGTGTTGCCCTACAGTTCACCTGCCCCCTTCTGCAGTTTAGATGCTGCCAGGATGAATTGCGGAACAAAGAGGATTTGTTCCCCCAGCTCTACGCAGCACAGGGTTTGTCTGGTACCTTCCTTTCATTGGGGATTTAATAAGGATCTGTCCAGTGGAATTGCTCCAACAAACCACTCTACATCAGTTTTTCTGGATTTCCTTTGAAGTCTCCTTGTAAATGATGTTCGTCTCCCGACCCCAGACGTTTTCACTGACTGTCCCCCTCACCTACAATGCTCTGTCTCTGTCTAATGCTTCTCCTGTCTTAGATATCACATTTTATCCTATCTATGGCTTGTTTGTGAGCTCCCTGAGGGCAGGCACTGTCTTTTGCCATCTTTGCAGCCCTGGCACTTAGCACAATGAGGGTATTGGACCTCTGAGGTCCCCCCCCCATCTCTGATCTTGTGACAATTTTCCCCAAAACTGGTTATTTTAACCAGTTTTATTTTATTTTAACCAAAGATCTGATCAGGATATTTCTTGAACAACTAAAGCAATAGGCAGGTTGAAGACTGCACAGATGCGTTTTGTTGCAAATGGAGTATCTAATCAGGCTGTTCCACGCTCTTTTTTTCCTGTACAGTCGAACAACATTATGCCTCCAATGTGCAGAAAAGTCAGCTTGTCCAGAGGGACATTCGGATAGCCCGAAAGCTACAAGATGTGGAAAACCAGGGGAGCACACCAGGAAAATCTCACCAACAGAAAAAAATGTACGGGAATACAAGCCTTCATCCTTCACCCCTAAATTTTCTGTTCCACAATTGAAATTCCCCCACCCGTTTTTGTTTCTGTAACTCCTGCTAGGGGAGAAGGCCTGGGGACATGGGAAGAGGACAGGATTTGTCAGGAGAGATTTTTTTGTGATTTGCTTATTTCACTTGTGTCTGTCTCTTCTTGATCCCATTTGGGGTTTTTTTGGCAAGGATACCATAGTGGTTTGCCATTTCCTTTTCCAGCTTTTATAGATGAGGAAATAGGGTGAAGTGACTTGCCCAGGGTCTCACAGCTAGGAAGTGTCTGAGGCCAAATTTGAACTCGAAAAGATGAATCGGCATATTCACTATGGCGCCACCTAGCTGCTGGTAATCACAGGACCTGGGTTTAAATCCTTTTGCCAACTGTGTGACCTTGAGCAAGTCACTTCTCTCTAGGCCTCAGTTTCTCTGTTAAATTCGGGGTTTGGACTAAGGACATCCAATGCCCCTCCTATATCTACATCAATGATCCTGTGATCTGGTTAATGACAAAAATGAAGTATTCTCCTTGTCCTCCTCTGCACAAAGAGTCAGTCAGTTAGCCTTCCTTTCCTCAGTTTCCTCACCTGTATCTCCAGGGCCTAGCGCACAGTGCCTGGCCCATGTCATAGTTGAGCCATTTCAGTGGTGTCTGACTCCCCATGACCCCATTTGGGATTTTCTTGGCAAAGATATGAGAACAGTTTGCTATTTCCTTCTCCAGCTCATTTTACGTGACTTGCTCAGGGTCACACAGCTAGTAAGTATCTGAGGTGGGATTTGAACTCTGGTCTTTCTAACTCCAAGCCCAGCACTCTATTTACTATTCCACCTAGCTACCCTGCCTGGCTCTTAGTAGTTTGCTTAATAAATGTTTGTTAATGGTTAGAAGTAGATCTGGAAGTTGGGTTGTTCCTTTGGGGCCAGCAGGATCATTTTCTGCCTGGAAGGGTTCCCTGTTCTTACACACCAAGGTTGAAAATTGAACCTACAATGAAATGGGTTTTACCTGGTTTGTCCCCCTCTTACCCACTCTTCTCACTGATACTTAGGGAAGAGAGTGACTCTGAACTGGCTCAATCAATCCAGGAAGAAATTCACAGGAAAGCAGAGGAGTGTCGGCAGAGAGAGGAAGACGACCAGGTATGGGACAAGATGGCCCCAGTCTGCCCTGCTCAGACGGGAGATGTTGGGCTCCCACAGAGGCACCATAGTTTCAGAAGGACATCAATAAGCTGGGAAGCGTCTTATCAGAGATGCCCAGAAACCCAGGACATAACATTCAGACTTCTGATTCTCATTTCCTGCTAGACAGAGTGACCATGTCCTTTGTTGTTCAGTCACTCAGTCATGTGCGACTCTTTGGGCCCCATGGACCACAGCACACCAGGCCCTCCTCTCTTCCCCCATCTCCCAAAGTCTGCCTGCGCTCATGCTCGCTGCTTCCATGACGCCATCTCTCCATCTCATCCTCTGCCATCCCCTTCTCCTTTTGCCTTCAGTATTTCCCAACATCAGGGTCTTTTCCAGTGAGTCTTGTCTTTTTATGTGGTCAAAGTATTTACGCCTCAGTCGTTTCTCAAAGATCCGTTTCAGTGTCAAGTTCAGCCTTGATGTCCTTGAGGAAGGTCCTCTCTTTCCTGGTGGAGACTACAGCCCCTCATGGGCAGTTTGTCCATACCCTCCCATAAATCGGCCACAGAGGGTCCATCCAGGGCTCTGGGAGCCTCCCTTTATGTATGTTGAATTTATGGGCTACCAGTGCAGTGCCTAGGCAGTCAGGAACCCCTTGTGCTCCCTTTCCTAGGTCTCAGTTTCCTCATCTGTAAAATGAATGTATCAAACTCACGGCCCTCTGAGACTCAGATTGTAAGCTCCTTGAGGGAAGGGCCTGGTTTTTGCCTTTCTTTATATTCCCGTTGCTCAGCACACTGCCCAGTACATAGTAGGGGCTTAATAAATGCTCGTTGACTGACTGACTCTAAGATTCCTCTTATTTCTAAATCTAAACCCCTGACATAGAAAGGATTTAACAAATGCTTGTGGGTGGAAGAGGTCAATGATTTTAACAAACTGAAAAGTCATGACTCTTCTGAATTATTATGAATAATGACAATTTATATGATGCTTCAGGATTTGCAGAATGCTTTTAAATATATGATCGCATTCGAGCCTCACAATGACACTATGAGACGGGTGTTACAGGATCATCATCCTGGTTTTACAGATGAGGAAACTGAGGCTTAGGGGGTTTATATGACTTAGAGGATCTTAAGAAGGAAGGAGACAAGTGTTTATTAAGTGCCCATTATCTTCCAAATGCCATGCTGAGCACTTCATCAATTCGATCTCATTCGATCCTCACAAAAACCTTGGGAAGGAGATGCTGTTATGATTCCCATTTTACAATTGCAGAAACAGAGGTAGATAGAGGTTAAGTGACTTGCCCAGCTGGTATATGTCTAAGGCTGGATTTGAACCCAGTTCTTTTTTTTTGCTTTTTTTTTATGGGGGAAGGCAGGGCAATTAAAGTTAAGTGACTTGCCCTAGGTCACACGGCTAGTAAGTTAAGTATCCGAGGCCAGATTTGAAATCAGGTCCTCCTGACTCCAGGGCCAGTGCTCTATTCACTGCGCCACCTAGCCCCCCCAAACCCAGTTCTTCTTGATTCAAAAGTCTAGCGCTCTGTTCACAAGGGCATCCAGCCTCTGGGGATGCCTTTACTGAAATAATTTCTGGATCTCTATTTCCTCATCTCTAAAATGGACTTGGGGGTAGGAGGGCAGAGAGGCATAAGGGGTCCTGGGTTTCATTCTCATTTTTTATGTTTGCCACCTGGGTGACTTTAGGAAAGTCATTCAATCTTTCTGGGCCTCAGTTTCCTTCTCTGTAAAATGAGGGTTGTTGGACTAGATGGCCTTGCCTTCCAGATCCCTTCTGGCTCTACACCTGTCATTCTATTTCATTCAGTTCAATAAACATTTATTAAGCACCTACTGTATGCCAGGCACTGTGTGAAGCATTGGGGATGCAAAAAGAGGCAAAAGATAGTGCCTGTCCTCAAGGAGCTTACAGTCTAATGGGGAAGACAACGTGCAAACAAATATATATGTATATATGCACACACATATCCACACATACATATCCCCATATATTTATACACACCTTTATATACATATATCACACATACACATGTATACATATATTTATACATACACATATTTAAACATATGCACACATATATTTATACATACACACATGTATTTTTTATATATACATACACACACATATACAGACAGACAGACAGAGATAGATGATAGATAGATGGATGATGGATTGATAGATAGATAGATGGATGATAGATAGATAGATAGATGGATGATAGATGATAGATAGATAGATAGATAGATAGATAGATAGATAGATAGATAGATAGATATGCCAAGTTATATACAGTATAGAGAATAATTAAAGATGGAACCCAAGGGAATTAAGAGGGATTTTGATTATACCTCTCTGATCCTGCATTTCCTTTCCCCTCATGAGTTACAGTGATAAATCAAAAAAATAAAAATAATAAACCATTATCCTGTACCTTGGATTTCATTGTATGAATCACCTAGGACATGGTGAACTTTGGGAATGAGAGCCCTACTGGTAATTGGTCTTCACTGCCCCCTTGTGGTGAAGGTTCTTTAGATCCCTCTTTTCCTTCAAATTCCTCTCTTTTTTTCTTTGATAAAGAAATTTGAAAAGGTCTGGGATTTGGGATTGGAACCACTGCCATTATAGACAAGAGAAAATTTAAGGCCAAGAGAGTAAAAGGATTTATGCAAAGTCATCCAGGTCCTTAAGTGGCAGGGGTGGAATTTGAACTCAGGTCTCCTGTCTTCAGCTCAAGAACTGCCTAGCACATAGTAGGTGCTTGATAAATGGTTATTGATGGATGTTTCTCAAATCCTTCCTTAGTGAATTCTTACAGAAGGATTTTAGGAACTTCGAGCCTGGAGATGGCAAGAATCTGGATCTCTTACAACATGTGATTTTGTCCCCTTCCCTGGTGGCCCTGTGGGTGGAGCACTAGGCCTGGAGACAGGAGGAACTGAATTTGAATCCTTCCTCGGACACTTACTAACTCTCTGACCCCGAGAAAAACCACTTAACCCCTGTCTGCCTCAGTGTTCTCATCTGTAAAATGGGGATAATAGAGATGTGTAGGTGGCTCAGTGAATAGAGCACCAGCCCTGGAGTCAGGAGGACCTGAGTTCAAATCCAGCCTCAGACACTTAACACTTACTAGCTGTGTGACTTTGGACAAGTCACTTAACCCCAATTGCTCTGCCTTCCTCCCTCCAAAAAGCAAAAACAAACAAACAAACAAAAATGGAGATAATAATAGGACCTACCTTCCAGGGCTGTTGTGAGGATGCCTGGAGATAGTGTTTATAAAGCACTTTGCAATCTTACAGAACTGCATGAGTGCTAGCTAGACAAATAATCCATCACCTCTGGGAGGAGCTGACCACCTGAGTGTGTAGACTGGTAAGGAACTGAATTCTCTTCTTTTCTAGGACTGTCACCCTAAATTGAGACTGTAGAAAAAATACATTCCATGTGGTCCTATTGTTCCCGTAGCTGAGTCGTCCTTCAGAGCTCTGCCTGAGTGTTGTTCCCTGTAGACTGGTGACCAGCAAAATCTAACTGTCCCAAGAGTGAATATTACAGCTCTGTGATCTCTAAACATGACATCTCAGATTCTCAGTTAGAAGTATCTTAGATTTTGAGCTGGAAGGAGGCAAACCTCCTTCATCTTACAAACAAGGAAACGGGGATCTATAGAGGTCAAAAGTGACTTATTCAAGGTCACACAAGTATCTGAGACAGGCTTTCAACCCAAGACTTCCTGACCTCGCGTTTAGTAACTTAACCATTATACCACCCTATCTCCCAAAGACCCAGCATAATTCTTGAGAATTCACAGATTATCTAGGTACACAGCTAGATAGCACCAAGACCACAAATTTCTCATATAACTGCAAGTCTCTTGTTGCTAAAGTATACCATGTCCAAAAACGAATATGATGAGAGCATATTGCTTTGGAAAACCACAAGTTAACATTATCTGTGCTGTGTTGTATTTTTAATTATTCTGTTAAACATTTTCTGATTACCTTTTAATTTGGTTCAGCTTCCCTGGGGAGTTTTGTGCTAGGAGCCAGATAGCAGGTTCTTAGATCCTCTTGCTGGCCTATTTACTTTCCTTTGGATAGGATCTGGCTCATCAGTGTCTTCCTTATTAAAGTTGAGAAAAGTTCCTGATCTGGAGTCAAAGGATCTGGGTTCAAATCCTGACTCAGTCACTTACTTATCTGTGTGACCTTGAACAAGATGCTGAATCTCTCTGAGTCTCGGTCTCCTGGTCTATAAAATGAGGGGGCTGGACTAGAGGACCCTTCCAACTCAAAATCCATGATGCTGTCCTAAAATTCAGTCCCCAGGATTGAGCAAAATTCTTAAAGACTAAAATGTTTTCATGCAAGTGTTTCTTTTAAGTGACAATACAAACCAATGGAAAAATTGTATCCCAATATAAATGGGTTAATATAGCTGGGGAGAAAGAGGGAGAAGGAGCTTAATAACTAACTTTTCATTTTTATTTATTTTAGAGATTTCTATTTCTTTATTCCGAACTGAGCAAACACCACATAAAGTACTCATTTCCACGTATTGGAGAGCAGATAAATAGGATGTATAGGAAACTGCCAACCTCGGTTATGGTCAACTTACTTTTCCTTTTAGTACATAGCACAGAATGCAGCTTTCAAAGATGTTGTGTTTGTCTGTGTTTCCTTCTGTTCTTTTCAGCACATTTAAAAATGTTCCCATGAACCTATTTTCTTTCATTTCTTTTTTTGGCCATCCTTTCTCTATTCTTTTCTTTTCATCCTCCCCCCCCCCCATCATGGAAAAAAGGAAAGAAGGAAGGAAGGAAGGAATGAAGGAAGGAAGGAAGGAGGGAAAGGAGGAAGGAAAAAAGGAAGAAAAGAAAGAAAGAAG
>CM053582.1:92128291-92139001 GCA_028627135.1 Pseudochirops cupreus
TATATGCAGAGCAGTCAGTGGATGTGGCTAGGTTTCACCAGACTGCTTCAGGTTCATAAGAGGGCTCCTGAGGGCTATTTGCTGAGTGTTTGGGTTTATTACTTTTCCTGCTTATTTGAGAGGTCTTTGTTTTTTCTTCTGTCACAGGAAATAGCCAAGAAATTGCAAGAGCTAGAAGAGGCATCTTCCCTTCCGCACTCCCGCAGCATGAGAGGTAGCGAACATGGAGGGCCCAGCAGAAACGCATCCATTCCCTGCCTGTGGTGGTTTATTTTTTCATGATCAGTTTTTATTGATATCTCTGTCTTTTCCATCACTGACATTTCCAAACATAATTTATCCCTTATAACAAAAAAAGAAAAAAAGATTTTTTGAAAAATTCAGCAAAATTAGCCAAAATTTTGAAAAAGACCAGCATTCTTCAGTGTCCACACCCATAGTCCCCCACCTCTTCAAAGAAAGGGGAGCTATGGGAGGGCAGGGGGAGGTCTCCTTTTTTTTTTCTTTTTGGAGGGGGGAAGGCTGGGCAATTGGGGTTAAGTGACTTGCCCAAGGTCACATGGCTAATAAGTGTTAAGTGTCTGCGGCTGGATTTGACTCCTGGGCCGGTGCTCTATTCACTGCACCACCCGCCCCAGGGATGTCTTCTCATATCTCTTCTTAAGATCCAAACAAAGTCATCACATTCGGAAGCATTCATGTGAAAAATCGTCCCAGATAAACAGTAAGAAGAGAAATGTAATAACCCTGAGCCTTTACCTCACACCCAGAAAAATGGCAAAGATGCCAAAAGATAGGAAGCTGAATGGCATCTAAAATCATATGTATTTCACACATTCTGAGTAGTGCAGCTGATGGCACAGTGGGCAGAGAGCTCTGGGCCTGGATCTGGGAAGCCCAGAGCGCCAGCTGGGACCCAGACACCAGCTGTGCAACCCGGGCCAAGTTATTTAACCTGTTTGCCTCAGTCTTCTCACCTATAAAATGGGGTTCTAATAGCACCTACCTCCTGCTGTAAAACTGAGATGATACCAGCACCTGCCTTCCAGGATTGCTATGAGGATCAGATAAAGTGTTTGTGATGCACTTAGCATAGGGCCTGGACCATAATAGGAACTATGTAAATGCTTATTCCCTTAGCCTTCCCTTCTATTAGCACTGATAACACTGTGTCAGTATTTACCACACTAGGCAGCTAGGTTGTACAGTGGATAGAGTGCCAGGCCTGCAGTCAGCAAGTCCTGAGTTCAAATTCAGCCTTAGTCTTGCTAGCTGTGTGACCCTGGGCAAGTCAATTAATCCCGTTTGCCTCAGTTTCCTCATCTGTCAAATAAACTGGAGAAGGAAATGGCAAACCTCTCCAGTATCCTTGCCAAGAAAACTCCAAACGGGGTCACTGAGAGTCAGACATAACTGAACAACAAATTTACCATACTGTCTGTTCACTCTAATCTCCCACAAAAATGGCAGTATATTGGAACAGCTAAGTGGCACAGTGTATAGAGCAGCAGCCCTGAAGTCAGGAAAACCTGAGTTCAAATACAGCCTCAGATACTTACTAGCTATGTGATCCTGGGCAAGTCACTTAAATGCCAATTGCCTCTTCCCCCCCCCCCCAGAAATAAGAAAAACAATAGTGCTTTGTCTTTCAAATCAAGAAATAAATGAGATAAAAGTGGAGACAGTATTTTTGTAAAGATTATATTTGTTTTTTACAAAAAGGAATTAAAGAGGAAAGGTTTTGTATTTCTAGAGCATGTAGGTGGAATGTTGCACTCTGGAGTACTGTGGTCAGTTGGGACACCTCATGTCCAGGAGAGCATCGATAAATTCTCCAAAGGAGGTGGTCGGGACAGCAAAGGGCCACAAGTTCATGCTCTGTGCGAACAGGTGGAAGGAAGTAGGGATGCTGAGCCTAGAGAAGAGAAGGCTGGGGGAGTGGGAGCTTGAGCATGACCACTGTCTTCAGATACCTAAAGGATTCTCACCTGGAAGAGGAGAAAGATTGTCATTGTTCAGTCATTTTTCTGTTGTGTCCGACTCTTCATAACCCCATTTGGGATTTTCCTGGCAGAGATACTGATGGTTGACCATTTCCTTCTCATTTTACAGATGAGGAAACCAAGACAAACAGGGTGAAGTGACTTGCCCAGGGTCACCCAGCTAGGAAGTGTCTGAGGCCAGATTTGAACTCAGGAAGATGAGTCTTCCCGACTCCAGGCCAGGCACTCTGTATACTATGGCGCCACTGAACTAACTGCCCATGGACAACGATTTGACTTTTTTTTTTTTCCTCTTTGGTCCCAGAGGGCAGAATTAGGAACAATAGGGGGAAGCTGAAGAGAGACCAATTTAGTCCTATTGTAAGAAAGAATTTCCTAATAATTAGACCATAGATCATAGGTCTAGAGGCAGAAGGAACTAACCTTAGGATTCCTTCTGGTTTTACAGAAGAAGAAATTGAAGCCCAGAGGTATGACACCTTGCCCAAAGTCACCTAGGGGAAAGATGGTGTCAGAATGGGACCTGGGTCCTCTGACTCCAAAGACACACCTGTTTCCACCATCCTGTATTAAACTGAAGAGAACTGTACCTTTACTCTCAAACTCTCTTAAGTTTATGTGGTTTGAGAAGAGGGAGAAAGTGGCAGATTGAAGGACTGGACCTGAGATCTAATGAATATAGGGAATTCCTAGTAAGAGAGCTTCCTCTGCTGGTATAGGTCAACTCCTCATATGGGATTTGACCAACATCAAGGACTTCATCTCTCTTGGTTGGAGACCATTTCTTTATGGTGCTCAAATCCCACAGGATTGAAGGAAGATGAGATCTTCTGCACATCAAAGAGTGCAGAGCATGTGGCTGACTGGCATATGGCTTGTCTGGATCAGAGATAGGAGATAGGACTAGAACCTTGGTCTTCTACACCCCAAAGCATAGATGCTTTTATTAGCTTAAAAAGGCTGATACTATAAACAAATTAGGGGAGCAAGGAATAGTTTATCTGTCAGATTTATGGAAAATGAGGAATTTATGACCAAACAAGAAATAGAGAACATTATGAAATGCAAAATGGATAATTTTGATTACATTAAATTGAAAAGTTTTCGCACAATGCCAATGCGACCAAGATTAGTAAGGAAGCAGAAAACTAGGAAACAATTTTTACAGTTAGTGTCTCTGATAAAGGCTTCATTTCTAAAATATGTAGAGAACCGAGTCAAATTTACAAGAATGCAAGTCATTCTCCAATTGATAAATGGTCAAAGGATGCGAACAGGCAGTTTTCAGAGGAAGAAATTAAAGCTATCTATAGTCATATGAAAAAATGCTTTAAATCACTATTGATTAGAGAGGTGCAAATCAAAACAACCCTGAGGTACTACATCACACCTACCAGAATGGTTAGCATAACAAAACAGGAAAATGATAAATGTTGAAAAGCATGTGAAAAAGTTGGAACACTGATTCATTGTTGGTGGAGTTATGAGCTGATCCAACCATTCTGGAGAGCAATTTGGAGCTATGCCCAAAGGGCTAAAAAATGTGCATACCCTTTGACCTGGCAATACCACTTCTAGGTCGGTATCCCAAAGAGATCATAAAAATGGGAAAAGGACCCACGTGTACAAAAATATTTATTGCAGTTCTTTTTGTGGTGGCCAAGAACTGGAAATTGAGGGGATGCCCATCCACTGGGGAATGACTGAAGAGGTTGTGGTATATAAATGTAATGGAATACTATTGTGCTATAAAAAATGATGAGCAGGCAGATTTCAGAAGATCCTGGAAAGACTTATATGAACTGATGCAGAGTGAGGGGAGCAGAACCAAGAGAGCACTGTACACAGTAACAGCCCCAGTGTGCAATGACTGAGTTTAATAAACTTAGCCCTTCTCAGCAATGCAAGGACTCATGATGGTAAATGCCAGCCACATTCAGAGAAAGAACTGTGGAGTCCGAAGGCTGTTTTCTTTTTTGTTTTTTGTTTTGTTTTTTCTTTCTTGTGATTTCTCCCATTCTTTATAATTCTTAATGTGTTTAAGAGGAATGTATATGTAGAGCCATAACATATTGCATGCCGTCTTCAGGAGAGAGGGGGGAGGGACGGTGAGAAAATTTAAAACTTATGTAATAAATTAATATATATATTTTTTAATTATCTTAAGAGCTCCCCTCTTCAGATAAAGAAATCAGAACAGGGAACAGTTAGGTGGAGCAGTAAATAGAACACAGAGTCAGGAGGACCTGAATTCAAATCTGGCCTCAGACACTTGACATACTTACTAGCTATGTGACCTTGGGCAAGTCCCTTAACTCCAATTGCCTTTCCTTTCCCCCCCCCAAAAAATAAGAACAGGATGCCCAGGTGGGTCAAAGGGGAGACCACTAAATTGGGCATAAGGATCTCTGTGGGCTGCACATCAACTTAGTTTTAAAATGTAACATTATCTATGTTTTATTGTGTTTTTACTTATTCTGTTACGTTTCCCAATTACATTTTCATCTGGATCAGGGAGCACTCAGAGGTCCCCTGGGCTGTGTGTTGGACACTTCTGCTCTAGAAATCCTTTCTTCAGTCTTTGTTGAAGTTGATGATTGTGATGGCTTCCTCTTGCTTAGATATGACTCTCCCCCAAAATGATGACACGGACCCCATAAACTGGCAGATGGCTGAGCTGGAACTCCAGAGCCAGGAGCAGCTCCAACAAGATGAAGAATTGGCCTGGAGATTGCAGGAAGAAGAGGAGACTCACATAGTAGGTGCAGAAAAGTTCTTGACCCACACATTTTTCGTGATCATTTCAGCCAAAAGGTAGAAATTTTCCCTTTTCTATACCAGTCTCCAAACTTATTTTATTTTATTTTTTATTTTTTGAAAGGGAGAAGGCAGGGCAATTGGGGTTAAGTGACTTGCCCAAGGTCACATGGCTAGTAAGTGTTAAGTATCTGAGGTCGGATTTGAACTCAGGTCCTCCTCACTCCAGGGCCGGTGCTATATTCACTGCACCACCTAGCCTCCCCAAAACCTTTTTGATTTTGCGACCCTCTCAGTAAAAAGTTTTGAGCTCATACTCCCAAGATGTTTCTTTATTGTATAAACTGCACACATATACTAATGATTATGAACATTATAAAACTTAGAAAATAATTGTTTTTAAAGGAGGAGACAAAGATGACCAAGCAGTTGATTCTGAAGCCACTGGAGTTTATTGAGCAGTGGGGGATGACATGGTCAGGCCTGTGTTTGAGAAAATCACTTTGGTAGATGAGTGGATTCAATGGGGGTGGATTTGAGTCAGAGAAACAAATTAGGAAGCTCTTTGTATAGTCCAGGCAAGAGACGAGGGTCTGTACTAGGGTGGTGGCTGTAAGGGGAGAGAAGGGTGCATACAGGGGAGGGAGAGAGTATGGAGGTTAAAACTGATTGGATACAGAGGGTGAGGAAGAGGGAAGTATCAAAGATGGCACTGGGCTTGTGAGGCTGGGGGTTTGGGAGGATGGTAGTGCCCTCAAGAGAAGAGGGAAGTTTGAAAAATTTTAGAAATGAATGTTTAAAAATGGTTTTACATGTAACTGGGGGAAAATAAAATACTAAATACAAATTTAAAAAGAAAAGAACTTTTAAAAGAAAAAAGAAGTAGGGAAGTTTGGAAGAAAGGTGAATATGGTGAAGTTTGTGTTACAGCTCATAACCCACCCATACCAGCCTTTTTTAAATGACTCACCGTAGCCCACCCAAACCCGAAAGGAAATGGTGCAGAAAAAGGCCATGCTGGGGGTTTTCCCACTGGTATGCCTGTCACTGCTGCTGTGGGTTCCAGGGTGGCAGTGGATAGGTCATAACTGACCCAAAGAGCCAACAGCCGACTCAGAACTGGGTTGGTTGGGAAATACCCAGGTGGTCTGGGGGTGAAGTAGAGGAGGATTTTAGGGGATACAGCCAAGCAGGAAGCATGGTTGTGTTACAGACAAGCCCAACCGGTGTCTGTTGCAAAGAGAATGGGATGTGACCCTTTTTCCCACTCTGATGCATTGATCATACCTTTCTTGGGGTCAATCACCCTCACTTTGGCCACCACCATTTTTTCTTTAACAATTAAAAAAAAACCCCAGTATACCCAAATCTCTGTGATTGATGGACTGTTCTGTATTCACTTTGTTTCCCCAGTGCCTACTATCACCTTGCCTGGCACACAGTAGGCACTTAATAATGCTGGTTGAATTGAATTTCATTTGTACTCTTAGAGGAATATCCTTCATTATCTTTATTAGCTATTACTGTTATTACTCCAGCAGTGAAGATATTAGCAAGCACCCACCTGTCTTCTTCATCTGAGTTTACAAATCCTTGAAATCTTTCCACAGACACCTTCCGGGTCTGTGTGCCTCAGGTTAAAAAGCAGGGCTCTCAACAACAGGCTTTAAAATGCTCTTAAATTACTTGTAACATCCTCAGATCTCACATTCTCTTGTTTTAGTCAAAGGATGGTTGAACAAATTCATCTCTACCAAGAATCTTGTAAACACACATGGGAGATGCCTTGTTTTAAGGCTGCATCCAACTGTACCATGTTGAATTTTTTTTACAACCAACAAAAAGTAGATGGCACAACAGTATCTCATGTTCTTCATACCTCCACCTTTCCAATGGGTGACCACCAGGAAGCTAGAGAAGATCATTTTCAATCACTTTTGAACTGTTAGAAATTATTTCCTCTAGTTGTATACCTCAGAAATCAACAAACACCACAAATCAGGGCATGATTTATTGCTTTGTTGGTTAAAAAGACTTAACCGTGACAGAGAAAATGCTGATGATGTACATTAAACTTTAAAGTCAGGTCCCACATATATTTTTTGTTTGTTTGTTTGTTTGTTTGGGGGGAGCTGTTGTTAAATATTGACAAGCACAACCCTATGTCTAATTCAACCCCTATCATTTCACAGATGAGGAAATTAAAGCCCAGAGGAATTAAATGATTGGGCTAAGGCCACACAGATGACAGTGGCCAAGCTGAGATTCAAACTCAATAGTGTGAATTTCTAAACAGTATAACATGGATGAGGATGACAAGAGTTGGACAGGGTGATGAGGGAAGGAGTTTCAGCTTAGAAGACCCAAGACTCCAGGTCCCAGGGATTCTGAGCAGAGCTATAGGGCAGAACTGAGCTTGGAGTCTGGAACACCTGGGTTCAAGTGCCACCTTTGATTCTAATACCGAGTGGGGAAAAAAGGCCTTGGGGTTATAAATCAAGATTTATCTGAAGGAAAGAGGGGTAATCCAAGAGATCTTAAGAGTTGCAAAAATCTCTAAACCGGGGGTTCTGGACCTTTGGGGTGCCATGAACCCCCTGGAGGACGGTGGTGAGGCCCATAGACTCTCAGAATCATGATTTTAAGTGCATAAAATAAAATATATGAGATTGCAGAATAAATAAAAATGGTAAAAAATAAAAGTGTCTTTTTAAATTCCAAGTTTATGAACACTTGATATCTCTCCACTAACACCTTGGAGTTCTGTGTCCATCAGGTTAAGAATGCTCTCTCAACAATGGGCTTGAAAATGCTCTTAAATGACTCGTTATGCACTCAGAGCAAGCAGCCTTCGTTCACATGGGGCACTTTTTCTACCTTCCTGTTTGCATGCACTTGGTAACAAAGCCCCACCTTTCATCTGTGGCCGTCGTGGCTTAGGTCCTGAGCGAGGTTCCCAGCTAGTCTGAGGGCCTTTGCATTCTCCTGTAACTGAAGTCTGAGGCTTCCATTTCCTCTTTCTGCACTCGCTGTGGACACTGGCGTAAGGTCTTCTGGCCTCAGACTGCAGACTGCAGACTGCTCTTTTATCAATGAAGTCATAAGTAGCTTGTAACCCATCTGTAGGGAGGGGCAGAACTTTTCTGTCCTCAAAATTTCCCTTGCTGATGAAACCATGGGTCCTTCATGTATTTACATTTATTTCAATGCTTTAAAAACTCTCTCATTTCATCCCTCCTGAGTTTCCTTCCATCCATGGGGAACACAGTTCATCCTTGCTTTAGGTATCAATGGATCATAAATGTAGGACTGGAGAAGGACCCCAGAGACCACAGATCCAGAGGAGCAATTCTTCACCTTTTTTGTGTCATGGAAGCCTTGGGCAATCTGGTGAAGCCTGTGGGATGCTTCTTAGAATCATGGTTTTAAATGCATAAAACAAAATACATAGAATTACAAGGGAAGCCAACAATATTGAAATATAGTTACCAAAATATTTTATTTATGCCTACAATTACAAAAGAACCCAATAATATTGAAATATAGTTATAAAAATCTTTTACATATGTTTACAATATAATTATCAAAATATTTTAATAGAATAGGATTACAAAGGAAACCAATGATGTCAAAAGACAGTTATCAAAATATTTTTAAAAACAAATTCACAGGTCTCAGGTTAAGAACCACTTATATAGACTTATAAGGGACCCCTGTGACCATCTAACTGGAGGAAACTCAATTAAATTTTCCGTGTGAGCATTTGCAGCTCAGAAATTGGCAAATGCTATGGCTTGGCTTGTTTTGTTAACTGTAGAGACTTAAGAGAGTGATGGAGAAAATGTTTAAAATGCTGATTAGACTTAAAAGTGTGTCCTGTGTTCATTTTGGAGTTTTTTAAGTGGGGTTGGTTGTTAAATATTTACCAACACAACACTGTCTAATCCAACCCTATGTTTTTTTAGTTGACCATCAAGGCTAAAGTGATTAGGGCAAGGTCACACAGGTGACAGTGGCTGACCTGGAATTCAAATCCATTTCTTCTTAACTCCAAATCCAGTTCTTCTTCCAGCATACCATGCTTGCTATGGCTCTCAAAATTCTTTTGTTGTTGTTGTTGTTCAGTCATTACTGACTCTTCATGACTCCTTTTGGGGTTTTCTTGGCAAAGATAATTGAATGGTTTGTCTTTTCCCTCTCCAACTCATTTTACAGTTGAGGAAACTGAGGCAAACAGAATTAAGTGACTTGCCTGGGATCACACAGCTACTAAGTGTCCGAGATAAGATTTGAACTCATGAAGATGAGTCTTCCTGATTCCAAGCCCAGCACTCTACCCACTGTGCCACTTAGCTGCCCCCAAAATTCTTTACCTTGTAGCAAAATATCTATATTTAAATTCTTTCAGCCTTACCAGGCTGATATCAGCTTGGCAGACACACTGTGTTGCTGGGCTTATACTCTGAGTCATTTCAACTAGAGGGTGCCCAGCCTCACCCCTCACCCCAGGTCTTGTGGTTCATTGATGGAACCTTCAAGAATGTCAGGCTCACCTCCATGCTTCAAGGAGACCTTGGGGGAAGGCTGGACTGAAAGATTCATGGTGTTCAGTGGACAAGATGTAACTAATGGGAGAAAGAAAATTGTACTCACTGTAATTTCTCATTTCTTGGCAGAGAACAAGAAGGAATCGGGAGCGCAATGATGACTATAGGACTGCACAAGTGGCCCAGGATGAGGTGAGAGCAGAGACTTTAGCTGCCAATTTTTCTAATACTTTGTGGTGCTATAGACGTAATCTACTCTGAGACGTTATTCCTTTGTTCTTGAAGAAGACCAATGATATCATGTGGGTGATGTCTTGTTGAAAAGATATTTCAATCATTGGCCTAAGTCAGTGGTTCCCAATTCTTTTTGTGCCAGGAACCCCTTTCAATAATAACAACAAGAAAAATATGTTAGGAACCTCTAGGATAATTTAATCTACAATTCATAATATTGTTTACAGTTATTTACTAATTAAGTCACTATTAAAGAATTTTTTATTCATTTATTTATTTTCTTGTTTACATCATTCATTTCCACAAGATTTTGAGTTACAAATTTTCTCCCCATCTTTCCCCCACCCACCACCCCAACATAGCCATCCCACTGTATAGCCCTTCCCCCAATCTGCTCTCTCCTATGTCCTCCCCCATTGCCCCTCAGACTTTCCAGTCAGGCAAGATGGATTTCCCTACCCCAGTGCCTGTATATCTTAATTCCCAATTGCATGTAGTTAGTAGTCATTATTATTATTATATATATGCATATATATATATATATACACATATATATATATATTTTTTTAACATTTGATTATAGAACTTTAAATTCTAGATTCTTTTCCTTCCTCCCTCATCACCCACCCCTACTGGAAAGACAAGCAATTCAGTAGCGACTGTACATGTATAGGTACACAGAACATCTCCATAATGGACATATTGTGAGAGACTGATTATATGTCCCTCCTTCCTATCCTGCCCACCCTTGTTCTATTCTCTACCCTATCTCTGTCCCTTTACAGAAGTGTGTGCTTCTAGTAACCCTCCCCCCACCATGCCCTCTCCTCCATCATCCCACCTCTCATCCCCATCCCCCCTACTCTCCTGTGTGGCAAGATACCCAATTTAGAGTTTATGTCATTCTTTCCCTAAGCCAAATTCAATGAGAGTAAGGTTGACCCTTTCCCTTTTGCCTTCCCGTTCTTTCCCTCTATTGTAACAATTATCCCTTGCCTCTTCTATATGAGATAATTAATCTCATTCTGTCTCTCCCTGTCTCCTCTCATTCTATTCCTCTCTCACCTCAGAATTTCACCTTTTAGAGTATCATCCCTTCCTATTCAATTGATCCTGTGCCCTCTATGTACACATATATACACATACTCAGATATGTATTCATATGCATA